>GL379787.1:838407-872480 GCA_000143925.2 Caenorhabditis brenneri | reverse complement strand
AACGCGTGTTTTCATCCTGTGCTTATTCTCCCCCCCAAAACACCATGCGCTTGCTGCAATTTTTGTGAGACAGTCGCCGTAGATGTCTCATCGAGCAACCAAAAAAAGTCGATAGCAGCTAAATGGAAGGCTGAACACGTTTTTTTTTTCTGAGTGTGTGTGTAAAACAGATCAAGTGATTTCTTTCTTCGCGACGTCAGAAATCGGAAATCAAGGGAAATTTTGATGATGGAGCACGAGGGAGTACAGACCTTTATCACCTTTGTTATCTATATTATCGGAGAACCTGTCATGAGCTATCAAGAGCTGTGCAAAGAAGCAAGAAAAATCCAAGAAATTCTCTTGAAAAGATTTCTGAAGGTGCTACAAAATACTGCAAAATTTTAAACCATAACAATTTATTTTCCAGGAATTTCCACCAAAATGCCCCGGGTTCGAACCCACACGATCCTATCTTTTTTTGTTTTTTTAAATGAAAGTAGTCTTGACACTTCTTGAATCTGGGGCGGTGGTCTAGAATGATGGAGCTATACAGTCTGAGCTCACATTGTCACACTGCACCCAGAGTTTCCATTTTTGTGAAAACTACAGTATTCTTTTTTTTTCTCGATCATTTTTCAAAAAAGGGGCTAATCTTCAGTTTTTGAACCCTATAATCCTATTTTAGAACCTTTTTTCGGACCCTGAGTAAACAATTTTTTTAAATATGGTAACCCTAAATACGTGACTTGCAGAGAATCAAATTCCCTATTGATTGGTACAAATATCACTAGGGTTTCTATCACGAAAAATCCATCAAAACCCCCATAAACCAAAAATATTGGCACAAAAAGTCATACAATACGATTCCTACAAATTCAGACCACCCAAAAATTAACACCTACCGTATTCTCACGACCCAAACAATCGCTATCACTGTTACAAGCATCAGCATGAGCGAACAAGCAGTTCAATCCAGCATTAGCATCATTTGGGCAAGCTGGTGTCCCGGTGACTCCACTTTGTCCACAAGTTGCCTGGCAAGATGCCAAAGATTGGAAGTTATTGGCGTTTCCTCCACATCCACTGAACATGAATTGGTTGCACCGTCCGGAAGAGGCGTCATAGTAGAATCTGACAGCTGGAGCAGTGCAGGATCCAACAGCCAATGGGAGAGAGCAGATGGAAGTGCCTAAAGAAAATAGAAGAGCTCAGTTAACGTGCTCTACTCTATGGGTTGCATGCTCACTCTTCTTACTGGCAATTCCGACTGGATCCCTGCAGATTCTGGTGGCGGAGTTGGTGACTGGGTTTGGTTCGACGCAGCACTTCTGGATACCCGGACAGTTCGAGTCCATCCAACATCCGATTGTGGTATCCTGGAAGACCGAAATGCCAAGTGGACGCGGGCAAGAGCCCGATTTCGAGTTGATCTCCGACGCCGGGATTCCTGAAACATTGTTTGTTCTGGTCAGATTGTCCTGGGGAAGAAGGGAGGGAGAATGCAAAAAGTGTCATAATCTTGTACAAACAGGCGGGAAAATTGTTTGCCGAGGAATGTTTTGACTGATTTTCTCGCGCCTGACTGTGCTCACATGAAACACAAACATATGGGAAAATTTAAGGAAAAATTAGTTGGAATTAGTGGAAATCTGGGCCTGAACCAAAGCCTAGGTCGGAGATCAGGTTGAAACCTAGGTCTGAGCCTGAACCAAGTGTCTGTTTGTAGCTAGGGATGCCAGGGACTACAGTAATCCAGGGATTTTTTTTATCTATCGTGCGAAAAACTTACCAGCGGTCACAATTTGACAGCACTTGTTACCGTCGGACTGAATGCACACCTGTCCGGAGAGTGGGCATGTTTGGGCGTCAGCTGTGCATTGGATGAGGGCGGCGGAGCTGGAAAAAAAGAGTTTATAGGAGTGTAGGAACGGATCAAGAGGGTCCTAAACCTGTTCTAGGGCCCAGCGAACACTGAAGGCACAGGTAAGGCAGGGCGAGAGCCTCAGGGCTATCCGAAGCAGTTAAAAATTGAAGAGAAGTGTTGTAGAAAAAATTAAAAAAATAAAAACCACAGGTGGATTCGAACCCGGGGTCAGTTTTTCGGACTCCTAACGCGTTACCGACTGCGCCACCCAAGGAGAGTAACCACGCTTCCCCCGTTGGCGTAGGGCGGCAGCGTCGGACGGCTGTGTAGCGCAGTCGGTAACGCATCAGAAATCCGCCAAATTTGACACAGGTTCAAACCCATGAGGGTCTACATATTTTTGTTTTTTCTTCAACACAATTGTCTTGACACTAGGGATGGTGGTCTAGAATCTAAGCTCCCATTCGGCTGAACCCACTTTACCTACCTTGAACAGAACCCAATTCTTGGGGCAGCCGTTGTCGGAGCCGGTGTGGAGAACTGTCTGGCACACTCTGGATGCTCGTGCAACTTCCCGATGTGTC
Source organism: Caenorhabditis brenneri (assembly GCA_000143925.2). Lineage (NCBI taxonomy): Eukaryota > Metazoa > Nematoda > Chromadorea > Rhabditida > Rhabditidae > Caenorhabditis > Caenorhabditis brenneri. The sequence goes on along the minus strand of GL379787.1, from coordinate 870,050 downwards.
GGTAGTACTCGCAAATGTCAATGACACCGAACACACTGACAAATGTCTATAAAAAGTAATTTGTGATCAGAAAAAAATCTACCAAATACCAGTGATGTGAAGATAATAGTTCTAATCATTATGTTGCAAATCTATGAGTAGTTATCAGGATCGCGGAGACAGAAGAGGGGGATATGAATGGAAAATATCGGGAATGAATGAGGAGGGAGAGCTCTGACCGGACAATACACACAGAGAAAGGGTGGGAGGGCCAAAGGCGGTTTTCCGGCGGCGCCACCTCCTGAAATGCTCTTTATAACCGTAAGGACGGCCCGAGAGAGTACACGGATTGAAGAGAGCAAACGGGAAGAGCATGTGTCCAATTAGAGGATTAAGCGGCTTCCTTCAAGGTGTGGTAAGAGCAGGTTTTCGCAAATATTTGGGATGGAAGATGGCATAGGATGTGGCAGCAGATCGGAAAGGATGAGACAGTGGATGATGGTCACTTGAGATTGAGATAATGGATGATCAACAGCTGTTTTTTGTTAGTGATAACGGATGGAAACTGTTGATTATTGTTGTTTGGGTAGTGATCCTGGTTTGCTTCGTAGAGTGAAGTCGAAACTCTTGCGCCTAGAAGTTGGAATTTTCAGATCGGACCCGAGGCTTCTTATCCGCTCCTACCGTATCCTCACGACCTACGCATTTGTTCTGACTGTTATTAAGGTTTCAGCATGAGCAAAGAATCAGTTCAATCTAGGATTAGCATCATTTGGGCAAGCTGGTGCCCCGGTGACTCCACTCTGCCCACAGGTAGCCCAGCAAAATGCCAACGATTGAAAGTGATTGCAAAATCCACTGAACATGAATTGATTGCACCGTCCGGACGAAGCGTCATAGTAGAATCTGACAACTGGAGCAGTGCAGGATCCAACAACCAACGGCAAGGAGCAGATGGAGGTGCCTAAAGAAAACAGAAGAGCTCAGTTAACCTGCTCTACTCTATGGGTTGCATGCTCACTCTTCTTACTGGAAATTCCGACTGGATCCCGGCAGATTCTGGTGGCTGAGTTGGTAACAGGTTTAGATTTGACACAGAATTTTTGGATTTTTGGACAGTTCGAGGCCATCTAACATCCGATTTTTACATACTGTCACAACTGGAATCATATGAATTCTAATAACGGAAATCGCCGCCAATTTTGATTTCGTACAGCCGTTCATTGGAACAAGAACTGAGGAATAACTGTCAGTATTTCCTGCTGGATTTAGGACAAGTATCCTCTATCGAAAAAAATTGACTTCGAACACTTTCTCGAATCAAATAACAAAATGTAAGAAAATATATAGAATTGTGGATCTTCTGTTCGATTTCCCAATTTTCAGCTTATCCTTTTACTCCCAATTGGTTGATTCGACCACCATCTCTGGAAATATGCCCACTCCGCTATGGTCGCAAATTAAATTTTTCTAGAGTCCTTTTCACGTTTTTGTGTGAATTCCCATATTGACAGGGTCATGTGCAGGTATATTCAAAGGTTCACTTTTCCCCTCGGGTAGGCTGACACCTTTTGCCAGCCTGGCAAATATCCTATATCGTTATCGTTTGGGCTGTTCGGCTGGGAAAATTCTTTGACCCTGCTTGTCTTGAAACCCGGGTCTTTTCCCCCTTCAAAATTGACCTAACCATGAGCGCTCCCACCTTTTTCGACTATCAACCCTTGAGCTCTTTGTAACATTTCCTACTCAGACACCCCATCCACAATAGAAGAATTTGCACCGAACCACCACTCCCAAAAAAAAACACTTCGGCATCTAAATGACGTCACACGCATCTCAATGGTCACAAACAGACAGTCCTCCAGTCCACACCTTTTCTCCATTCCGTAAGCCCCTATGCCACACAACTGTAACCGCCATTGTCCACTTCCGGAGCGCCGAGGAGAGAGGGAGAGAGCAAGGGCGTTTTTGCCGTGTGCTGCTTCCATGTTTGCTCACAAATAGCTCGGAGCAAGAGAGAATTAGAGAAGGGAGAGTGTGTTTGTACAGGAAAAATGACAAGATAAATGACAGCGAGGGCTCATGGAGAGGAAAATAGTGTTTACGACAAGGGATACGGATCCATTTTTATTGAGAACTTTTTTTGGGAATTTTTTTGGAACAATAATTAATTTTACAATTCATCCTTGCTAGTGGCTGGTGTGGTAGAGTAGGCAGGGTCTACCAAATCGAACCCTTCTCTTTGACGCAGACTGTTCCAGAATTCTAGGGGTTCTGGAAAAACCTTATTTTTGGGCCTACGTACCGTAACCCCACCTTGGAACAATCCATGCTTTACCGACACTCCATTAGTCTCGAAATTCAAAAAGTTGACATCATCCGGATCACTGACCGGACGCCATTCCACATCCTGGACTTGGGGGACTCTGAAATCAATTTGGATGGACTAGGTGGCTCCTATGCCATGGCTTACCCAGTTTTGGCGAATGAGATGACCATATCCACAAGATCATTTTGAATGGATTTCTCTGGCTCCTTGGTGAAGTCGATTTGAGCCATGACTGGCATATTGAATAGGTAATGGTATTCGTTGGCGTGTGGGGAGCCTGGAATTCTTGGATTTTGGTCCAGTCCAGTGGCTTAGAGGTTGCTGTCTGGTGGCCTAGGTTTTGCTGTCTGGTTGCTCAGTCTTGAAGGGTTTGGTGCTCTCTAAGTGATTAGCTCCGCAGGGTGTCAGGGAAAGCTTGAGGTGTACTAATACGTTTCAAAATGAAAAAACAAAAATAATTGTCATATGTGGGGGTCGAACTTACCTGCCACACTGGTTTGGAGCGGCGCGCGTTACCGACTGCGCCACCGGAAGAGCGCAGCGCCCCTTCTTTTCCTGACCACGGCGCTACACACAGCTCAGTCGGTAGCGCGTTTGGTTGTCAGTCCGACCATCCCCAGGTTCAAACCCGCTAGAGGTATTTCTTTTTTTTTATTTTACAGGAAACATTTTTTGAACTTCCACTTTCTATTAGGATGTCCGATCTAGGCTATTAGTCGGCTTGGTCCCGCCCCTCGATCCCTCAAGTCTAGGCCCTGGATCCTTACCTCTCGCTTGCTCCGGAATATACTTCTTCCAAATCTGCTCATTATAATGATCAAATCGATACGCCCAAATCGGGGTCTTCCTCTCCACGCGTGCCACGATTTCTCGAAGGATTGGCACGTTGAAAGTGATGTCAGAGAGGATCTATAACTTCAAATTTTGGTCTGTGGATGCATTTTTTTATTGCTACTGACCTCTGAATACCGATCCACATAGAATCCATGCGTATCCTCCTTATCATTTCTCACATAATAATCTAAAAGCTCTTGCCAAACCTTCTCCCGGTTTTCCCCATAGCGATTGTTATAGAGAAGTTTTCTTCCAATAATTTCAGAAATGAATTCTTCGTCAACCTTCAGAAGTTCTTCTTGGCTCAAACCAAAGTCAGCGATCACTCGTCCCATGTTCATAGCCGCTGAAAAAAAAAATCAATAGGTCACGCCCACCCTCTAGAAAATCGCTTACCAAAATAAGACCCTTCCTTATTACTCAACCCCATCAGCGTCGGCTTCACTGGAGCCTCCTTGATCAATTCCTCTGGATTCGTTGGCAAATAATCACCATCTATCACAGGTGACCATCTCAGAATATCAATTGTCTCGGTGGTCCATCCTTGCTTCTCAACTGCATCGAAAATCTCATGAAGGCTCTTTTTCTTCATACACTCCTTGGCTCCTGGCCATGGACACTCGAGAATCTCCGCTAGTTGTTTGGAAGATTCCACTACATTTGGGCCTGTAGCCCATCCGACAAAAGAGCTAGCTGACATAATTATAGCTTTGGAATAAAGGTCCCGGGTATAAGGGCTCATGGTGAGTTGGGAGACACTTGCGGCTCCAGCACTGTATCCCCAGATGGTGATTTGTTCTGGGTCCCCTCCAAAATGAGCAATGTTGTCCTTGACAAACTTCAGAGCAGCTGCTTGATCAAACAATCCATAATTTCCTCGAGAATCAGAAGATCCTTCGCTGAAGAATCCCATGAACCCTAACCGATACTGAATTGTCACCACAATAACCCCCTGTGTTGTGTATCTCTTGGCAAAGAATTCATAGCCATGTTGACTTCCAGACCCAATTTCATATCCTCCTCCATGAACCCAGAAAAGGACTGGCAGTTTCTTCTCGGTTTTCTTCGGCTTGATTATGTTCAGTGTGAGACAGTCTTCACCAGAATAGCTGGAGAATTGGGCGACGAGGCGATAGTGAGGGGTGCAGTCGTTGCGGAATTGTGTGGCTTGGTAGACGTCTTCCCATGGTTCTGGGGAGACTGGTTTCTAAAAAAAGGGAGGATTTTAGGGAGTTGTGTAGGTGTTTTCGGTTTTTTACAGCTAGTTTTGATTATTTTTTTGGAAACCGTGCCCTAACTTTCTTCAAAATCAAATTCGAGCTCAAAAACGTATCAAAATGTAGATCTCAATGAGTTCTACATGTCTGTAAAAATATCGGAATCGCGATCAGAGCAGCCTGGGCTTCTAGGACCCGAATTTGCGAGCCCGGACACTCGAGCCCGGCAAGAGTGCTCAGGATCATAAACAGGATCCCGAATTCATTAGCCCATGCAGTCCAGGTTGGTCTGGCGGCGATCCTGTGTTCCCGGATGTGTATAACTCACCGAAAGCTACACCTTGGGATTTTTTGTGCCCAGAAACTCGATTTTCGAGAAATTTACCTTGTAAATCAAAATTGTGAGCTCAAAAACGTATCAAAATGTAGATCTCGAAGAGCTTTATAGGTCTGTAAGCTCAGAATCACAGTCAGACCATCCTAGACTGCGCGGGCCCGGCTAGAGTATTCAGACCCTAGAACAGGAGCTCGAGCTTGTGGGTCCGAGCTGGTCTGACGGCGATTTCGAGCTTCCGGATGCGTAGAACTCACAGGAGTCTACATTTTGGTTTTCTGGATTTACCAAACAACTAGGACCGATCAAGATTAACATTTTGGTATGTTTAAGAGCCCAGAACTTTGAATTTGAGGAAAATTATTGGAGGGTCCAGTTGGCAATGTATTGTTCTACCATTTGTCAGAATATTCTGGCCAATTTTCTGTATCAATTTCTGGCTCACCTCAAATCTCAACTCATCCACTGGTGGCTTTGCAAATGGGATTGCCAGAAACACTTCTGAATCTTCATACTCGAATCCTTCCACCTTTCCATACTCTGTATCTACAATCGGACCTGCCCAGCAGGTCCCAAGAAGGACAATGAAAGCGAGGAGTACCCGCATCTGGAAAAAACTAGTTATAAAGCAATTAACTTTTTAAAAAAGGAGAAAATAACAATAAATCAATTGAGGGCAAAAAAGTTTCTGCTAGTTACGTTTCCTTCAAAACGAAGAGGCGAAAAGTTATCATCTCACGTTCTTTCCGTGTAGATAGTGCGAGACGCAGGAGAGTATTATTGAAGACACACACAAACAGACACAAAGAAAACAGTTTTTGATCGGTGTGCTATATATAATGGCTGTCAGGGGAGGTTACCTTCACTTATGCTAGCAGCACATCATGCTCAAGACAGTGTATCTCGGTTGGTTTTGAATATTTCAAAATGTGGTCAACTAAAGAAATTTTTATCATTTTATTATAAACATTTTTCTAGTTGACAACTTTTTGATGACTCTAAAATCAACTGAGATATGCTGCTTTGAACAAGCAGTAGCGAATAACCACCCAAGAGGTCCAGAGACGCAGAGGGTCTGGTTTCTCTGCCTCTAGCTGTAATGATGCTCCAAGTTCAAAATAATGTATCTCAGTTATTTTTAGTGCTATCAAAAAGTTTTCAACTAGTAAAATGTTGAAATTGTTTTTTGTGAGCATTTAGTCAGTTAACAACTTTTTGATAGCTCTTAAGACAGCCGAGATATGTTGCTTCAAACTGGGTGTATCGATTTCTCCCGGTAATGTGAAAATTGATATTCCTCAAAAAACCGTTTTTCTAGAACCACAAAACTGGGTAAACATTTCAGAATGAATATTACTAAAAAACCTTATCTTATTGGGTGTTATCACATACAAAAATGATCTCCTCCTGACATAAACCAATGTACATTGGTGTATGTTCTTTCTCTACACACAAAAATTGTGTGCATGTTTGTGGTCATTCCGAACTGATAGGTATACAGTGATAAGAAGTTTTTTTTTCGGAAAGAATAGTTTGTAGACAAGGAGTTTTGTGACTGTTCTAGAATTTGGGGAATTGTCGTGAGATACGATGTTGGGTCCGCAAACACCACTGAGATAATAAATATTTTGTTAGTTGACTATTTTTTTAAGTTCTCTAAGACAACCGAGATATTCTGCTCGGAACATACAATACTGGTTGGACCTCCATTACGGGTTATCGATGAAACTTGAAAAAGTTGAATGGTACTGTACCTTCAGAGTAGAATATCTTCATTGTCTTCGGAAATTTCAAAATGTAATCAACTAGAGAAACATTATTCAAGACATTCTACGCATTTTTATCAGTGAAACACTTTTTGACAGCTATAAAGACAACCGAGATACGCTGCTCTAAATATCAAGGTCTTTATTACAGGCTTGACAGTAAGGAAAACATTTTCCTAGGTGATAAATTCAGATTTTCCATTTTTTTTGCCAGATTTTCAACTCTCTCTTTAACTCCCCTTGCCAAGATCCTTCCTATCTATCCCCACACAAATTACAAACATCAACACGTCTCCTCCAATGCCGATGATCTTGATGTGTCCACGTGTTACAGCCCCTGCCAACTTTGGTCTATCTCATTGCCAAGACACAATCATGCCATGATAAAAAATAAAGACAGACTGGAAATCATCCTTGGCTGGAACAAAACACAAAGCACCATACTTGTGAAATTTCGGCCCGACCCGGCAAGACTCGGAGGCCCGGCCGACAATTTTTAAGGCCCGGATTCAAAAACGTCACAAGTATGCAAAGCACATCACTGAAAAATAAGTGAACAATTATAAAAACTGAAACGTCTGAGCTCCAAAAATCTTCTAAACTTTAGGTCGAATTCTGTTCTATTTTCAGATTGCCCTTATATTTTCTGAATCAAAACAACATGAACTTTTTGTTGTTATTCTCTTTCAATTTCCTAGAATTCTGTCTTCGATTTTCGTAGTTTCTGTCTGCCGCTTCCGAAATTTTCAAAGATATCAAATTATCTGTCCACGCTGACCTGTCACATCGAAACTTGTCAAAGTATGTACAAAAATGTGTTTGTGAAGAAAACCGGACCGGCCAGTCCAGACCAAAATGTTCATTGATATGGACAAAATGGTCAGCTGATAAAACTAGTTCCGCCTGTGTGTCTGTACATCCGTAGCTTTTTTCCTGTCTGTCTGTTTGTCCGGATGTCTGCATGACTGTTTATCCATTTTTCCATCTGTGAATCCGTTTTACCGCCTAATTCAAGCTCAAAAAAGCTTGATTCGGGCTTGAAAACAGTGCAAAAATGGCTTATTTCCGCCTTGAAAACAACTTATTTCCGGTTCGAAAACTGCTTTTTCCGGAAAAAAAAACGGGTTTTTCCCTATTTCTTCAGTCAGAAAACCTCCACAAACTCCAAATCTCCAACCCGTTCATCAGAATCTTCTGAAAAAAAAGATATGACTAGTCAAGCAGAGACAAAAAATAAATGACGAGGAATAATAGTAGTGTTGAAGTCAAGAAAGGCAAACTACTAATTTTTTGAGTCACACGAAAAGAGTGAAAATTGAATAACATGTGCAAAAAGATAGAGTCTATTTAGGTATAAAAAGGCGTGTGATAACCAGATTTTGGCGTTTTAGATACATATTTTGTCCTTCTTTCAGAACATTTTCTGAAGTCTGAAGATATTTGTCCCAATTGAATAGAGAGGCTAATCAACAGATGTCATCTATACTTCCTTTTTAGAAGAACGTGGAATATCCTCTTCTCTCTTCCTCTCTCTCTCTTTTGCCTCTACGTCACATGTATGATGAACCAGTCTATAGATTTCAATCTTTTTTCATTTAGCATTGGTTGCTGCGTATAGCGTTCTCTATATTTTTCATCCAAAATCATTTTTTGGTGTTCCTAAATCTTCTAGAGCCCACTGACTGGTGATTTTTGAAAGTTTTATCTACAAATCCCATTGAATTAATGCCCTAAGTTCACCAATGAAAAACGTCTAGTGATCACAAAACAAATGTGTTCTGAAACTAGAAAGTATATAGAACAAAACCACAAAACCTCGTTTTTTTCTGACAGATTTGCATACACAAACCAAATAGTTTCTGGTCATCATCATCCTGATTATGATAGACATCAGTTCAAAAAGCATTCCCCAGTTTTCATGGTATTTCTGTTTAACACAGCTTTGGAATTCTTTGAATATCTCACAAGTACCATAAGAAAAACCCTAAACAAAACATTTATAAACTTCATTTCAAAAAAATCACCGTCATCTATGTTCCTAGGATTTATTTCCTTAATTTTCTCGTCATGATTCTTTGATTTAACCTAGTTCTGAAGATTCTGATAACAAAATTCCCATAAATAAAACAAAAACAACACGGAAATAAACGAAAACATATGGTTTTCTTCTTCTTCCTTCCTTTTGCATAAACCAGTTTCATCATGTAGTGTTAGAGAAAAGAAGAGGAAGTAAAGTAAAGGAAAACCAAAAAAAAAAGTGGTTCAAAATATTTTTTTTCATTTCCACTGATGAACTTAGAGTTTTCCGTTCAGCTAACTTGTCGGATTGATCGTGTTTTTTTTCTAACGGCTCCATTAAAAAAAAACTTACACTAGGTCTAACGTGGGTTTTTCTGTTTCTGAATTTTTTTTGCTTCTTTTGCTTTTTTAGACACAAAGGCAGACACACAGATAGACAAACAGACAGACAGACAGACAGGCCTGCCGTCATCCAGTAAAGATTAGCTTCGGGTATAGGGGACAACTGAGAAATGCATAATGATTTCCTAAATTTCTGGGTTCTAGAACACTTGTTCTCAAAATCCTCAAAATCTGAAAAAAAGAACTTTCCTTGGCTGCTAATCACGTGAGAAAAACAACTCTTCCGTTTTAGTATGGACCCCCCAAAATTAACCTGATTGCTAGAACTGGAACAGGAACGTTATAAGAGCTCAAGGTACAACACTAACACTTTACTAACCCATATTGAACCTGCTGGTTCTCCTGTCACATGACTATCTTTAAAAGTCAAGTTAATTCTGAATACAAGACACACAGACATACCGACACACATCCTTTGATCGTTCTTCCTTTTCACGTGTGTGTATGAGAAACCTGAAGATCAGTCTCCAGGTCTTGCCCGATATCAGATGATTGATAACTATGATAACCCTCCTCCCCCCTCTCACCACCTGGGTGTCATGATCTTTTGTCCTCCTTATGTTTGTCTTCCCTTATGATATCCTTTAAAAGACTTTCAATTTTCTATAAATTTTCATGACTTTTCTTATCTCGCAGGTACTAATTTTTGAAAAAATGCCATTTTGATTCAAATTTGACGGCACTTTAATGCATTAGAGTGTCATTTTTTTGTTCCTGAATAACCTCTTTTTGTTAGGTACCTACTTTTTTTCTTCTTGTAGTTTTTTTCTCATTTTCCCCAATTTTTCCAATTTCCAGACACTAAAATCGTCTCGACAACACCTCAAAAAGTAACAAAAAACCTTTTATGACCAACAACAATGCCAACCACTACAATGATCGGTGGGTATTATTATCAGGATGTCAATATTGTTATTTTTGTATTGCAAAAATTACTTTTTGATACTATTTTTCATTTTTCAGTGCCGCCAAATATCAAATGGAACAACAGGAGAGCGAAAAGGAGTCGGAAGTAACCAAGAATAGCTCGAAAAGTCAGGAAAAACATCTGCCAGATGTGAGTTTTTTGTTTTTGGAAAAATTTTTAGGAAGAAAGGAACAAATTTACTTGGAAAAAACTGAAAATTGTAAAAAAAAAATCTGAGAAGAATATTCTCTGAAAACTGAAAAACTTCGAATTTTGGGTGCCAAAAATCTGTTTTATGCAATTTTGACTCCCATTTTCTGATAAAACTCTAGATGATATTTATACCAATCGATAGGGAATTTTTTGCTCTACAACCTGTTCAAATTTTCGGTAAGAAGATATTCAAAAAACAGATCCATCTAACTTGGAATGTTGTCAAAAAGGGATTTGTTCTCCACTTTTTTTTTCGTCTTTTCCCATTTTTGGCTCCTTTTTCCCAGCACAATCCTATATGATATTTACACCGATCGATAGGGAATTTTTTGATCTACAATTTGATTTTTGATAATTTGTAATTTCTGAAAAATTAACGGTTTTTTGAATCCAGTAGCTCCAGAATGACACTGCTAAAATATGTACGTCAGAATGATCTTCCCTGAAATTCGTCAGAATATTTCAAATTGATAATTTCAAAGCTGAGGAAACTTAGGGCAAGTTGCAGTTGAATCCCACCAACTTGTGCCGGTGGCGAGTGGCAAGAGTGCATTATTTATTTGCCGAAAATTCCTTCAGTGCCGCGAGAAAAAATACGATAGATCTGAAAATTGGGATTGAGAATCCCTAGCGCTCAAGAAAAAAATTTCTGAGCCGTGTAGTTCAGACCTTTCCCAGCGCACAAGCACTTACTTTCAAAACCCCATTTTCCAGGAAAAATGGACACCCTATCTCTTCTTCTGTATCTCATCAATTGCTCTTGCCTCATTTCAAGACGGGTTTCAAATCGGGTGCATCAATGCGCCGGGTCCTTTGATAATCGAATGGATTAAACAGTGTCATTTTGAACTCTTTGGGGAGACCCTAACACAGTATCAAGCTGATTTTATATGGTCGATTGCCGTGTCAATGTTCTCAGTTGGAGGGATGTTCGGAAGCTTTTCTTCAGGGTTTTTGGCTGATAGAGTGAGTAGTGCTAGAATGACCTTGGATCAAATTTTGATAACTTTTCAGTTCGGCAGGAAGTCCACACTCCTCTACAACAACATCCTTGCTCTTATTGCTGCTACTTGCCTCTCCACTGCCAAACTCTTCAATTTCTACCCAATGATTGTCTTCGGAAGATTCTTAGTAGGTCTTAATTGCGGGATCACTTCTGGTCTGGTCCCCATGTTCCTGACTGAGCTGGCTCCAGCTAACCTCCGTGGAAAGTGTGGATCCTTCCATCAACTCAACATCTCAGTGGCTATAGTCTTATCCCAGGCACTTGGTCTTCCATTTATCTTCGGCTCCCAGGAAGGCTGGCCATACATTTTTGCATGTGTAGCAATCCCAACTTTTCTACAACTCGCGACTATCCCATTTTGTGTGGAGTCTCCGAAATATTTGATTTCCAAGCTGAATGATAGGGAAGGAGCTAGAAGAGCACTAGAGAAGTTGAGGAATCATTCCAAAGTGGATGAGGAACTAGAGCATATGGTGCAGGAGACAATGGTGACTGCCGAGCCAATGCATCAGCCAGGGTACCTCGCTTTGTTCAAGGGAGAGAATCAGTGGCCAATGATTGTGTCGATTTTGATGATGTTTAGTCAGCAGTTCTCAGGTAAGGTGTGCATTCTGACGTGAAGTGTCAGTTGTGGTGTTTGCGGACAAAGCACTAAATCTTACAACAATTGGTATTTTGGAGCAGTTAGCCTTATTGGTGCCGCCTAGTGGCGGCTCACCTCCTTTGGTTTAGACTGCTCTGTGTAGTTCTCAGCTATCGTAATCCTACAGTAATCTTTGCTCTTTTTGGGTACTACTGGGGCCCCGTAGATACTACATGCAAAAATTCCGAAAACGTTTCCAAAAAATGAGCTCACTATTGCTAACGTGGTCCTACAGTCATTCGAGCACCAGGCCTTCTAAAATTGAAGCACTCGATGACACATGACGGTTAGGAGCTCATAAGTTAATCCCTGATAAATCCCAGGCACACACAGACAGAGCTCGCCGTTCATATATGAGATTTCTAGGTATCTCCGCTGTCACCTTCTACTCCACCCTCATCTTCAAACGGAACGGACTCTCTGGAAATGAGCCCATGTACGCCACTGTCGGATTTGGTTGCATCAAACTCATCGCCACATTTGGATGCCTTGGTCTCATAGACCACCCGAAATTCGGAAGAAAACGTCTCCAAATTGCTGGGCTCTCAGGAATGTGTGTCTCTTCTATCTTGATTGTGATCACTTTGACTCTTTCGAATGCCGGTTTTCATTGGGCAAGCTACCTGAACGTCTTGTTTATTCTATCTTTTGTGGTGACTTTTGCATTTGGTCCAGGACCAATTCCATGGTTCTTCACATCTGAATTGTTTGATTCCTCGACTAGAGGAAGAGCCGCTGCCGTCTCCGCTACAAGTAATTGGATAGCAAATTGGATGGTTGGGTTGACATTCCTTCCAATTAATGTAAGTGTGACCTTCTATTGAAAATGTAATTTTCGTTCAATTTACAGAACATAATCCACCAATACGCCTTCCTTATGTTCACCTTCTTCACATTCACCTTTGCCATTTTCACATGGAAATTCGTGCCGGAGACTAAAGGAAAATCACCGGCAGCCATTCGAAAGGAGTTGACATTTATGAGGAAGCGGATTTGTTCACGATAAATTCATTGAGAAAATATAATGTTGGTGTCGATAGCTTTAATTTTCTAAAGTGTAATTTTTCATAAAGTTTTTCATTTCGATGCGGGATTTCTTGAGATGAGTCAACTGATATTTGTGTAAATTTCAGTAGGAAATTTTTTGGACAATAACAAAAAATTTGAGTAATTTGCAGAACAAAAAACCCTAAAAATTTAACGACCACTGATGAGGCCCAAAAAACAAAAAATAATGTAATGATGAGTAAGAAATACTCAGCAAACTTGAATGGTTTGATCTATGAATTTTAGAATAAGGAAGCACATATTTTCCACTGCTTGGCTTGTTACCTAAAAAATGTATATTGAACTCTAAGTATCGATCAATGTCAGCTGTTTTGTTTTTGCTAAATGCGAGTTTCTGTCCAGTTCAGTTACCTAATTGATGGTCTTGAATCGAATGTGGATGATCTGCGGACAACTGTTGTCTGAAGGATGGTATTGGGACATACAATAAGGATGACTTGAGGAAAAAACTATAAATAGAGAAGTATTTGAACTGAAAAAAAACGTAGTCATTATGAACTTTTTGAAGTTAATCAATCACCAGTATATATTTCTCGTAACGTTTAACTAATTAACGTTTAACTAACGTTTAACGTTTTACTAAGTTAATAACTATGTGTACTTTTATCTTTTTAACTTTCTATCTTTTTCACGCGATGTTTTTGAAATAAGCTGCTTACACTTTACGAACATCAGACTACAGTAGTCCTTAGCTCGTCAATTTGCAGTCCCACAACTGGCTCCACTCTTCCTTCCCGTCTCTGAAGTCGCCTTGAGCACCAAGACAATAATTTAGAAATAACTTTCCGAATCGACAATGACTTCCTCATCTTCTCCTCATTTTTCCGATTGCACAACAAATAAGAGCCCTGTATCAGAATCGGTGTGTTAACTGCTTCTACTTGACAAATGGAATCGTAAAATGACGTCTGAAAAAATGTTTTCGACCAAAATTCAGATAAAATACTCACGCGAGATGCTATGGAGTTGAACGTTTCTGCAGGACCCTGGTAGTTTATATGGTCTATGAAAATGAATAATGTATTCGACTGTAAAAAGTTATAATGAACAAAAAAATATAATATTTCTTAAACTAACACATTCGCATATTACTCCTAGAAGAGTTTGATACATTATGTATTGATGAGGTCTGTTTTTGACCACAGATTGCAATCGAGAATGTTTCCGGATACTGATTATTATTGGGACATACAATAAGGATGATACAAGGAAGAAACCATAAATGAAGAGGTATTTGATCTTAAAAAAAAACGTAGTCATTATAGTCAGAATGATGCAGAATTCAAAGCACTTAGTGCGATGAACACTGAACAACTGGATCTAAAAACACACGAAAACCCACGAAATACACCAAGAAATTCACTAGAAACCAAGGGCGGTAACTAGCGAAACGCAACAATGACAAACGAGAGAGTGTGCGAATACACGAGACGCAGCGACGCGCACGTTCGAAATGCTTATTTTTTACTGAAATAACACGAAAACACTACTCAATTTGAGCCCAAAACATATTTATTGCACGACGTGTGCTTTTTAACGGCAAGTGATTGTCAAATCAAGAGGAAAACAGGGAACAATGAATAGAACCGCTGCGAGTCCACGCAGACGGCTCAAGGGGAAACAATTGATAGCAATCAATGGAAATTGTGGCACAAAGCCCAAAAGACACTGAGAAGGTGGAATAAAAACCAAGGAAAAAGGTAACAAAAACGATTTCCGAGCACCTCGCGGTGTCGGCAACCGAAAAAACTTAAGACTAACTTAAAAACTAAACTCTCCCGGCGTTGCGCGCGCTTTGCGCCCGCACGAGAATCACGCCAATACGCCGTAGCGGCGCATTGTTGGTGCAAAAGAATATGGAAGCGAGAAATCTCGTAAGGCTTCGGAAATGTAGAGAAATGACAGAAAATAACACCAGGAATAGAATATTCCTGACATCTCCGGTGGTTTCAAGCCCTTCCCTCCAGTGCAACAGGATTCGAAACTTGACAGAATATGCTGGGGTATTATTACAGAAAAGACAGAATGGGGTATAATTTGCTTACTGTACTTAAAATGGGAACTAAGCTAAAAAGGGAATAATTCATGAGATAGGGACGATATATATGGGTGTGGTAGAGCAATAAGAATGGGACGAAATATAAGGGTGGGTAGATAAGGATAATAAGATAAAGGAGAAATTAGAATACTGTAGATGATGTACTGTTATCCATGAGCCATAACCAATGTTGAACCATGATGAAGCCATGGGAGGTGTTGATGGTGCACAAGAGTAGGTGGATCCTTGCGCGGACGATATTCCTCTTGAGCTCCTCTCCAATACGTTGTCATGAGATTCCATGGATCTGGTGTATCCGTACACTGGTAGCTATCTTTCATGATGAGTTTCGAGCTGGTGTCACTCCAGTAGAAGTCATGATCGAACTTGTGCACCGGCTGTTTCATCTTGTCACATGTTGTAACTTGAACGGGTGGATCTTTCAGAGGTCGAATTGATTCAATGAAAGTTCGAGAAGTCTTTTCACTCAAATCACCAGTACGTGATGAATCTGGGAGCTGCCAATCGTCGCATGAATCATGTCTCGAGAGCTTACATTTCACAGATTTAACATCATAATCATAAGTGATAACTGAATCCTTTGGTGGATCAGTTCTTGGACGCGGTTCCTCTCGGAATCGACGCTTGGTTTTCCTCTCAGAAAAACCGCCGCAGGCGACATCCTCCGGTTTTTGGAGTCCCGGCTTCTGGAGAGGTAATTTGGACTCAGGTTTACTTTTGACGTTAGACATTCCTGATACTTTGTCACTTTTACTCGAATGAACGGTGACTTCCTTTTGACGAGATGTCAGTTGAATGGAATGTAAACTAGAAGACATAGAATCTTTGCGTACTGAATTCATGTCTGAACTCTTTTCAATGACTTCATTTTCTTTGTTGCAATCTTTTCCATGAAGTTCTGTGAATATTTTGGTGGTCTTATTCTTTTTGTAGAATGCTTTGAAGTCGAAACATTTTATTTCATCCAGCACATGTATCTTCTGGACACATTGCTGATATACTTGTTCTTCTTCTTTCTCATTCTTGGCTTCAAAACAATCAAATGTTTGTGAAGATTCAACTTTTTCAACTCGTTCTTTCTCTACTGGTACATTCACTGTCTTAGTGCACTGAGAACCATCCGGAGACACTATCGCACCGTTCCTTTTCTTTCGAAAATGAACGGCTTCGGCGAGAAGTTCATTTATCCATGGATCTTTTCGAGATGCGTTTTCAAAAGATTTCTGGATCTTCTGAAGAACTTCTTTGCATAAATAGCGCCTGAACGCATAAATTCCTGTAGCCTCCTTCTCGGAGCGGTATTTTTCATACACTCTGATAGCACAATAATCTCTTTCATTGAGAAGAAGTGAATCTGTTTCATATTCCTTCAGTCTGTGATGCGAATGATTTTCCATCTGAAAAGTTGATTTGTTTTTTGCGAAATACAATTCTTCTCTCATATGGGAAAAATATGGATTTTTCAGATGCCGCATCTCTTCCATAATTTTTCTGTTGAGTGCTTCTGTCAACGCGATGAAAAACTGTTGAATTTCGAAAAGAGGTGATCTTTCTGGAGGGTCTACACATAAGGCACAAAGCAAGAAAAGTCTAGACTTTCTAGTGAACATCCAATATTTTTTCTGCCAGATGAGAACGTCTGAATTTGGGTAATGAAGCAAAGCTTCTGCCATCATGCTTTCATTCATCAGATCAGCTTCCTGAATCAACTCATATCTACAATCATCAATGGCTTTCGCGTCAATCTTCAACAACTCGTTGAACATCAGTGTCCTTCCGAATGACTGAAATACATCTCCATCTGGAAAATGTTTTTGCCAATTCTTCAGTTTCTTCATCTGCATATTCACTAATTTCTTCGCGATGTGTTCACATACTTCTTCAGCATCTTTCAGTAAAATCTTCGCGTAACACTTTTCATTCAATCTGTCGATCACCTTCCATAACTCATACTTCACCTTTCTTACAATCTGCGCAGCAGCATTTTTCTCTCTTGCATCCATTGTTTCAAATGTTTGCAATTAGCAAGAGCGACAGACAGCTGGCATCAACCTAATTGACTACTTTTTCTGCAACACTGACGACACAATTCAAATTTCTTTGCTTGAATGCTCGAAAGTCCCAGAAAATTTCAATTTTCTCTTGAGATTGTAAGAAATTCTCGATTTCCGACGTTTTGTGCACGAAAACTCGAAGAACTTGTGAAGAAAATCAATCAATACTCACTATTGATCACTTTTTGTTGATATCGAACGATGATTCAATCGGAAGCTCTTTTCCGATACGAAAATCAATAATCTACGACGAAAACCTCCTCTCCGACGCAAAACACTTCGTAAGAATCCTCCACGAATTCTTTACTCCAAACTCTGTGTCGATAGGCAGCAAATGATCAATCACTGACTTACTTCTCCCTAGTCTTCACACTTCTTCACTTGTATCGATTTTTTCCGAAAATCCACTGATTCACTATTGCTGACAAGAAAATCGGCGATAAGTTCAGCGTACTTTCAAAAGAAGAAGGTTTTTTCGGCTGGTCCGTAGGACTTCAGTCGGTTCAGCACAACTTTCGTGGTTATTTTCGAAAAATTCTCCAATCCACTCGATTTCCTGACTTTTTCTCCAAAAATTCAAAAATTGGCGATAGCTTCGATCAATATGACTGCCCAAAAGAGTTTCTCCTTTGGATAGTCAATTATTCTATTCTACTTTCGAAAAGATTCGAAATCCGCACAATTTCCGACGTTTTCCAGCGAAAAAGGAAAATCGGCGATAGGTTCCCCGTCTCTGACCGCCAAAAGAAGTTACTTCTTTTGGAAGCCAATTTCAGTGAATTTCCGAAAGATATTTAGCAGTTTTTTGCTTTTGGGAAGTCAATTTGTGGTCGTTCTCGCTATTTCTTTCGCTTAGCGATAAGAATCCGCGAGGTCTATCGAAAACTACGAGTTACTCGCGATTTATCGATTTTTCGGCACCGGTTCGGCCCCCAAGTCAGAATGATGCAGAATTCAAAGCACTTAGTGCGATGAACACTGAACAACTGGATCTAAAAACACACGAAAACCCACGAAATACACCAAGAAATTCACTAGAAACCAAGGGCGGTAACTAGCGAAACGCAACAATGACAAACGAGAGAGTGTGCGAATACACGAGACGCAGCGACGCGCACGTTCGAAATGCTTATTTTTCACTGAAATAACACGAAAACACTACTCAATTTGAGCCCAAAACTTATTTATTGCACGACGTGTGCTTTTTAACGGCAAGTGATTGTCAAATCAAGAGGAAAACAGGGAACAATGAATAGAACCGCTGCGAGTCCACGCAGACGGCTCAAGGGGAAACAATTGATAGCAATCAATGGAAATTGTGGCACAAAGCCCAAAAGACACTGAGAAGGTGGAATAAAAACCAAGGAAAAAGGTAACAAAAACGATTTCCGAGCACCTCGCGGTGTCGGCAACCGAAAAAACTTAAGACTAACTTAAAAACTAAACTCTCCCGGCGTTGCGCGCGCTTTGCGCCCGCACGAGAATCACGCCAATACGCCGTAGCGGCGCATTGTTGGTGCAAAAGAATATGGAAGCGAGAAATCTCGTAAGGCTTCGGAAATGTAGAGAAATGACAGAAAATAACACCAGGAATAGAATATTCCTGACATTATGAACTTTTGAAAGTCAGTCAATCATCAGTATATATTTCTCGTAACGATCAACTATGTGTACTTCTATCTTTTCATCAACATCCAATATATAGGGCTCAAATATATTGAAATATGCTTTCACAATAATTGCTTCAAGGTAAACTACGACATACAAAACACACAACAGTGAATTAGTTTTTCTTTCTGTCAATTTCACATATTTTTCATATCTTCCGCAGAAATATAGAAGGAATCTTTGAATAGCTAACAATGATAATATCATCAGATGAACTGTCGTAAATACTAGGAGTAGAAAGTGCCACCAGTCAAAAATCTTGTCAAATATAGGGTTGTTTTTTTCATTTTGAAAGTAGAAATGAAAACCAGCGATAATAACGGTCACAATTGAACATATATGACACATATAGCTCGATAGAAATGATTTATTATTGGATAGACTGCAGTCTAAATCTTTTTTTTTATTTTGACGATTCTTTTTCCAATTTTTTAAAAATACCTTTTTCTCTTTTTCTCTCATTGAACGGAATACAATCACAAAAGCAGGGAAAATAAAAAAACGAGCAAAATAAGTTGATTGGTTATAATTGTGAACCTCATCAAATTATAGGCTATGGAAGAGAAGTTGGAAGCATACTCCATTCTTCAGAGACAGGGGGGCTATAACAAGAATGGAAAGAATGAGTTCGAAGTTTGTTGTGGTATCCAGGTGAAACAAGCACAAGACATTTTCGTGTTAAGAGACATTTTCTGGATCAGTTGACATCGGGCCCATTGGCCGTGACACACATGTATGAAACGATTGGCAGAGCTTAGATATTATGTGCGATGGTTACCCTTACCTCTCTTATAAAAATTAAAACTTTAATTTTGGCTCCGCCCCTTTCAAATCTGCAGTAACCCGTCAAAGTTGAAAAGCCAAAATTGCTAGTTTTATAGACAGAGTCAATTTAAAGATGAGTTTCCCATTTGTTTTCTAACTTTTTTTGTGTTGACACCAAAAAATGCGTTAAAAATTTTTTTTTCTTCAGTTTTTCCCCTTTCCCCGAAAATTTTAGTACTAGTGTCGGAAAAATAAATTGCTGACAAAAGTGTCTCAGTGGAGCTCTGTGTACTAAGAAAGAGCTCAAGAAAATCTCATCGGACCAATTTGGTGGCTTCGTACAAGTTTTCCTGGGATGACCGGTTACAATACCCAATTTTTGAGGTTTCTCCTAAAACCACTTTATTGGAGTGTGTATTTTTTTTTGGAATTCGGAGAAACTGAAAGAAAAAAGCCTCATGTCTATTCACATCTCATAGATCATGCATCCTCAAACATAATGAGATCAAAAACAATTTGAATGACCGAACAGACACCCCACCCCTTTGTCTCCCCAAAACAAAACAATCTGCACCTGACGAATTCTTCCCAGATGACGCGATGATGTTCGGCAAATTTTGGGTTTTACGTAAACCTGGATTCAGTATAAAATAGGTTTGAAAAGAATATCCCAACAGAAATCTCGATTTCTATTTACCAAAAAATGCTTCGCTTCATTCTTGTACTCCTTGTCGCATTCGTCGCCTTGTCTCAGGCTCAATATGGTAGGGGTTCTCGGGATTTTGAACTAAAACTTAATTTGGGGTGTTCCAGGCTACTACGGTAACTATGGTGGATATGGTGGAGGATACCCAATGTATGGAGGATATGGAATGAATGGAGGATATGGAATGGGTGGAGGTGGTGGTATTCTCGGAAACTCTCTTGGATTCCTTCTTGGCAAGAAGAAGTAAAATGTTTCTTTTTTGTTTTGTATGTATGTACTAATGTATAATAATGATAATAAATATATATTACAAAGATTTTGTTGAAATTTTTGAAAATAGAGCAAGGGAATGCGAGCTTAACAGACCGTTCCACACAACTAAATGAATCTACGGAAATTGCTCTTTCAGGTCATGAATAGTGCAACAATCCTACCGTAAAACCAAAAAATGTAGTGTTTTAGAGCATCATGAGTCGATGGCTCTTGAAGATTACAAAATGGAAAAAAAAATGTTTCTCTCGAAATTTTGTCAGCTTGAAACTTTTTGATATCTCTAAAGACAACCGAGAAGTGCTGCTCTGAACATGTGCCTCTTTTTATCAAAATCACAGTAACTTCAGTCGGCTGTAACTCACCAGGAATGATCGCTGACAAAATGTCATGTACTACAAAGTTGTAGACAATTGTACGTCCTATCAATTTTCAGTTGATCTTTTTTTATAACTCTGAATGTTTTTGAGATTTGGGCATTTTAGCAAAAAAGGACTGGGCCTCCCTCTTCTGTCCACAGAGCGAACTATTCATTTCAAAGTGTGTAACTTTTGAGTCGTGAGTGATGTCAATGAGTTTTGGAGCTTCAATTCTTGCACATTTTGTTAATTAGCAAATTATTCATATCTCATCTGCTTAAAAAAATATGGTCTCTCAAAGTTTCACTAACTGAATCTTCCCATGGTATTCATATACCGTAAGGTCTTTAATAGGCCGCTCAAGTTTCAATACTTTCTCCGGAGGGCCGCTCAATCACAGAGTTTACGGTAAGTATGACCTTTACTGTAATATACTAAAAATCTAAAACAATTTCATGTTTTACTGATAAAAAGAGTATAAATTTAAAATAAGACTAGGGTTGTTAATTGCCGCCGTTGCAAGTAAGAAAGGGCCGGCCACTTTGACGTAACTTGCATTGAACGCCGGTTTCTTTTTTACACCGGCGTTCCACGCCTGTCTTTTTTTGAAACCGGTGTCAAACGCCGGGTTGCATTATATTAAATTTAATGAAAAATATCACTAATTTTCAAAAAACCGGTGTTTGACGCCGGTTTTAAAAATTGTCCCGGTGACAAACACCGGTTTCCATTTCCGGCGTGTGCTGCAAGTGCAAAAGTTCAAACTTGCATTTGTCGCCGGAAAACGCCGGTTTCAACAACCCTAAATAAGACACATAGAAGTAAGATAAAGTAAAAATTCATTGGAATGTTATCATCAGTGATCAACTATTTCAAACACCAATTGATACTTTTCGAATCTTCGATTATTCAAAGATCTGAACACCGTCAAAACAACAAGGTCGTAAATGACCAGACACCCTCAACAGTATGCACCTGACGTCACGTTCTTCGGCAAAGTTTGGGTGCAACGTCATCCCCGGGAATGGGTATAAAATGTTACCCGTAAGAGAGTGTTCCGACAGAAATCTGTTTCATTTCCAATTTAACAAAAAATGCTTCGCTTCCTTATGGTTCTTCTAGTTGCAATGGTTGCTATCTCTCAAGCTCAATATGGTAAGGCATCAGATTTTAGATTCAATTTTTTCAATATTTTTTGATTTAGAACAGAAATATGTTGGAGCGGTTTAACTGAATGAGATACACAATTGAATTCTAGCCGACCATAACTTTTTCCAGGCTACTACAATAACTACGGTGGATACGGTGGATACGGTGGACCAGGAATGTATGGCGGATACGGTATGAATGGTGGATACGGGATGGGAAGAGGCGGTGTGGTTGGAAGCTCACTTGGATTCCTTTTGGGCAAGAGGAAGTAATTTTTTTCCGTCAAAACTGTCATTCGATTTTGTATATACTGTGATGTAATAAATAAATATATTCAACCAATATACAAGTCGTATTGTTTTTGAATTTCCAGTCTAGGTTCAAAAGTTCAAAACCCGTCTTCAATTGTCTTGTTGACAATTTTCAAAAATTAGACTCAACGAAAATGAAAAAAAAAATCTAAATTTAGTAACATAGACCTCCCCGTAAATCATCCCATGGTCAGACGTCTCAAAAGTATAATCAAAGAAAAATAACAGAAAATTTGTCCATCTGAAAACTAATGACCAATGACCATACCAAAAACAAAAAACAACATGAAATTACCCAAATTTCCAAAAAAAAAAACATTTTTGGTATGATGAATTTGAACTTGGTGGTCAAGTTTGGTCTTATGGTCTTAGAGCCTGTAATAGCTCAATTGGTTTAAAATGGTCCGAAGCTGTTATTTGAATTATTGAGAAAAATCAAATTTTCCAAAAATTAGGTACGGGAAAAGACTAGAACAAAACTATACACACACCCACTTGACCACCAAGTCAGTTGTTTTCACTTTCTCCCCCCCCCCCCCTCCTCCGAGACAGTTTCTAATTAATCAAAGATCCAACTAGATCAAAAACAAGTCGCATCGTAAATGGTCAAGATAAACAATTTTTCTGCACCTGACCCCCGAGAAAAAAATGACGTTATGTTCGCCCAATTCTCTGGATGTAGTATAAAACGGGACAATCGTCGGATATTCCCCAGCAGAAATCTCGATTTCCCTTGAAAAAATAATGCTTCGATTCCTTCTTGTCCTCGTTGTGGCTTTGGTCGCCTTGTCACAAGCACAGTATGGTGAGTTTTTGATCTAATTTTTAGAATTGGTACTAAATTTTCATGCCAATTCCCAATAGCAGTTAGTAGGTTCTGATCAATGCCAATCTCTTTTGTTCCAGGTTACTACGGTAACTACGGAGGATATGGGGGTGGATACCCAGTGTATGGAGGATATGGTGGAGGTCTAGGATACAATGGAGGAGGTATTCTTGGAAACACTCTTGGATTCCTGGTTGGAAAGAAGAAGTAAAATGTGGCATGATGAACAAATGATAATAATATTAACTTCGAATTATGTGTATATGTACAAATGATATTTTGATAATGAATGTATTTTATCCAAAACAAGTTTTTCTTGGTTTTCTGGGGACAGAGAAAACAAAAAAACTCTGGAAATCGTAGCAATTGAAATCAGATTTCTTTGAGTTTAAAATAAGTATTTTTGAGATACTTTTTTGTGGTGAACGATTCTCAATTTATTGAAAAATTGTCCACAAAGCAGGTTAGAGCCCTTGAACTCCAAATATACAAAATTTGAGGGAATAAAGTACGCAAGGGGGGACTTTTAGACCTTTCAGGCAGCAGTCAAAATAATAACACACATTTGGTAGCAAAGAACATTTTTACCGTGAATTCGTTGATACTCTGCGTTCACTAAAGACAGGACCCTCCCAAACTTTTGAAACTTCTTCAGAACCAGAAGAGTTTCGAAAAATCTGTGAATGCAGTTCGATTCAGAGTGCACAGGAACCTCCGGAAACAGTTTCTCATGATTTCACCACTTTCAGTAGTTTTGTTTCAGAGCCTGTAATGTATAGTACTGTACAAAATCGTTCGTTTTCTATAGAGTTTTCGGCTCTGTTCGGAAATACCGGACTTTAGCTAAAATACCGGACTTTAGGGTATTGTCCCGGACTTTAGAAAATTAACCGGACTTTAGCTAAAATATCGGACTTTACGGTAATGTCCCGGACTTTAGAAAAACATCCGGACTTTAGCTAAAATAAAGGACTTCGAGTAAATAAAGGACTTAACAAGGGATCTGCAACACCTCGCAACCTCAGAATTGGCTCAAACTTTTATGAGAGGTTTATACCAGTCTAGATAGATACCCCAAAAATTTTTAGAATGTGCTCATCAGTTTCAGCCGAGTTATGACGCTTGGAAGGCGGAATCAGTTGATTTAGGCTTGAAAACTCCGATTTTCGGGGGCTTTTTTGAAACCTCTCAAGCTTTTTTCGAAGTGTTTTTTGTTGGAAGTGGACTTTTAGCAGTCTAAAAAACATATTTTTGTAGTTTTAGCGAAAAAAAAATTTTGTCTGAAAATTTGAAAAAAATTTATGACCATTGGGTGCAAAATTTTTCAAAAAAAATTTTTTTTCGAAATTTTTTTTCAAAATTGTTACCAAAACATCAAGGCCAATATGAGACTGTTTTCGTAGATTTTTCATAGTTTTAGATCTTTCATGAGTCATAGAAAAGGTCCATAAAAAGGATTCCTCGCGATGTTTCCCCAGAGCGAAGCTTGCTTGGAACGTCCCAGACCTCTCCAGAAATACAGAAAGTAATATGGAGGGTGTTATTAAAACGCACTCAGAAGTTTTGAGTTTTATTTTGAGAAATTTCGATCTCGATATTGATCATCAGAAGTCTGGCAGCTTCGAGACATCACAAATTTTCCGGATTTTTTTTCGGAACTTGATGTTTGTGACTTTATTTGACGAAAGCAACAAATATGACTCAAAACTACTTTGAAAAGGAAAACTAGCTGTTTTGGCGAGGTTGAGAATCCCAACGAAAAAAAAAAACAAAAACAAAAATGAGTCAACGGAATCGATCCCCAGACCTTCCGCACACCACTCGAAACCACATCCACTGAACCACCGAACCGTTGAAATCATCAAAGAAAAGTGGGCCTTACAAGAGCGGTCTTTTTTTTCTCATGCCGAGCGGCCGGAAACCTCTCTTCCTATGGTAAACGAAGGGTTTCAGTACTAAAACTTTCAAGCGTCATAACTCGGCTGAAACTGATGAGCACATTCTAAAAATTTTTGGGGTATGTATTCAGATTGGTATAAACCTCTCAAGAAAGTTTGTGCCGATTCTGAGGTTGCGAGGTGTTGCAGATCCCTTGTAAGGGAAATAAAAGACTATTGGATGAAATATTAAATCCAACAGGTTTATGGTGCATGAACCTCTGAAACCACCTTTTTTCGTTTTCTTTTCAATTTTTTCTTATTTTTTTCGTTTTTTCTTGTTTCTTTTTAGTTGCCAAAAAAAAAAGTTAAACTTCATCGATTGTTATCACTAATGGACAAGGGAGAGAGCAGTATAATATCCGAGACATATTTTAAAGGATGGAGAACCCACGGAAATACCCGGGACCCATGAAAAATGTGGGACCCAAAAAAAATTTTCCGGGACTCATCCGGATAGACTTTTGCTCCGCTTGGGCCGTGTGTTTCCTAAGCCTGGTTTAATAGTGGTGTTTTACGCTTTCGAGGATTTTATTAGTTGGCCCACCATCAAAACAGGCTTAGGGAACACAACAAAAAAGCTTCTTAGAGCACAAAATCGAGTACGTTTGATCCCGGAAATTATCTTTTGAGCCCCGGAAAAGGTTTTTTGGGTCCCCAAAAAGAAATCAACCCGGGTTTTGGATAAGAGCCCATAGTTGTTGACTGCTTATACTGCTCTCTCCCTTGTCTATTAGTGATACCAACAGATGAAGTTTCACACTTTTTTGGCAGCTGATAAGAAACAAGAAAAAACGAAAAAAATATGAAAAAAATTGAAAAGAAAACGAAAAAAGGTGGTTTCAGAGGTTCATGCACCATAAACCTGTTGGATTTAATATTTCATCCAATAGTCTTTTATTTCCCTTAAGTCCTTTATTTACTCGAAGTCCTTTATTTTAGCTAAAGTCCGGATGTTTTTCTAAAGTCCGGGACATTACCGTAAAGTCCGGTATTTTAGCTAAAGTCCGGTTAATTTTCTAAAGTCCGGGACAATACCCTAAAGTCCGGTATTTTAGCTAAAGTCCGGTATTTCCGAACAGAGCCGAGTTTTCTATGATTTCGAAGGTCCTCCATGGAACGAGTCTTATCTGCCGGGAGGGTGGTTGCACAAAAATGTTGTCAATTAGAAAAGTGAAGTTCTAATTATGTCTTTCCCTAGTTATTGTAGTTTGTGACTTCATAGAACTTCATAGGTGTCTGAAAATTGTCTGAAATATTTCGCTGAAAATAACACTTTCACCCTATAAACTTTGAACTTGGAACTACCACATCTTGTTTTCATCTCGAACCAACCTTCGAGAAGAAACTCCTCAATGATAACGGATTTATCCGCCTGATTGATGGTATGACTCTGGTCAAAAGAGATACCTGTTGACCACCGCCAAACCGGTTACCAAAACAAGGTTCAAAAGTTAATTAACCGAATTTGTAGTTAACACAGGTCAGAACATTCAAGGAAGTGTCTAGAATTGGAGTGGGTAAGGAAATGAACTTTGAACATTTTTTTCAGGACCACTTCAATTTTTTCAGGTTCTACAATTCTCAAATGACGTCAATGACTCATTGCTAACCTGTTCAAAACCTAGACAACAACAAGAAATGTTTGTTTCGTTGTTGTTATCTTGATTGATCTCCGAAATGTCATAGACTTTGAAACAGTGTGTCCCCCGAGGATGACGTCACTTTTCTTCGGCAAAAACTTGAGAATCACGTCATCTTTCATTGGTATATAAGGGCAGGGAGGGGATTAGGAGGGCAAACAGTTTGAAACTTCTTCATCCCGTCTCAAAAAATCTTAAGATGATCCGTGCTATTCTCATCCTTCTCGTCGCCTTGGTCGCCATGTCTTCAGCTCAATGGGGTAGGTTTTTCGCTGAGCTACTGCTATTTTTTCACTTGCTACGGGGTAATCAAGTGCTATTTTTCATAGTTGCTATTGTACTATTAGCTGTTGAGACTGATAGATACTCAGCTACTCTGTATCAACTGCTATGGGGGTGATCAACTGCTATGTTGTCACTGCAAGTGTTTTAACTGCTATATTTCGCTCTTCTGCTATGGATCATCTGTTATTTCCGACACTTTTGATATCTCAACTGCTATGGATATTGTCTCAACAGCTATGGCTCTAGCAGTTGATCCATAGCAGAAGAGCCAAATCTAGCAGTTGAGACATAAGCTTTGTCAGTTGAGAAATAGCGGTAGATATCGAAGCAGTTGAGTATCTACCCAAAAATAGTTCTTGATTCTCAATAGCACTTGAAAAAATAGCAGTTGAGTATTCCCCCCCCCCCCCCCCCCCATCTATCCCCGAAATTCCCCCCTTCTCATCCTAACCTATTCCAGGCTACGGCCCATACGGCGGATACGGTGGCGGCTACCCTGGCATGTACGGAGGTTACGGTATGGGAATGCGCCCATATGGAATGTACGGTGGATACGGTATGGGAATGTACCGCCCTGGACTCCTTGGAATGCTCATTGGAAAGAAGTAAATTGAGCAGCATGGTGGACACAGAGGATCTCAGCTCAGTGAATTTTTGACTTAAAAATGAATCCGGTTTTTTTCCTGTACATGCAAATTCTCCATTGTATAAATAAATGTTTTTTATGCATGACTTTCCTCAAGGCCTTACAGTACATAATCCCTTCTTCTCCTTCACAAGACCAGGTCAGTCACACTCCAAAACCTGAACATGTAATCTTCCTTCTCCCTCAGCCATCAAGTCTCTCTCGAGACCATTGTCCACTTCTTCCCTGTCCTTCGGAGGGTGGACACAGACCGCCTCTTCGTCAAATCCGCTATCAAATCGAATCGTTTTCTTTGTATAAGTCACGGTTTCGAATTCGATTTTTTTTTTGCGAATCATCATGAGATCCTTCATTATTTTGGCTGTACTTTTTGCAGTTTGTAGTGCACAGTGGGGTGAGTTCTAGGCTAGAATTTTCCAGTTTTCCACGTTTTTTCTAGAGTTCAATTTGTGTTTTTCTACCTGTTCTAGCCATACTTGTGAAATTTCGGTCCGGCCTAGCATGGCCCGGAGGGCCTGAAGCCCGGCTCGGCCCGGAAGGGTGGTTTTACCCAAATTTTTCAGCTCAGAATTCAAAAAAAAATTCCTCTAATTCCCAGAATCTGAACTATTTTCCAGGTTACGGCCCAATGATGGGAGGCTACGGCCCGGGAATGATGGGCGGTTATGGTCCTGGAATGATGGGTGGCTATGGCCCAGGGATGATGGGTGGATATGGACCCATGATGGGACCAGGGATGTATGGTGGATACGGTATGCCAATGTACCGCCCGGGACTTCTTGGAATGCTTCTTGGATGAGCTTGAGGCGATAATGAATGGTGTGATCTCTCTTTTTTGTGTTTTTTTGTTATATTTTCCAAAGATAACGTCATAATAAAAATCTTTTGTACTTGAAACTATTTTCTATTTATTTTTTCTCAAAAAAAATCAGAAAGTCTAGACAATAACAGGTTCAAAATCTTTGGGGTTTCAATCAATTTTCTGTCAGGAGAAAACAAAAAAATTAAGAAAAAATTGTCCACCTGAATTGGGCATGTCCGACAGAACCAAAAAAAACCAGTTACCCAAAATTTTTGGGAAAAAAACAATTCCTACTATAAAAAAATTTCGATAAACACGCTAGACAAAGAACACAACACAGAAAAAGTACGGTAAGTTGGACATCCGGACATCCGGCCATCTAGGTTTTGGACATCCGGACATTTGGAGTTTCGACATCCGAAAATTCGGAGTTTGGACATCCGGACATTTGGAAATTGGACATCCGGACATCCGGACATTTGGAAATTGGACATCCGGACATCTGGAGTTTGGACATTCGGACATTTGGAATTCGGACATCCGGATATTTGGACATCCGGGCATCCGGACACTTGGAGTATGGACATCCGGATATTTGGACATCCGGACATCGGGACACTTGGAAATTGGACATCCGGACATCCGGACATTTGGAAATTGGACATCCGGACATTTGGAGTTTGGACATTCGGACATTTGGAATTTGGACATCCAGACATTTGGAGTTTGGACATCCGGATACTTGGAGTTTGGACATCCGGACATTTGGGTATTTGGACATCCGGACATTCAGGATTTGGACATCCGGACATTTGGACATCCGGACATCCGGACATTTGGACATCCGGACATTCGGACATTCAGATTTTGGACATCCGGACATTTGGAGTTTGGACATCCGGACATCCGGACACTTGGAGTTTGGACATCCGGACATTCAGATTCTGGACATCCGGATATTTGGACATCCGGACATTCGGACATTCAGATTTTGGACATCCGGACATTTGGAGTTTGGACATCCGGACATCCGGACACTTGGAGTTTGGACATCCGGACATTCAGATTCTGGACATCCGGACATTTGGAGTTTGGACATCCGGAAATTTGGAATTTGGACATCCAGACATTTCTAATTTGGACATCCCAAAGAAAAAATCATGGATTTTTCAAAAAGTTTTATTATCAGTTCAAAAAAAATCGGTTACATGTGCCAACAAAATTTCAAGAGATCTAAGAAAAGCATACTAAAAATCAGATGTATTATCGGAGCAGGGTTCATTATCCCATGAGCATTCCGAGGAGTCCTGGACGCATCATTCCCATTCCCATTCCACCGTATCCACCGTATCCACCCATCATTCCGTATGGACGCATACCGTATCCTCCCATCATTCCTGGATATCCACCATAGCCGCCCATCATTCCCGGGTAGCCACCGTAGCCTGGAAAATTTCACGTTTATGGGCAAATACTCAACTGCTAGTGTCTCAACTGCTATATTTGACTCTTTTGCTATGGATCCACTCAGCCATAGCAGTTGAGACATCAAAAGTGGCAAAAATAGCAGTTAATCCATAGCAGAAGAGCCACTATAGCAGTGAGCTAACAGAACTAACCGTATTGAGCTGCAGACATTGCGATCAACGCGACGAGAAGAACAAGAATAGAGCGAATCATTATTTTTTTGTGAAGTCTCGATACTTGTTCTTCAGATCATTTCGCTTTTATACACTCCGGGTTGATGCTGATCTAATCCATCTCATCGATCAACCCACAGATACTGATTTGACGAATTGAATGGTGACGTATGAGGGGTTACTCAACTTATCATTCGACTGTTGTTCTTCAGGCAGGGGAATGATACGAAGAACACCTTCTGACGAGTGGTCTGTCTTCTGGTTTTGCTTCTTCACGTGGACGGGTCACAGTTTTTGTGATTATTGTGTAGTTAGACGGTTAGAGACTAGACTGCAGTCGGTGGAGCAAAAATGCCGAGGACGGAACAATTATGTTGAGTTTGGAAGGTCGTAATAACTGTATTATGTCTAAATCTCTACGAAAAACTTCCTCGAAAACTGAAAAAATTGAATTTGAGCGGGAGAAAAGCACCGTCTCGGTAGAGCGCATTTGCATAATTCTATGTTTCAAAATAGTGAAAACGATGAATATCGTCAGTCATTATTCTCGTAAGGATTCAGTTCTTATTTTACGAGTTGTCGTCAGAGTAAGAATATTAGAGCTGATTCATCAGTTGATGGTTTTTTTCCAGAAGCTCCAACGTTTTCATCATTTTCCCCTCGCTCACCCAACTGGAATACCGTCTTGCTCATATCAAACAACATCCAGGCGTCGACATTGGCATTTGGGAGTGTAAGTTACTCTCCTTTCCATCTATTCCACTTGTTCTTGTTATTCCCTATCCTAGACCTACATCCTTCTAGCGGAGTATCGTTGTGATCCATTTAAGACGCGTTCTGTGAGGGTATTGAGAAGGCGATGGCATTAGGATTTTACAAAAGTGTCCTGAACCTAATGAAACTTTGTACAGTAGGTATATATGACCCCCTGAACACAAGGGCGCTTTTCGTTTTAGGCTCCGCCCCTTTTCCAGCAAGCCACGCCCACTTTCAGTCCAAAAACTAACTTTTTTCCCCGAAAAGCTATCAATGTCTACTCTTCAGAAATCAATAGAAGACACCTTTAGAAGCATTTTCACAGTTCAAATCAACTTTCTAACTCTGCTCCTTCATCCTGAAAATTTCAGATTTCTGTAAAATTTTTCACTTTTTTGATTCGCTCCGAAAATTTTTCAACTGAGTCACGCGAGATAATGTGATAATCGTGTTCTACGCATGTTTTTACCCCCCTGGGCAAAATATGAGGACATGTTTCGCGGTGTATCAAGGCACTTTTAGGCCGATTTCCATCAAAAAATGCACATTTCTGAAAACTGAACTTCGCATATCTTGTTTCAAAGAACTGATTTGAACTTTTTTGAACTAGAAATTCATAACACTGACACTGAGTGATGTTTTCACAACATTTGAAACCATCTGGGATCAAGTTCCGGGCTATGTTAGCCGAAAATCTGAAATTCTGAACTTTCAGTCAGGTGTTCTGAGGAACGACTTCTAGTCTGAAATTTTTCAACTAAAAAAGTTGAGATAAGCTCAGATTCGTGTTCTACATGTTCTTTAACCTATATAAGTGAGTTATTAGGATAGGTTTAGCTATGTTTACAGGCACTTCCTGTCTCACATCGAATATATAGTGTGCCAAGTGATGGACACAGGTCGTATATCGACACCGTGCAGGTGTATATGGTCCTATTTTATCAATAACATGTTCAATGACGTTTTCGAACAGTTCTGCAGCAGTTTCAAACGATTTCTTGCTTTTGCAGAGAAAAATTTTTCTCATGGAATTTTGGCTAACCATGGTGA
>GL379787.1:704079-835770 GCA_000143925.2 Caenorhabditis brenneri | reverse complement strand
CCCGGGACCAATAAAATACACGGGACCAGGTTTTAATTTAAAAATGCCTTTTGGAAATACCCGGGACCGGCAGAAATACCCGGGACCAATAAAATATACGGGACCTGAAAAACTTTTCCGGGACTGAAGAAATTTTTCCGCTAATCGAATTTTGTCACATGGGCCGTGTTTTTCCTAAGCCTGGTTCAGTAGAGGTGTTTTACGCTTTGAAAGGGTGAATCAAATGGCCCACTATCAGAAAAGGCTTAGGAAACACAACAAAAAAGCTTCTGAGAGCACAAAATCGAGTGGGATGAGTCTTGGAAAAAATTTTTTGGGTCCCGGAAAAGTTTTTCAGGTCCCGTATATTTCATTGGTCCCGGGTATTTCTGCCGGTCCCGGGTATTTCCAAAAGGCATTTTTAAAATAAAACCTGGTCCCGTATATTTTTTTTGGTCCCGGGTATTTTTTTAGGTCCCGGTTATTTCTCATGGTCCCGGGTATTTCCAAAGGGCGTTTTTTCAATAAACCCGGTCCCGTATATTTTTTTTGGTCCCGGGTATTTTTTTTAGGTCCCTGGTATTTCTGACGGTCCCGTGTATTATTTTTTTCGGTCCCGGAAAAATTAAAAATACCCGGGAAACGGATAAGAGCCAATTTTACTATAGCCCAAAATAAAATTTCGATTTTTTTCGAAAAAAAATTGTCATAAGGGGGGACCCTTTGGTGTTTTTCGAAAAAACCGCTATATCTCAAAATGGGCGCCTATTTCGGGTATGGTCCAAGAGACTTTTTTGCAGCAAATTTAATGCGAAATCCGAAAATAAAAAAAAATTCTTCTACCTATATTCAAAATTTTCGAGAAAAGTTGAAAAAACCTTTATTTCAAAACTATTTGAGTAACTTCCCAAGTTCGCAGATGGCTCAAAAATTTATTGGAGATGCCCTAAGGGTCCAATATCAACCCTCCAAAGTTTGGAGACCATATCTCAAAAACGAAAATTTTTTGAATTTTTGATCTGAAAATCATATTTTCAGCCATGGTTCCAGACGATGACGTCATAGGGGGCTAGTAATATGTTTATCATAAATCACTCATATGGGTGCATATATGATCCAAAAATCATCCGGATCCAAACAACTTTTTGCAACTGTGCCAAGGCCTAGTACTAAAAGTCTCTCTCTTACAGATAGTGCTTCTTAAGCCGCGAACACGTTGTCTCAATAAACCCCGAGAAACCTCATTCTTGGCCTCACTTTCCTTTTTGCCGGTTTGGGACTTGCGTTATAGTGCCATCGGAAAGAAGCCGAAACTGAAATTAGGCATGCGGGATACAGAATAGCAAAAAAAATTCCCCGCCAAACTCAAGACTTTCGGAGCGCTGATGTTTCGTTCGCGGCAAATCGACGCGAGGTTGCTCTATGTTTCTTTTTCAATTTTTTTATTTTCATTGGCTACGTAGTTATTTAGTTCTAAATAATCTCGAGTTTTGCATGCTACCAGTTTTATCAACAAAAGTACTACGGGAAAGTCAAATTTTCAAAAATTGTCAGCAAAACTTGCATAATTTTTAAGTTCCCGCCACAACAGTCTGCAAACACCGGCTCGGACACGGCATTTTAATTGACGACCGCTGATAGCTACTGTACTTTGTTTACTCTGTTTTTTGTCATCTTTTTTTCTAATTTTTTCCAGTTTTCAGCCCATTTTCTCCCGAAAAAGCAGTTATTTTCAGGTAAAACCCACAAAAAACTCACCGTCAATGATTCGAATCTTATTACTCGCTCTCTCCGTTTTTTCATTGGTTAGTTCAACCGAAAGTCTCGGAAAAATCTGTGTTTTACCGAAGATTTTTCGCTTTTCTGACTTTTGAGCTTCAGAAAAGTAACTAAATCTTCCAGGGATCCACCGCCGATGTGCGAATCAATGAACTAAAATGGCGACCGGAACTGATCACAAAAGAGTCGATTCTGGCGAATTATGAGAATATGACTCCCGATGAGCCGCCGCTGTTCAGCGATATTCCTCAGCTTGTTTTCCTTTCAAATGTATTCAAAATTTTCCGATTTTCAACTTACAACCCATATTTTTTTTTAGTTTACGGAACGTGACTATCCATACGCCGAAAAAAATGCCAAACGTATCGAATACGTCTCCTTCTCGTGGTTCTTAGTAGGTCCGCAATACGATGAATACGAAACGAAAATGGACAACGTGAGATTCATCGGAGATCAATTCATAAATCAAACATTGATTCAAAACTTGCGGAAAGCCAATTCCAATATCAAAATAGTGCCGAGATTCCAGTTTACGAAGTTCGCGCCAGGTATCGCCGAAAGTTTTGTGCGAGATGAATTGTTAGTGCAGAGATCTGCTCGAACTATTGTAAATTTCTGTCATGAACACGGATTTGACGGTGCGGTTATTGCGTGGGGTGCTCTGCTTTCGAAAGTGGTAACATTCGATGAAGACGATCTCCACTCAGTGGATCTGTATAGGAATATGCTCGAAACACTAGAACAAGTGGGAAACGTCATTCGAAAAAACGGACTCATTGCGATATTCGCCATGCAACCACCGTTTACTGGAAACAATTTGGAGTCGTTGGAGTCGGAAACGTTTGTGCTTTTTTGCAAAATCTCATTTGAAAGCTATCTGTTTTCAGAGAAATCTTCTTATTACCACCTCAATTCTGCCATAAAATGATGGACTCATACGATTTTGTTAATGTCTGGTTGGACGACGAATCGACTCGGCCTATTAATCGTCAGTACTTTCACGATAGATTTTTGGAGAAAATCATGAAATTCTACAACTATTCGCCTAAACTTTTCATCGGAATCATCTTTTATGGTTATGAACTTCCGCTAGATGCGTATCTCAGAGGGGAAAATGGGTTTGAGTGGAAACCGATTGGAGGCGAGCGGTTTTTGGAAATTCTGAAAAAGGATGACGCTATTTTGACGTTCAATGAAGTTAATAAGGAGCACGAGTTGACCTCAGAGTAGGCGCTTTTATCGAAAACATAAAATAAACGTTCTTTTTTCAGAAGCGCTAACGCATTCATCCTTTACCCTTCGCTCACCCAACTGGAATACCGTCTCGCTCATATCAAGCAACATCCCGGCGTCGGCCTTGGCATTTGGGCGTATGGGAATGGGCTCCCCTATTTTACTAATTTGCTGTAATTTTCTAATCATGTATATTCAATTATTGTGATTATTTTACACTGTAATAATATTTCTCGATTAATGTGGTTTATTTGAATAAAACCTTCTTCCCACACGTTCTGGCGAAATGGAAACCATTGAGAGTTCGTGTCGATTTCGCCTGGCTGTGCCCAGCTCGCGATTTGTCAGCAAATGTTATATTTTTTTCTAATCTTTTCTAGTTTTGAGCCCGTTTTTTTTTCCAATAAAACTGTTATTTTCAGGTAAAACCCACAAAAAACTCACCGTCAATGATTCGAATTTTATTACTCGCCCTCTCCGTTTTCTCATTGGTTAGTTCGACCGAAAATCTCGGAAAAATCTCTGTTTTACCGAAGGTTTTTCGCTTTTTTTGACTTTTGGGCTTTAGAAAAGTAACCAAATCTTCCAGGGATCCACCGCCGAAGTGCTAATAGATCAACTGAAAAACCAACCGGACCTGATCACAAAAGAGTCTATTCTGGCGAATTATGAGAATATGACTCCCGATGAGCCGCCGCTGTTCACCAATATCACTCAACTTGTTTTCCTATCAGATGTATTCAAAATTTTCGATATTCAACTTGTAAACTGTATATTTTTCTTTTAGTATGCACCACGTGGCAATTACTACGCCGAAAAAAACGCCAAACGTATCAATTACGTCTCCTTCACGCATTTCATAGTAGTTCCGAAATTCGATGAATACGAAATGAAAATGGATAACGTGAGAGTCGTCGGAACAAAACTTATAAATCAAACATTGATTCAAAACTTGCGGAAAGCCAACCCCAATATCAAAATAGTGCCGAGGTTCGCGTGCTCGAAGTTCACTCCAGATATCGTCAAAATGTTTGTGAAAACAGAGTGGTTAGTGCAGAGATCTGCTCAAACTATCGCGAATTACTGTCGTGAACACGGGTTTGACGGCGTGGTTTTTGATTGCCCTACTCTGCTTTCGAAAGGCATTATAGCCGAGGAACGTTTTTTTGAAGATATCCACGCAGTGGATCTGTATAGGAATATGCTCGAAACACTAGAACAAGTGGGAAATGTCATTCGAAAAAACGGACTCATTGCGATATTCTCCATGGAACCACCGGTCCATCTAATCAGTTTGGAGTCGTTGGAGTCTGAAGCGTTCGTGTTTCTTCACAAAATCTCATTTTATAGTGGTTTGTTTTCAGAGAAATCTTCTTATTACCACCTCAATTCAGCCGAAGTGTGATGAACGCATACGATTTTGTTCATATCTGGACGGATGGAAATTCAAATCGGCCTATGAATCATCAGTACTCTCATGATAGATTCTTGGAGAAAATCATGAAATTCTTCCACTATTCGCCTAAACTTCTCGTTGGATTCACCTTTTTTGGTCATAAAATTCCGCTGGATGAGTACCGAAAAGGTGGAAGTGAGAAGAAGTGGGAACTGATTGAGTACAGGAGCTATTTGAAGGTTTTAAAGAAGGATGACGCTGTTTTGACGTTCAATGAAGTTAATAAGGAGCATGAGTTGACCTCAGAGTAGGCAAATTTAAGCTGATTGATTAGTTGATGGTTTTTTTTTCCAGAAGCGCCAACGTTTTCATAATTTTCCCCTCGCTCACCCAACTGGAATACCGTCTTGCTCACATCAAACAACATCCTGGCGTCGGCATTGGCATTTGGGAGTATGGGCAAGGGCTCCCCTATTTTACTAATTTGGTGTAATTTTCTATTTATGTATATTTCATTATTGTAATTATTTTGCACTTTAATTATATTTCTCGATTATTGCGGTTTGATTGAATAATAATTTTTCCAGATTTCGCAGCAAATCTTCACTATTTTTGAGTTTCGCCAGCACAATTTTCTTCAAATTCAATATTCTGAAAGTTCTCGATGAGTTCTACCCGTCTGAAAACTGAGACTCATCGACTGACCTGGTCTGGCAAATGCTCAAGTGCTACGGAACTTTTGTGCTATTGCTCAGGTTCTACAGGGTAATCTTGTGATATATAGTTATATAGCGCAAGATCACCCTGTAGAACCTGAGCAATAGCACAAGAGTTCCGTAGCACTTGAGTATATACCACCTGGGCTGTACAGGCCCGGCTATTCCCACCGGACCGGTCCTGACAGTCTAGCCAGGCCAGTACAGACCAGGTTGCCTTGGCAATAATTATAGGGATTAACTCACCAAGATCTACATTTTGAAACATTTCTGAGCCCACAATTTTGATTTAAAAAACAGTTAAGACCCGCCAAACCAGCGAGAGCCATATCAGAATGTTAAGAGCGAACAGGATGCCTTTCCCTCCTCCAAACATCACTCCAAATATGAAAATGGTGGTGTGGAAGAATCACCCCATCGCTCAAAACCTACCGTACTCCTCCTTGGGACACGTGAAGAGTTCGTGCTTTGAGTGCTCTTTGAAGGGCGACTGCGAAAAAAAAATACATAGTTTCTTATCAGAACCGATTGTTTGGAATGGTAAAAACTGACCAGAGATTGAGTGCGGTTCTTTGTTTTGATTACGAATTATTGAGGGTTCTTTGGTGCTCAAAATTCTATAAATTTCAGATATTTTCCTGAAAATTTAGACTTGAAATTCCCAAAACTTGAAGAAAAAAAGCTAAAATATTAGACTTTTCGAAAATCAAACTATAAATTCTAATAAGCAAAACGAACTTGAATAAGAAAATCAGACCATACTAGGATGGGGAAAAAGTTAGTTTTATCAGCGAGACATGTGGCGGCCGTATGGCGTTGATCAGACCATTTGCAGAGGAGAGAGCCCAGCCTTTTGGGTGTTCTCCGGAGGAAGTGATGGGGTACTGCAGGTGAAGAATGGCAGGGAATGGGTGGCATGATTGGTTACTGTAAGTTTGAAACCTAAGCTATCCTGTAATAGGGGCCCCACCCAGTACCACATGTTCAGAGCAGTATATCTCGACTGTCTTTGGAAATTTCAAAAAGTGGTACTGGATTTAACTCTGTTAGTAGGTTTCATAATCACAAAGCTCAATTGGATCCATTGGATAGGAGATACCGAATCTCATCGCAGTGTCGATATCCTCTTTAGTAGCATCTCCACGCTCCAGCATACGAATATAGTAGATCGAATCCAGGAGTATCTTTTGCAGCAACTAGCCATTTTTCGATCTCCTGAAATTGAATAAGAATTCCGTGGTTTCTTGGGAGGTCTCATCAGTAGAGACCACCTCCACTAGCTTCATGACAGGGACTGGGTTGAAGAAGTGAAGGCCAGCGAAGAGAGGTGGGTTCTTGATGACGGGGAGCACTTGGGAGAGTTTGAGGCAGGAGGTGTTCGTGATGAGCATGCAGCTTCTGGAAAATATTATCGTAATGTAGAACCCTGTGTTCAAAGCAGCCTATCTCTGTTGTTTTTGGAGATATCAAAAAGTTTTCAACTAAAGAAATGTTCAGGACATCATTTTGAACATTTTATTAGTTGAGCACATCTTTAAATTTTCAGAGGCAACCGAGATATCATCTTCTGAACATTCAGTACTAGGTGTACCTCTTTCAGGTTTTACGGTATTCTTTTTTTCCCGTATTGTTCTGCAAAACTATATAATTCCTACAACATAGTCTGGTGAACAAGAACATGTTCACCAAAACAACATTGTATTCACAAAACGACACCTAATAATCTTTGTCATCCTATAGCTTTCCTCACAAAACTATACACTACCACTACTACAATTGACCAACCTAATTAAGTCAGCTGACAAATAGAGTCCTTTAAGACCATCAAAAGTCATCGCAGGTTTTTGGTTCTTCGCTAGCAGGAATAAGCCCCGCCCCTTTTTGATACCAACGAAGCATCGAAGTATTCTGGAGTCTCTTCTCCTCCTCCTTTGCTTCTGCTCCACCGGAAAAGTCGGAATCACCCCCTTGTGATTTTTGTTATCAGCAAAACGTTTTTTATCAGTTCCTGACTAAAACAGGCCACTCTCCGCTCTCCTGTTCACATGCCATTTTTTCAGTATATAAGCAACACACTTCTCGTTCTTTCCACTCAGTTTTTGTCCACTTTTTTTTGAAATTTAGGATAGGTTAGTTCGATAAAGTAGTTTTGAATTTTCTCTCAGCTCTGCGCATCAAATTCTAAAAAAATCGAAATTTTCGAATTCTTCAAATTTCCCAATTTTGCTCTCGGAGCCCCTTTTCCTGAATTCTGTTAGGCTCCGCCCATTTCTCTCACTTTCCTCTAATCTCCTCCCAAACCTGTATTCTTCCAGCCCCCAACAATGGTCCAGACCTCCGAAAAGCAGAAACCCCTCGTCGCAATTTTCGGCGCAGGAATGATGGGAAGTGGTATCGCCCAGGTGTGCATTCAGGCCGGCTACCCTGTCAATTTGTACGGTAGAAGTGAGAAGAAACTTCTAGAAGCTCGAGAAACAATCAAGAAAAATTTGATTCGTGTGGCTTCGAAGAAGAAGGTGGATGTGCCATTGGAGCCAGAGGCCCTGGAGCAGATTGCCTTGTTGCAATTGGAGCTGTTGCAAATTCATACTGATGTGAGTCTGAGCGTATGTCCGGATGTCCATAGGGCTAGGGTGTCTAAGTAACCATCTATTCACATGTATTAGAAGTTTGAGCCCAAGTAGTCAGCTCCCTTGTCTGCACGCCCTTATGTCTGTAATCTTCTCACCTTCATTTTCTCCAGATCGCCTCCGCCACTGAAGACGCATCAATGGCAATTGAAGCAGTCGCTGAAAACCTAGATTTGAAGTTGGATATCTTCCAAACTATCCAGAAAACTTGTCCACAGTAAGTTCCCAAGCCTGAAGCTACTGTAACCCAAAAGTGGGCGGAGCTAGGGGCCCAACATTTTCTCCGAGAGGTTTTGGACGATGTTTTATCGATTCCTATTTTTTGCTGAGCAAGCTCTATTTTCCGAAGCCCAAATTGTGCAGGCTGAAGTCTGTGCTTGAGCCCACCATAACTCGCTTCCCTTCATAGCTAGCAAAAAATTGTCAACTGACAAAATGTTCAGCAAAACATTTCAAACATTTTACTAGTTGACCACTTTTTGATAGCTCTGAAGACAACTGAGATATGATGAGCACATGGTCCTCTACAACGGAAGAAATTTCCAGAACCTGCATGCTCATCACGAACACCTCCTCCCTCAAACTCTCCCAAATGCTGCCCGTCATCAAGAATCCATCTCTCTTCGCTGGCCTTCACTTCTTCAACCCGGTCCCTGTCATGAAGCTAGTGGAAGTTGTCTCCACTGATGAGACCTCCCAAGAAACCACGGAATTCTTGTTTAATTTTTGCAAGGAGATCAAAAAGTTGCCAGTTGCCGCGAAAGACACCCCTGGATTCATTGTGAATCGCCTCCTAATCCCATACTTGATGGACTCTATTCGTATGTTGGAGCGTGGAGATGCCACGAAAGAGGATATCGACACTGCGATGCGATTCGGTACATCCTATCCAATGGGTCCAATTGAGCTCTGTGACTATGTTGGGCTAGATGTCCTGCAGAGCACTTTGAAAAGTAGGTTGAACAGCTTTTTTTCTGATTCTATCTTCTGAATTCAATTTCAGTTTTCCGTGAAACCTTGCCTGGAGACGCCCGCTTCAATCCAATCCAATTGCTGGACAAGTTGGTGGCCGAGGGAAAACTCGGACGGAAAACAAAGCAAGGATTTTATACTTATTGAGTTTTTTTTTCTTTGATTGTACATAGATTATCTTCTGTATATTTCGCTGCTTCCCACAGGTCATCTTAGTTTTTTTGAGCTATAATAAAGTATTAATAATGGTCGAGTTTTCGAATTGGGGGCTGGAATAGGGTCTTGAAACCCTCGTGGGGCTTGAAATCTTCTCATTTTCCTTATTTTTTTGCAGGACGCACACCTGTTACCTCAATAGCACTCAAGCAAAAAACGGTGAAGATTACTGTAAGATTTCGGTAGTTACAGTACTTCGAAAACTCCACTTTCCAGAAAGTTCTCTTACTTTCGAGAAACTTCCAGAAACGTCAAAAATTCAATTATTTTGGCGGGTCTTCGAATTTTCACAACTTTTGTCGGGAACTAAAATTTTGAACTTTTGGCGGGGATTTGAATTTCACAATTTTTGACGGGAATTCAGAATTTGAAAACTTGGCAGGACTTCAATTTTCCAAAAACTGGTTTAGTAACTATTCGAAGGGGATACCTTTTGCATAAAGAAAGAATTTCACATTTTACACTTCACCAAAAACATATTTTCTGAACTATACGTCTCGGTTTTATTTCATATTTTTACAAACTTGTACATAATTATCATTTTTATTTTTTATCCTTGACTTCCATTACAGCATCGCTGACTCTTCTTCCTCCTTCTCCACTTCTCTCTTCACTTCCACTCCACTCTTCTTGAACTTGGGTGACTTCCAACTCTTCACTGCATAATACACAAAGAACATGTGACCAGTGGTCACAAAACCATAAGAAATAAATATACAAATCGCAAATGTTGCAGGCAACGGAAGAATAATAACGAGGATGTCTTTGAGAACTGAGAATGTCTGACAGAGAGCGTTATGTACTCCGAAAACAGTGTTCCGTTCGGTTTCTGGGATGGTGACTTGCATGACATGGGTTGTAGCAAGGTCTAGGCACCAGAGACCTGAAAACAGTGAATTCGGAAATTGAAGCTGTTCATAGAAATCATTACCGTAT
This sequence comes from Caenorhabditis brenneri, assembly GCA_000143925.2. NCBI lineage: Eukaryota > Metazoa > Nematoda > Chromadorea > Rhabditida > Rhabditidae > Caenorhabditis > Caenorhabditis brenneri. Next base: position 825,913 of record GL379787.1, on the reverse strand, counting down.
CTTGCTGAGGCAATCGCAATCAAAAACACTACAATACTCGCCAAACTAACACCATTAGAACTGAAGTTCGACCAATCCACGTCGGGATCATAGCCAGTTGCATTCTTAGCATCAAAACTGTGAACCATTGAGTGAACCCAGCTCCCCGCGGTGAAGTTCCCAAAGTATCCGCTCAAATTCATCGGAGATCCAGGTAAGAATACAGAAGAGACCGCCAGAATAGCAAAGATTTGTTGGACAAGTAATCCCAGCAGTCCTGAAGTCAGAACACCGTATCTTTTCTCAAAGAATGCATAGGAAAAGGCTCCAAGAATTGCTGTGATGGATCCAAATGACCTAAACGCTCCGATCACAAATTCTGGGAGACCCGCACTTGATCCATATCCAACTGCCAAACCGCCAAAACCCATTACGGTCATGAAGAGGAGAGACATTCCAAAAGCAGCTGGGAATGACTCCTGTCTCCAGTAGGTATAGATCACAGACTGTTTTATGAATGGATTCAGGAGCTCGTCACTTCTCAATTTGTCTTCTTTCACATGAAGTAGCCGATTGGAGATGTAGAGTAGCCGGAGGAAAACTGCTTTGAAGAGCATGGATACCAGGGAAGCTGCTCCGAAGATTCCAACGGTTTCACGGAGTCCTACCCAGGTGACAAGGGCCTGGAATTGGCGGTATTTCAGATGATGGGACATAAAGCAGTGGATCATTTCTGTCAGATGACCATATTTCTACTCTCAGGCTATCTAGGCTATCTAGGCTATCTTTTCTATCTAGGCTATTTAGGTTGACTGCATAGTGCTATCTGTATGGAAGGCCTTCCCAGGTGACAAGGACCCGGAGGCATACATGTCAAACTGAACCCTGCAATAACTGTCTTCAAAACCAAACTTGTGAGCCCATAATGTAGATCTCCGGGGAATAGGCTGCACGAGCCCGGGCCATTTTGGGCTCGGAAACTCTAGTCAATCGCGTGGAACGTTGGTCTGGCGAAGATCTAAGATGCGTAGAACCACCAAGATCTACATCTAGAAATACTGATGAGACTACAATTTTCAGATCGAAGAAAGGTTTCGGGTCTGCCAACTCACTCCGGTGACCAGTGGTCCTATCACATTGGTGAATTGATCCAAAGTCAGCAGAGTCGCATTGAGTTTCGAAAGTTTCTTATCTCCACCAATCACCATAACCCAGTCCCTTCCAACTATAAACTTCTCAGCGTTAAGGAACAACCGGTTGATGGCGCAGAGGCACATGGCAAGGATCAGATAGGCGATATACCATGATGAGTTGGAGTCTATGGAGAGGCAACCTATGAAGAATGAGTCACGTTTCCATTACATCAGAGACAATTCCGTCAAAGAACTCACTGATAATAAGAGCAGCTGCGGCACAAATACTCAAATTGTTTAATGGCACAACGGTCAGAATTGCTGGAAATAAAGTTTTTGAAAATTTTTGTTTCAGTAAAACTTGCCTCGTTTTCTTGTCAGTTTATCAAAATATTTTCCTAAATGTCCACTGAAAAACATTTGGAGTATTCCCTCGAAAAACTGTTCGATGGATAGCATTCTCATGCCACCCATCAAGTCCATACAGATCGAAACACAAAATGACCATGTTCGATCTTCCTGAAATTTGGTGCAACCGAAATTTTTCTCAAGCATAATGTGAAACAAAAAAAAGCCCAATGAAAACTCACCAAACAAGCCGCAAAATAGGCGCAATACAGAAAAAAGTTGGATCTTGTGTGATGCCTCCTGTTGTTTTTCACCTCCACCATTTTCAATTCATAATAGGTTCAGACAAAAAAAAATGAAAAAACTGGAAAGTTGTATTTGCCAATTTTTATACCAACCCATTTGATATAATCAGTTTTGTGATAACAGACGAGAGGAGGAGGAGAGAAAAGAGTATTAATTCGAGTGTGAGTAGAAACTAGAACTTGAAGGATGGATGTTGTTGGAGGTTGTGTTGAGGATTAAAAAAGTTATCTAGAAAGGAGGGCGGAACAGCTGGACTGAAAATTTCACAGAAGGGTTCATTTGGCAGAACACCAAAATCGTTACCGACTGCACTATGCGGCCCGGAAGGTGCGTCGCTTGGTAAGTTGCCATTCCGCAACTGACGTCGTTTCCGCAACTATGACATGTCGCAATACGTCATTTCGCAACTTCGACATTTCGCAACTAAATTCGCAACTAATGGACTTTTACTCCAACTGAAGTGAATGAAAAACTTCCTAGTCTTATCTGACGATCTCAACAATCACGTGTATCTTATTTCTGGCGTGACACTTGCCTTCTTCGCCGCTTTTTACTAGTTACGGAATGTCCAGTTACCAAATGTCGTAGTTGAAAAATCGAGGTCTGTTACGAAACGTCGCAGTCGCGAATTGGCAAGTTGCCAAGTGACATGGATCCAAGAATGGAGCGGGGAGAGCTAATTTATTTGTGTAATTAACTTTCTTGGTTTGGAGTCTTGAAAAAAAATTTCCAAAATATTTACTCACAAAAAATCAACAAAAAAACAATCCTATTCATATTTTATCACAGTTCATTAACAACATTGAGCATCTCCTTCACTCCCCCATTCATCCTATTCGACTTCACCACATAATACACAAAACACAAATGACCAGCAGTCACAAAACCATAAGAAATAAATATACAAATCCCGAAGGTTGCAGGTAATGGAAGAATTATAACAAGGACATCTTTGAGAACTGAGAATGTTTGACAAATTGCGTTGTGCACTCCGAAAACTGTGTTCCGTTCGGTTTCTGGGATGGTGACTTGCATAACATGGGTGGTGGCAAGGTCCAGGCACCAAAGTCCTGAAAATTCCAGATTTTTGTTTTTCAACTCTCAATCAAGATCTTACCATATCTTCCAGAAGCAACTGCCACCAAGAACACCAGAATACTCGCTAAACTGACACCATCAGAGGTGAAATTTGTCCAGTCCACAGTAGGCTCCACGGTAGTCGAATTAACTCCATCGAAACTATGCATCATATCGTACCACCATCCCTTCAAGGTGAAGCTTCCAAAATATCCACTGAGATTCATTGGAGATCCAGGGAGGAATACAGAAATGACAGCGAGGATAGCAAATGCTTGTTGGACTATCAACCCTAGCATTCCTGAAGTCAGGACTCCGTACCGCTTCTCAAAGAATGCATAGGAAAACGCTCCTAGGATCCCGACAAAAGATCCATATGACCTGAATGCTCCGATCAAAAATTCTGGAAGTCCTGCACTCGATCCATATCCAACTGCCAAACCATCAAATCCCATTACAGTCACAAACAGAAGGGATAGTCCAAAAGCCACCGGGAAGGACACTTGACGCCAGAAAATATGAAGGACGGATTCATGGCAATTTGGAACCTGACTTTCAATTTTAGACTCTTTTTTCGTGTGAAGCATCGGATTGGAAATGTAGATTAGCTTTAGGAAAATTGATTTGAGTGACATAGAGATCAAAGAACCGATTCCAAGAATTCCCACGGTAACTCGAAGTCCAAGCCAGGAGACCAATGCCTGGAATTATAATCATATATAAATTTTCTCATGAACCTTGTGACATACCCCAGTGATAAGTGGCGCAATAACATTGGTGAATTGATCCAAAGTCAGGAGAGTGGCATTGAGTTTTGCAAGTTCCTTGTTGCCACCGATAACCATGACCCAGTCTCTTCCAACTATGAATTTTTCAGCGTTAAGAAATAGCCGGTTGATGGCATAGAGGAGCATGGCAAGGAAGAGGCAGGCGGTGTGCCATGAGGAATAGGGTTCGATGGAGAGGCAAGCTGGAAATGGGAAAAAGTTTTTTGAGATCTTCAAATTTTTTGTGAGGAGCCGGTGCTCGGAAGTTATGGAGGCCTAGCGACCTTGGCAAGGCTGTCTGATGGGCCCGCGGCTTTTTTACATTTTCAGAAAGAGGGCCGCGGCACGGCTGGCTGTAGAATCAGCTCCGGGACATTTCAAAACCGGACATTTTGAAACCTGCAGTTTTAATTGATTTTTCTGCAAATCTAAACAAAATAAAACTTCAATAATTTTTAGAAAAAAAAAATTTTTTCGAAAAAAAGTTGACCTTTTGTTTTGCTAAGATTTGCCTGACAATCAATTAAAATCGCCGGTTTCGAAATGTCCGGGTTTCGAAATGTCCGGTTTTGAAATGTCCGGGTTTTGAAATATCCCGGAGCCGTAAAATCTGACAGGGTTGGACCTTTGTAAAGAGGTACCCCAAAGGTACGGTACGTTTTTTTCGAAACTTACAAAGTTTCCTTGCCTACATCAATGAGCTTCAACCTAACAATCATATAATGCTCTCCGTCTCAATTTTCCGGCTACCCAAAACTTTGGTGTCATATTTCCCTCCTTATTATTTTTTTTCAAGAAAAAACTCACTTATAACAAACGCGGCTGCTGCACATATACTCAAATTGTTCAGTGGGACCACTGTTCGAATCGCTGAAAATTCCAATATATATTTTTTAAATCTTACCAAAAATTACCATTTTTCCTCGACAAGTTATCAAAATATTTCCCTAGATGCCCACTGAAAAACATTTGAAGTATTCCTTCGCAAAACTGCTCTATTGACAGCATTCTCATGCCACCCAGCAAGTCCATACAGAGGGCAACACTGAATGACCAGGCCCGATCTTCCTAAATTTTTTGTTTAAAAAGTTTAAATTCTCTACAAAAAACTCACCAAACATGTTGCAAAATACGCGAAATACAAGAAAATCCTGGTCTTTTTAAACTCAAAATTCTCCGGCTCATTGACCGGGGTCGCCAGGAAACAAAGCTTCTCCTCTTCCTCTTCCACCTCCACCACTTCTTGCACGTGTTCCGGCAATAGTTCTTCCATTTTATTCAAAAATTATCGTCCAAAATGACAGCAAAAACCTCGCAAAGTTCATTCGCATTATCTCAGATCGGTTCCTTGGTCAACAGACACAAAAGTTTAGGAAATAGAAATAGCGGAGCGGAGAGTGAAAAGAGAGGAGTAGCACATACACATTGAAAGACACACGTATTCAATGGATTTTGGTGGTCTGCGTCTTGGTGTTTGTGTAAAGAGATGTAATCTTGGAGGGAACTGAGAGGGAACCAAGAGGGCACCAAGCGGGGGGGGGGGGGGGGGAAGGAAAATGGATGGGTTGTCTCTGTGATCAGCTGAGTAATTTACTGGAAGCTATGTTTTCTGTTTCTCTTATATCTCAATAAAACCCATAACTCAAAACGATGCCAGAGCTGTACAACAAACGAAAAGGGGCGGAGCCACCACTGACGAGCTATGGCCAATTCAGACCAAACGGACCAATTTGTTTCAAGCGGACTAGTTCGGGCTGAACGTGCCACGGTTCCACAGTTCTGGTCATTTTGAACCAAACGGGTCAATTCGGGCTAATTTATATCGATTCTGTCTGATTTCGGCCAATTCAGGCTAAACAGGTCACTTCGGGCCACTTCGGGCCAATTCTAGCCAATTCGAGACAATCCTGGTGATATTGGGCCAAATAGACCAACTCGGTCTAATTCGGACGAAGCCGGCCACTTTGATCCGATTCGGCCACTGCGGACCATAGGGGGCCAAACATCGTTAGGTGATAACAGAGAAGTGTTATGAATGAATTATTTATTATCATCAGTTTATCATTTTTCATACAGACCTACAACCTCGCAAACTCTTGCTTCTCCTCTTTCTCCTGTATCTGAGAAAGCCGCCTACCAACCGTCTTCAGACTATTAGTCTTCACTAGATAATACACAAAGAACATGTGACCAGTGGTCACAAAACCATAAGAAATAAATATACAAATCGCGAAAGTTGTGGGTAACGGAAGAATTATGACAAGGACGTCTTTGAGAACTGAGAATGTGTTGCAGAGAGCATTATGCATTCCGAATACGGTATTTCGTTCTCGCTCTGGGATGGTGACCTGCATGATATGGGTGATGGCGAGGTCCAGGCACCAGAGTCCTGAAACATTTTTTTATTGATTGGGATTTAAAATTTGGACTTTGTTACCGTATCTCGCCGATGCAATTGCCACCAGGAACACAAAAATACTAGCCAAACTGACACCATCCGAGGTGAAATGCTTCCAATCCACATGTGGATCCAGGTTAGTCGCATTGTTCCCGTTGAAGCTATGCACCATGTCGTTCCACCATCCACCTACAGTGAAGTTCCCAAAGTACCCACCAAGATCCATCGGGGATCCGGGGAGGAACACGGAAACAACTGCAAGGACAGCGAAGAGCTGCTGAACCACTAATCCAAGAAGTCCAGAAGTGGCGACACTATACCGCTTCTCAAAGAATGCATAGGAAAACGCTCCCAGGATTGCTGTCAAGGATCCATAAGACCTAAAGGCTCCGATTATGAATTCGGGAAGTCCTGCACTTGAACCATATCCAACTGCCAAACCATCAAAGCCCATTACGGTCATAAAGAGTAGAGCCATTCCAAAAGCAGCTGAGAAGGACACTTGTTTCCAGTAGGTGTAGACAACTGACTCCTTGAGACGAGAGTTAGCGAACGGGTCAGTGGTGATTTCTTCTTTTTTATCTTTTTTGACTTGAAGAAGTGGGTTGGTAGTGTAGATTGCGCGGAGGAAAAAGGATTTGGATGCCATGGAGACAAGGGAGGCGACTCCGAAGATAGCGACGGTGGGGCGGAGTCCGACCCAGGTGACAAGGGCCTGGAAATTGCGGTACTTCAGGTGATGGGGTATAAGGCAGTGGATTTTTTTTTGTAAGAAGACTCTCAGAATATCTGTATCTAGGCTCTCTAAGTCGTTTAGGCTATCTAAGCTATCTAGACTATTTAGACTGTCTAGGCTGCCAAGGCTATCTAGGCTATCTAGGCTATCAGGGCTCGACCCCCAACTCACTCCAGTGACCAATGGCGCGATCACATTGGTGGCCTGATCCAAAGTCAGTAGCGTCGCATTCATATTCGACAGTGTTTTATCATCTCCAAGTACCATCACCCAATCCCTTCCCGTGATGAACTTCTCCGCGTTCAGGAACAACCTGTTGACAGCGCACATACACATGGCGACCACCAGACAAACAATATACCATGGTGAAGAGGTGTCAATGGACAGGCAGGCTAGAATTTTCAAGTTGGATTACTGTAGTGACAAAGGTGCTGCCCCGCATTAGAACTGTCCCGTGGCAGAACTGGCCGGAATAGAACCTGGTACTTCCGAAGCATCTGACAGGTCGAAGTTCTAATCTGGGAACTTCAAATACGGGAAAGTTTTAATGCGACCAGTTCGGGGTAGCACCTTGACAAAAACCAAATAGTTGTCCTTAGATCAGGGTCAATCAGAAACTAGAGAAATAGGGGAAAAGGGAAAACTCACTGATAATAAGAGCAGCTGCGGCACAAATACTCAAATTGTTCAACGGCACAACGGTCATGATGGCTGGAAATTTTTTGAGTTTAGTCACGTATTTTTTGTGAAAAAGGTTACTGAACTTTGGAAGTTCATAGACGAAAATTTCGTGTGGTATTTTAAAAATTTGGAGCGCGGCCCGCTTGGCCCACAGGACCCGGCCCGGGCTTTTTCCGACCCCCAAATCTAGGTTGCTCACCTCTTTTCCTTGACAATCCATCAAAAAGTTTTCCCAAGTATCCACTGAGCATCATTTGTAGGACGCCCTCGAACAGCTGTTCTATGGACACCACACGCATTCCACCCATCATCACCATGCATAGCGAGACGCAAAACGACCATGCTCGATCTTCCTGGAATCGTTTTTTTTTCGACAATTCACTAGATTTCCAGGTCCTCAAAAAACTCACCAAACACGTCGAAATATACGCACAGTACAAGAAAATACTAGTTTTCGACAACGATCCACTATTCCTTCGATTATTGGGCGGTTGTGCGAAAGTCATTTTTCATATGTGTACTGAAGACAGCAGCCGGTGTGTGTGTCGAATTGATAACCCTCTTTTTATTTCCAGTGTTGATAAGTTGATAGCAGTATAGATGCAGGAAGTGAAACGGAAACTGGGAGGGGGGAGCATTGTTTTTCAAGGGGCATGCGACATGAAAACAATACAGTTAGGGGATGTTTTGATAACTGGTAAGATCATAAATGACGTTTTTTGTTTATGAGTTTTTGTTTAGGTTTTGGTTTATTTCAGGTGCAAAAGTCTAGACTGTGATTTTGAAATGGACAGGTGCATCCTTGGCGCATAGAACACAAGTTTAATTGGGATAATGAACGGAAAAAAAATGCAGAATGATTTATTAGGATTGAAACTAGACGGTTTCAGTATATACAAAAAAATATATCAAACGGTTTCAGGAGCTGTTCACTTTCTTCTACAGCACTGTCCATTTCCACATGGTGAGTAGTTAGCCTGGCAGGAGCACGAGTTGGTTGGAGTCTGTTGGCAGGATTGGGTGGCTGGTTGAGCTTGTTGGCAGGAGCTGGAGCACGAATCCTGGCATGCGGATTGGCATTGGGCGGCTGGTTGTTGCTGTTGGACACATTGTTGTTGGCAGGATTGTTCACATTGTGGAGCACACTGGGCGGATTGAGCAACAGAGGATTGGAGGACGATTTGGATGACAGCCTGAGATGGGGCTTGGGTGGTGGTGTCCTGGTATGGGTTGTACATTGGGGCGACTGGAGCTTGTTGGGAGGTGCAGGAGTTGTCACAGGCTGGTTGGCAGGCTGGAGCGCATTGGGAGGATCCTTGGTTGTTGTATGGGTTGTACATTGGAGCAACTGGGGCCTGTTGGGCTGGTTGAGCTTGCTGGGAAGTGCAAGAGTTGTCGCAAGCTGGCTGGCAGGCTGGAGCACATTGGGATCCCTGGTTCTGGTTGTTGTATGGGTTGTACATTGGTTGATTCATTGGTTGGGTGTTCTGTTGGCACATATCCGAGCACTGGGTGTTGCAGGCCTGGTTGCATTGGCTAGCTGGTTGCTGTTGTTGAGCACAGGATGATTGACATTGTTGCTGGCATTGTGGTTGGCATTGAGCTTGTTGCTGTTGGATCTGGAGTTGAATGTTCACAATTTGTGGGGCTTGGGTGGTGGTAGTGGTGATGGCGACTGGAGAGCATTGAGCCTGGCACTGTTGCTGACATTGTGGCTGGCACTGGGAGACTGATGGAGCAGATTGGCATTGTTGAGTGCAGCTTTGTTGGCAGGCTGGAGCGCATTGAGTGGCTTGGACCTAAAATTACTATTGTGGGAAGCTGTAACCTTTGAAGTGAGGGTACCTGAACAGTTTGAGTCTGTTGTGGTTGAGCGCAAGAGCAGGATTGTTGTGGTTGTTGTTGTTGAAGTGGAACTGGAGCTGGAGCAGATTGGCACGAGCACGATTGAGTCTGTTGAACCTGTTGGCACGAGCATTGACTCTGCTGGGGTTGAGCACATCCACACTGTCTCTTCTCACGGATCACATTGCCCTGAATCAATTTTCTTGAAAATTTGAAACTTTTAAGTCTGGTAACTTACAGACACCGCAAGGGCGCAAGCAAGGAAGGCAATGGCAAGTGAGGTGAAGCGCATTATTAGAAGAAGAAGAACCGAGTAAGAATCGGATGAGGAATCATGACTATCTCCTCGCTTTTATACTCCTTTCCGCTCCCATTTCTTCCGCATGGCAAGAGCAGCTGGCGGCAAACAGTTTATCGTCGCGTGAAAAAGTGTTCGGTTGATAGAAAGAGCAAAAAGTGCGGTGGTGGAGTGGAGGCTATCTAAATAATCTTTGATTGCGGAGCAACTGGTTCCTTCCAAACTTTTTTTTGCTCTGTGAGTAACTAATGCTCCAATATGATATAGTCTAGTCCTCCGTGGAGTATAAAAGGTGTTTGATAATCATCGGAAACCTCCATCCAATCTCATTTGGTTCCAACAAAAATGCGCTTCACCTCACTTGCCATTGCCTTCCTTGCTTGCGCCCTTGTGGTATCTGTAAGTTACTGAACTCCAAAGTTAGAAACTTTCAAAAAAAGTAATTCAGGGCAATGTGATCCGTGAGAAGAAACAGTGTGGATGTGCTCAACCCCAGCAGAGCCAATGCTCGTGCCAACAGGTTCAACAGACTCAATCGTGCTCGTGCCAATCTGCTCCAGCTCCGGTTCAAGTTCAACAACAACAACCACAACAATCCTGCTCTTGCGCTCAACCACAACAGACTCAAACTGTTCAGGTACCCTAACCTCAATAGCTGGTGCACCCAACATTATTTCTTTTAGGTCCAAGCCACCCAATGTGCCCCAGCCTGCCAACAAAGCTGCACTCAACAATGCCAATCTGCCCCATCAGTCTCCCAGTGCCAGCCACAATGTCAGCAACAGTGCCAGGCTCAATGCTCTCCAGTCGCCACCACCACTACCACCACCCAAGCCCCACAAATTGTGAACATTCAACTCCAGATCCAACAGCAACAAGCTCAATGCCAACCACAATGCCAGCAACAGTGCCAATCATCCTGTGCTCAACAACAGCAACCAGCTAGCCAATGCAATCAGGCCTGTAACACTCAGTGCTCGGATATGTGCCAACAGAACACCCAGCCAATGAACCAACCAATGTACAACCCATACAACAATCAGAACCAGGGAACCCAATGTGCCCCAGCCTGCCAGCCAGCTTGCGATAACTCTTGCACTTCGCAGCAAGCTCAACCAGCCCAACAGGCCCCAGTTGCTCCAATGTACAACCCATACAACAACCAAGGATCTTCCCAATGCGCTCCAGCTTGCCAACCAGCCTGTGACAACTCCTGCACCTCCCAACAAGCAGCTCCAGTCGCCCCAATGTACAACCCATACCAGGACACCACCACCCAAGCCCCATCTCAGGCTGTCATCCAAATCGTCCTCCAATCCTCTGTTGCTCAATCCGCCCAGTGTGCTCCACAATGTGAACAATCCTGCCAACAACAATGTGTCCAACAACAGCAACCAGCCGCCCAATGCCAATCCGCATGCCAGGATTCGTGCTCCAGCTCTTGCCAACAAGCTCAACCAGCCACCCAATCCTGCCAACAGACTCCAACCAACTCGTGCTCCTGCCAGGCTAACTACTCACCATGTGGAAATGGACAGTGCTGTAGAAGAAAGTGAACAGCTCCTGAACTCGTTTGATTGAAATTTTTGTATATACTGAAACCGTCTAGTTTCAATCCTAATAAATCATTCTCATTTGTCTCGTCTCCTTATTCCAAAGATGCATTCAGCTTGTGTTCTATGCGCCAAGGACGGGTGCGTCCTTGGCCAACAAAGACGAGGAGACAACACACGCCGGAGGGGGTCATGTCTCTCGTGCCTCTTTTCCTCTCACTTTCCCTCTCGGCCATTCTGTTTTCTCTTCCACACACACTTTGCTATTGATTTGCATCTATATACACTTGTGACCAGTGTTTTCAATGGATTTCTCTGTAGTTTGGGAACTTTTCAGGGCTTCTGATGACGCTTCTGGCATAGAAATTCTGAATTTTGTCCATATTTTTTGCCTTATACGTTGTTTTTTTGATTTATCTCCCAAAAAATCATGAATCATGTTCAGAATGGGAGATCGCCGTCACCGTCAACAAATGGACGTGGATGATATCGGAATGGACGATTCGAGCAGTGGAGAAGAGGACGTGGATCGCGATGAGCGAGTTGACGTCGTCGATATGGATAGTCCGTTTGAAGAGGACCCCGAAGAGGACCGGAACGGCAACGCGTCTGATGCACAGTCATTTGATGGGGATGGTGGTTCAGAAAATGGGGAGGATGCAGACGATGCGTTGACATGGGATACAATGTCAGAGGCGAGTGAGAAGGAAGTGCAACCGGCTGACGATGAGTGGTACCCATTGACGGCTAGAGCCAAGCAGTTGCCTAATTTTGGGTTGCCAACTACTACGTGAGTGCTTTATAGAAGTTGGAATAGTGCTTGTCTAGCGTTGAAATCTGGAAAAAAAAGATGGTGATGTTCTCAAGATTCTAGGAAGTACTTTGTACTGCCAGGAGCCCATCTCATCTCAACTTCTATAGAGGTGATCAACTGCTATGTTGTAACTGATGGTGTCTCAACTTCTAACGCTGTTGCCTCAACTGCTATATTTGGCTCTTCTGCTATGGATCAACTGCTAGAGCCATAGCAGTTGAGACAAGAGTTATAGCCGTTGAGACATCAAAAGTGGCAAAAATAGCAATTGATCCATAGCAGAAGAGCCAAATATAGCAGTTGAGACACTAGCAGGTACAACATAGCAGTTGAACACACCCATAGCAGTTAAGTATCTACCCACTCAAACCCGTATAGCTCGTATCACCCGCTTCAAAGCCCACATAGCTTCGCTGCTTTGTTCAAAAAAACCCCTTTCCCAACTTTCAGAACAAATTTAGATAACCAACTTGTGGCCTTAATCCAGAAATACCCCACAAGGTTCAAAACTCCTTCCCCTCCAACCCCTCACCACCATCTCCCATTTTTCAGACGCGTCGCACTCAACCCACCGAGCCAATCTGCATCTCGGAGCACCTCCCCTTTCGGTTCCCAACAAGGATCCGAAGACTTTGACTTTGCTGATTTTGACGGAGTGATGCGTCCAGAGCCAACTCGTAGGGAGCTCGCCAAACTGGTCCTTGACTACTTCCTGCACAACGGACACGCTGAAGTAATCCCAACTTTCTGCAAGGAGATGAACATTCCACTTCCCCAACAAGAGATTGAGGAAATGAATGAACGGAATGAGATTCGAGATTTGATTTGTGAGGGGAAAATCGAAGAGGCTATTGCTAGAATTCCTCCGATTATTATGGAATCCGAAGACGTCAACTTCGTGATCAGACAGCAACACATAATCGAAATGATTCGTGCAGGACAGACCACTGAGCCAGTTTTGTACTTCAGAAAGTACATGATGGAGGCGGATGGAAGTAGACCAAGTGATGATAAGATGCAGAAGTTGGAGAGGGTGTTCGCATTGATGGTGTTCGATAAGGAAGATGTGACGGAGTTTCATGTGCATTTTGATCAGAAGGAGAGAGAGGCGGTGAGTAGTTTTTTTGGCAAACGGTGCGCGGGATGACTTTCTTCAAAAACCAAATGCGGGCTCAAAAACATATCAAAACGTAGATCTCGGCAAAGTCTACAGGTCTGAAAACTTATACTCAAGTGCTATGGGATTGATCAACTGCTATGTTGTTACTGCTAGTGTCTCAACTGCTATATTTGGTTCTTCTGCTATGGATCAACTGCAAAAGCCGTAGCAGTTGAGACAATAGTCAGAGCGGTTGAGACTTCAAAAGGGACAAATTTAGCAGTTGATCCATAGCAGAAGAGTCAAATAAAGCAGTTGAGACAGCAGCAGTTACAACATAGCAGTTGATCACCCTCAAAGCAGTTGAGTATCTACCGAAAACTTCGAATAACGGTCAGACATACCTGTGCTGCACTGGCCCGGCTAGTGTCGAGGTCTGCGCAGCACTAGCTGGTGTGACCGTGATACTGAGTTTCCAGGGCAGATACTCAAGTGCTATGAGGCGCTTGTGATATATCTCAGCTGCTATTTTGCCTTTTTCTTTCTGCTTTGGTGCTATAGCACATGAGACAATAGTCATAGCGAATGAGACTTTAAAAGTAGCAAAAATAGCACATGATCTATAGCACAAGAGCCGAATTTTGGGAAAATTGGCGCATAGCACAAGATCACAGCATAGCACTTGAGATATAACACACGAATCTTATAGAATTTGAGTCTAAAATCTTGATTTTGAAGAAAGTTATTGCAGTGCCGACCGCCCGGTGGGCTCTGCCTATGATCTCCCCCTTCCCCTAACCATCAACCATTACAGACCGCAAAACTCGTCAACAGTGCCATTCTCGCCGAAAAAGGAAAATCAAAATCCTCCCAAATCGAGCTTCTCGCCAAAACCATGGTTTATACCCAGTATGAGCAAACCGTAAAGCACCCGAACCATGTCAAAGATACCACTAAAACGTGGTGTGAGAAATTCTTTGCAACACCTTTTGGATAGTGAGTTTTCCCTTTTTTTTGCAAAATTTCATGTGAATCGGTTGAATTTCAGCGACGAATTCATCGAGAAACTTCCGACTACCGGCCCACACAGTATTAATGACTCTCGTGATCTTTGCTGATCGATTCAGTTTCGGATCCCTCAGGACTTCTTTTTTTTTTCGAAAACCCCTTGTAAATACTAATTATCCTTTAACTTAGTAATCTTTTCATGTAAATTGACAAAAAAATAAAGATTCATGTTTTTCTTTCTAGAAAATCCCACCTCCATCCCTTTCCACCCCCGTTTTTTTTCTTCTTGTCTCTTCCACAAGCCCAGGGCGATTCACTTTCGCCCCCACTGTACACAAAAGATTTCTCTCTTCTTTTCTTTGCTCTATACACAAACAGCTGCCTTTTCTCTTCTTCTACTCCCGGGAAAGATATTTCTCTCCTGAGCTCACCGAGCAGCACATTTTACGCTGAACACCCGAAGAGATTTGCGATTTGCATATCACTTTTTACACTTTTTCTTATTTCTTCCATCGGCCGATATCGGCAAAGACCGGTGGGATAACTGGATTTAATTTAAACTTTACTTTCCTTCCGATCATTCCGCTTTATTGGATTTCGTAACTCTGGGAGATCTCACGTGTCTTAAGGGGGCTGCCTTCTCGATTTCAAAGATTTTGTGTAATTTTTGTTTTCGAGGTTATTTGTGTTAGGGGTCGGGGGTCGCAGTTGTGATGATCGGTTTTTCCCATTTCGAAAGATGTTTTTTTTCCGGTGATCAAGTGGTTTTTGTTAAAAAAATTGTTTTGGGGGCTGTTATGATGATTACGATGAAATTGCCGTTTGGTTCTGAACTCCTTTCGGCCTGCGATATCAATACCGCACTTTTCAAAAATTGAAGAAAAAAAATTATATGCTGACCTGCTTGAACCTTTGTCGTATCGACCAAAAAAGCTATCGAAAAGTCATCATTTTTTGTATATTTTTTCTTTAAAAAGATTCGTTTCAAAAAATATTCGGTAAAATTGATCGCTTTTGAGTTTCGCAATTCAAAAATATGAATTTTACTTTTTCCAACAGCAACTGTTGCGAAAAACAGCTTATATTTGAAGATTCACGCATTTTGAATTTTATTTTTCAATTTTTCCCTCAAAAATCCTTGAAAATTCGTTCGAAAACCTGAAAAATCGCTGAAAAACGCTGGGAATTTTGATGAAAATGAACCGACCGTTCGAAGCAGCAGTCACGCTCCACCGCTAAATTTTAAATTCGCGCCGTTTTGAGCGGCGGGTCTCGCCACGAAGTCAGGATTTTTTGAATTTGAATAGAGCCCGCCGAACACTGTTTTGTCACGGTTTCGCAACTTTTTTGATGATTTTCTATGGATTTATCTTCATTTTTTGATTTTTCGGCGCGAAAATTAGTAAAAAACCAAAATTCCCGCTCAAAACAAGGTGCTGTAGTCATTTTTCGGTCATTCTTGAGAGAATTTCGGTGGTTGCATTGCTTTTCGTTCGGATCGTTCCAGAATTTTGCATTGTTGGTCTCTTCTAGAATTTTCGAAAAAACTAATTTTCCGCTCTCAAAAACCATTTCCTTTCTTCTCAGTTATTTCGAATATTTCAGCGAAAAATCCATTTTTCGGAAACCGTTAAGTACAGAAACATGTTTCGCAAGCAATATTCTCTTTTTTTCCTTCAATTTTTGAAAAATTCACTCGAAAAAATCCGCTGAAGTTCTGTTTCGCAACACCTCCGTCACCTGCTTGCTCTCTCGCCAATTTTTTTCTAATTTGTGGTCCTTTTTTCCTCATTTCGAAACTTTTCCCCCTCATCAAAATTCTTCGTCATCCGGACCCTATGACGACTATTGCGAAACTTGGTCTCCTCCAGAATCATCCGGCCCGCTTTTCCTGCCCTATTCATTTTCAAGGATTGATTCAGAAAAGAAGGCGCGGCGCCCGCTGCCGCAGGACAGCGACGGCCCATTGTGTCAATCGATGGGTAGGGGAAGAGGACGACGAAAACTGAACGAAAAACGAAAACGGACAGGCGGCGCGCAGCGGCGCTCCGCGCTTCTCTGGGTCATTTGAATGAATCAGTCGTTGGGACGGCGCGGCCGAGGCGCGTGCCGCAACGATATATATTCCTGTTCATTCTGTGGTGTCCCCTTCGTTTTTTCGCACCTCTTCTCCGATGGTTTTCCCCCATCGCTTTCTCCTCGTTTCCTTCCATTCGATGGTTTTCATTCAGATCTTGAAAAAAAAGATGATTCATCGGCATGAATCGGCTTCTTTGTTTTAGAACAAGCGAAGAATTCTAGAAAATTTTGTGTCATTCATCTATCATATTTTTTCATATGTTTTTGCTTTTGATTGACTGAGTGGGCAACAACAACACAGTCGAGATGAGGGATCGGACAGGATGGATGGACACTCTTGAGAAGAGTGGGGTCGGCGGATGCTGCAAAGTGTAGTGTTAGAGGACACTGCAGCAGCGCCCCGGAAGAGGAGAAGAGAGAAATGGCGGTGGCGATCGACGATGTGTATGTCTCGCACATTACAACATCTGGCACTTCTGGCCCTATTCCACAGTTGATTCTTCGTTTTCCATCATTTCGGAAGTCAGAGGTTGATGAGCCCCCTCTGTCAATCGATCAATAGTTATGTCTCTGTGCCCTCTAGAGCGCTTGGGGTTTTTGAGTGACACACCGGTCAAACACACAGGGAGAGACTGTCCTTGAACAATTTTGCCTTCATTTTATCCAACGTTTCGGCATAATCGAGCTATTCTGATTTCGCAATAGCTGAAGTTCGAATTGTTTCCAAACTTCTGGTTCTTTTCGACTCGAAAAGCAGCTCGAAACATGTTTCCAGCTGGTAGTTTGTTTCCGATTCGACTAATTTTCCACCTGCTGTTAAGACTTTTTTTACTGGCAAATTCGAATTCCGCCTACACAAATATCCTCTGGTTATTTTTCGATTTCTATGATTCAAGCAACACTTTCAAAATTTTATTCACCAGTCGGAAATAGCTGATCAGTTTCTTGCTCAGCTTCCAAATGAATCGATCTCTTGGAAATAATATAAACAATTTCCTGATGAATCATATCAAATTTGCCAAAACAAAGAAGTGGGCGTGGCCTGTGTTGTTTCGAAATTGATAACGGTTTTCTGTAAGCCCCGCCTCCTTTTGATTCGTGGTGGCGTTCTTTAAGGACCAGTTTCATTCGGAAGTCTCCACAAATGCTTGTTTCTTTGAGCACTTTTTGCAGTTGGGTGTTCTACTGCATCACCCGAAAAGGTTAAAAAGAAAGAAAGCAATGGGAGGTGTAGTTGTCCTGGCGCGTACGCTAAGTAGAGATTATACGCTTCGACTGTCGCACAGCACCCGAGTTCCTTTCGCTAATTACTCTCATCAACTATTGTTTCCACTGCGTCCTCTTTCCCCTCCCCCTCACTCCTCGTGTTGTGTCTGTGTGTCCTTTTCGCTTTCCACCAAAGCCGAAATCGATGTAATCGATGTTTTCAAGTTTCTCTATTATAATAATTTTCTGTGCCGTTTGCGATTCAAACACTTTTGAAAAGTTTGTTCAAAACATGTGTGTGCGTTGTTCGGTTCGGTTCTCGCATTTCGTCTCCGAGAACCAGATGTGTGGCTGGCATTTATGAAGTTTCTCAAAGCTTCGATTGATACAGTTTCGTCATTTTTTTTTGGTGCTTGACGCTGACTCACGCACCGTTGTGTACAACACAAAAACGGGTGGTTTTCTAATCTTTTTTCTCTCGCCTCGTCGTTCTTCTTTCTTCTCCTCCCACCACCATCAATTGATACCAGTGTATGTATATATAACGTACTATTGAGAATGTGACTAATGAGAGTTTAGTCATCTCTCTTTTTAACACTTAGCACCCTCTCTTCCTGGAACCTTAGCACCTTTTTTCTGCAGAATTGAGTGAAACTAGACCTGTGTGTTTTTTTATTTCGGGAGTGAGATGGAGAGAGTAAGGGCCGGACAATGGTGTGAGTGTTGCACATGGCGAATGTTTGCTAGGTTCTTTCCCCTCTCCCTTCTCAGCTCTTCAGATCGTTCACTCTCTTTTTTTCTCCTCCCGGGGAGAAGAAGAAGATGACCATTCGGTTGGTGGCTGTCCGCGTCTCTACTCGTCACTATCTCTTCGGTTGTTTCTTTGCGTCTCTCGATTTGTCCTTATCGTTACTCTAGAAGCGTCCGCGCTCCTCGTCGCACAGACACACACAGCACTCTGTTGTGTTGGGACTGGTGGTTGACTGGCTAGTAGAGGGTTAGGACGAAGGGACAGCCTGGCCTTGCTTCGCTTCTGGACCCCTTGTCTCTATTTCTCTCGGAAACCATTGGTCCAATGGGGTCTACTACACCAACTCTCACTAGTACTACCAATATATACCTCACACTTATCTTCTCCTTCTCTTTTAACTACCTCTTATCTAGGTTACACTTTGTGTTCCGTTCACTATCTCGTGAGCTTCTTCACCTTCTCCTCCCTCCTGATTGACGTATCGATACCTTGTGATCTTATTGAAATCGATTGTTGAAATTTTCCTAAGAATTTTATTTTTTTATAGGCAACTCAACTTGATTTTCGGATTCGTTCCACCCCAACCAAGAACAAAAGCCCATCAAAATGGTGAGTTTCTTTCAGAGGAAAAATCAAAATCTTATGTAAAGAAAAAAAAAAAGAGATTTGGAATGTTTTGAAGTGTGATTGTCGCGTTGTTGTTTTCTACCTAAAAACAATATAACCGAAATTAATGGTTTTGATATGACTTCTTCTAACCTAACCCCTCTATGTGTGCCTTGCTTTTAGAGTTCCGGAGTTATGGTCGACCCAGACGTCCAGACGTCGTTCCAAAAGTTGTCCGAGGGAAGAAAGGAATACCGTTACATCATTTTCAAGATTGAGGTGAGTACAATGGGGATTGAAAGGGTTAGGCGGGAATTTGCTGCTTTTAGGAGCGGCGAATTGTTTCTGATAGGCGATTTTGAAACTATAAATATCTAATTGGGCAGCTAGGAAGTTGTACAGCGTCTTTTGACCTCCAGGGCATCAGATTCAGAGCGCTAGAAGCTTCCGTCGTTTTTTCTTGAGCCTTAGTTTTTGCAAAGCCCGGCAATAAATAGTCCAGCTCCAGCGCTATCGGAACTGAATGCCAAGGATGTGCCGGTGTGTGAAGCAAGCGAAGCTAGAAAAAACAATTTCTAAAAAACACAGCGTGAAAACGTGAGAGACGCAGATTCAAAAATTTAAAGGCGCGCGGCGGGTCTCGCCACGAAAATCTGCGTCTTTTTTGTTTCCATGCTAAATCGCGCGCTCTGAATTTCAAAAAAACAATTTCCCTCCAAGACTCCGCCCCTTTTTTTTGAAGCTGGCTTCAGCCAGGCCCATCCTTGCTGAATGCAATGATTTTCCCCAGCAAGAGCTCCCCAACTCTCAATCAAATCCCCTTTTTTCCAGGACAACAAGGTCGTCGTCGAGTCGGCAGTCACTCAGGATCAGCTCGAGATCACAGGAGACGATTACGATGATTCCTCGAAGGCCGCCTTCGAGAAGTTCGTCGCCGACGTTAAGCAGCGTACGGACGGATTGACCGACTGCCGTTACGCCGTCTTCGACTTCAAATTCACGTGCTCTCGTGTCGGAGCCGGAACCTCGAAGATGGATAAGATCGTCTTCCTTCAGATGTAAGAATCATTTTAGTTGAAGGGACTAGAACTAATTTTTGTTTCTTTCAGCTGCCCAGACGGTGCTTCCATCAAGAAGAAGATGGTTTACGCCTCTTCGGCCGCCGCCATCAAGACCTCCCTTGGAACCGGAAAGATCTTGCAATTCCAGGTAAGAATTGAGTCGAATAGCTGTGGGAATAATGAAGGAACTGAAATTTTCGAATGTTCGAATCAATTCGTTCGCAGTTTCTTCATCAAATGAACTCCCAAAGCCACCCTATCACTCACTTCAATTTCTCTATTCCAGGTCTCCGACGAGGCTGAGATGAGCCACAAGGAACTCCTGAACAAGTTGGGAGAGAAGTACGGAGATCACTAAACCCTCAATATGGTCTTCTGAAGTCGTCAACGTCGCGCGTCGTTGTCTACACCACGTCATATACTCATCGTCACTGTCCTCCTAGCCACGTCTTCGTCTTCATCGTCAAACCTTTCTTCTGAAAGATCGTCATTTGCCGTGTTTGCATTTTTGAAGTGTTGTGATCTTTCTCTTTTTACCATCTTGGATTTGTGATAATGATGTCTGACGATGTGTGTGCACCGCGATGTGTGTTCTTTGACTTCTTCATCAACTCCATACTTTATCACCTTTTCTCTTAACAAAATCTAATTTATACTCCTATTTTTATCGTTTTTCCCTTTTTATTTTTTGATTGATGATTGATATTTTCCTGGGAGGGGCCCGTCGTGCGAGCGCCCACTAATTTAATACAATGTGCCGGGTAACCATCGTTATGAAATGCGTGTGTGTTCAACCCTCATCCTTCTCATTTCGATCATTTTCTTTGCTCTTCTATTGTAAATTCTTCTAAACTTCCATTTTTTGGTCCTAAAGTCACTCCCTCTCTCCCGTCCCGGAACTCTTCAATCCTCTCTTTCTCACCTTTTTGTCGAATCTTCTATTGCGTATTTATTTATTTCATCCCCTTTCTCCCTTTTTCACTTTTCTCAAAAGCGCCCCCCGTTTGATCCACTCCCCCAAGAATTCTCAATCAACACCCCCACCCACCCAAACCGTATGTGTTGTTTATCAAAAAAGCAATGAAATCACCGTTTGGATTTGTATTTTTCTTGAAGACTAACAGTTCTAATGTGTGGAAATTTTGAAAGATTAAAGAAACTTTACGAAAAAATAGTGTTAAAATTTGAAAACAATCCACAGGCCTCTGGAGTCAAAGTCGATCCATCGTGCAAGAATGCCTACGATCTCCTTCACAACAAGCATCAACACAGCTACATCATCTTCAAGGTGAGCATCTTCGATCTGAAACAAAAATATCCAGAAGAAAACCTGGAATTTATAGATCGACAAGAACGACACCGCCATCGTCGTCGAGAAGGTCGGAGACAAGAACGCTCCGTACTCGGAGTTCGTCGATGAGATGAAGAAGCTTGTCGAGGATGGAAAGGAATGCAGGTAATGATTGGAAGGAAAGAGTGACACGTTGGAATCCACGTGGAATTTAGTAATGGCGATTGTCTGAACGATGGTCACAATTAAATAGAACAAAATTGGAGGAAATTCGGGCGTTTCATGAAAAATTGAATTAATGGCGCTGAAAAAAAAAGACAAACTTCAATGAAAACAACATAGATGAACGGAATGATTTTCGAGAATGACTGTTATGGCTATACCATTTTCTGAGGAATCTTTGCGATATTTTTATGTTTGGAGGATCTCAGAATTATCTACAAATGACCTGTCGACTATATCTCACAAAGACTTGCCTGACAAAATTACGGGCCAATCCGCGCCATTCCAGGAACTCAATTGTGTTAAATCTATTAGGTCATGACCAGTTAACTAGCTTTATCTGCAATCCTCAAAGAAGTAAGTCAATGTTTCAACGCTATAGTCTCACGTGTAAATACGAACTGCGTCAAGATTGTGAGGACTTTTGATAAAGCACCGTCTGTAATATTAAAATAATATAATTTGTTTTAACTAGAAAGCTAAATAGAATTTTCATGATGAAATAGAAAACACGTAATTTTCTGACTTCATCAATCACTGTATTAATGAAATGAAGTTTCGATGGTAACCAATAACTGACTGTTGAAATTTATACAATATTGAAAACTTACGATCTCTAAAGCTTTATCAATAATATGTCACATTTCTAGCTCACAATAAGAATTCTTACAGATACGCCGCTGTTGACGTCGAGGTCACCGTCCAAAGACAGGGAGCCGAAGGAACCAGCACACTCAACAAGGTCATCTTCGTTCAATAGTAAGCTTTTGTTTTCGTTTGAATCTCGTTTTCACGGAAATCGTGTAAGGAGAAATTTTCAAAAACAATTCGAAATGCATGAAACATGTAAATGGAATAGAGTTCTCTAAAACACTGGGTAGTTCTTATTATTTATGGGAATCATTAATGAAAGTTAGTTGGGCTTACGATAATTTCTCAAAAAAAGAACGAGCATGACCTTGAATAAATCACTACGGAAACCACAAAGGCTAGAATAATTAGTGGGAAGCGTTCAAATTATATATTTAGTGTAGTGATTTCTCATGGTACTGCAAACATTGTGAAGAATTCAAGAATAATGAAATGATCAGTACGAATTCTGAAAAGATTGCTTGATGATTTGATTGAATTTTCGTCATGCCCAACAATCAGGACCAAAGGAGCAGAAGATTTAAAGGAGGGGGGAACTCAAAAAAACATTTTCTTTGAAATTACAAAAATAACTACCTCTAGTGGGGTTGAACCTGGGGTCAGTCTGACAGATCACTAAAATCGCTACCGACTGCGCTATGCGACCGAGAAAGCGCGCCGACGAGGATTGCCTATAAGAGACTGCGCCCTTTTTTTCCCCTTAAAATTCCCCTACGCATGAGAGTTCCCACCCCCTTTAACAAACTTTGTTAACCTCAATGATCGTGAACAACCGGTTTTTTATACCTACTACTGGTTGGAACAAATTATCAGGAAATATCAGTTTGAAACCTGCTAATGTCATCTAAACATTTCGTCGATTTTAGTGAAAATCAGGAACAATTGTCACTAAAGTTATGACAACAAGAGTACTGAAAATCAATAAAGTACGCCTAACTTCCCGCGTGTTTAGTACTTATGATAAGGAGAATTAAGTTGGTAGATACTCAACTGCTATGAAATCTACACTGCTGTATCTCAACTGCTATACTTGGCTCTTCTGCTATGGATCAACTACTATAGCCATAGCAGTTGAGAAAATAGCCATATCAGTTTAGACATCAAAAGTGGCGAAAATAGCAGTTGGTCCATAGCAGAAGAGCCAAAAAAAAACTTAACAAAATCATATTCACATGTACCTTTACCTAGTTTCATTCATAATAACCTAAACCAATTCCGTTTCAGCTGCCCAGACAACGCTCCAGTCCGTAGACGTATGCTCTACGCCTCGTCGGTCCGTGCTCTCAAGGCATCCCTCGGTCTGGAGTCACTCTTCCAGGTGCAAGCCTCCGAGATGTCGGATCTCGATGAGAAGAGTGTCAAGAGCGATTTGATGTCCAACCAAAGAATCTAATTTTTTTTCCTATGACAACCCCCCCCCCTTTAAAAATCAATCACAATTTCTTTAATTTTTCTGGTACTTCTAGTCTCTCTCTGGACCGCCCCCATTTCTCCCACAATGTGCCTTCTCTCTCCGTTAAATTATCGATTTTTCTCGAATTTTCTGTCTGTAATTTTTCGAATAAATTTCTTTTTTTGTGTTCAAAGCAGTGCCGACTGGGAGAAGACAACAGTTGTTGTTTTCTCCAGTTTTCCCCCCATCAATAAAATGTTTTTTTCCAGCAATTTTTTTTATCATCTCTTTGAGCCAGAGGAGCCTGGCATCACAACACACACACTTTACTTTTGACCCTCTTCCATCGTTCTCCAAGAGCCACTCGACTTTTGTTCGGCTCTCCGGAGAGAGTTATCCTACCTACTTTACTTGAGATTTTTTGAAAGAACACAAAACATTTTGTGTGTGTTGGGTAGGTATTTCGTTTTTTTGTTAGATACTTGTTTGTTTCGAAAAGTCGAAAACGAAAAGTGTTATCGCTGTGCTCTTAGGTAAAAAAAGCAAGAAAGCTGTGAGCTTGATGCGTGAAAAACTCCTAAACTTCGCAAAATTCAAAAACGCTTCATTTACCTTGAAGGCGCATAGAGAAGAGCTCAACATGTTCAACCGACAACTTGCTCCAAAATCGAAACTGTGGGCTCGAGAAACTGTCAAAGTGTAGATCTCGGTTAGTACTACACGGCAAATACTCAACTGCTATGAAATATTTTGCTATATCTCAACTGCAATGGGTGTGCTCAAAGGCTATAGCCATTGTCTCAGCTGCTATATTTGGCTCTTCTGCTATGCATCAATTGTTAAATCCATAGCAGTTGAGACAATAGCAGTTACAACATAGCAGTTTATCACCCTCATTGCTGTCGAGATATAGCAGTAGATTTCATAGCAGTTGAGTATCTACCGTACAACACCAATCAAAGCTTAGAAGCTCCGCCAGACCAGCATGGGCGGTACGGGGCCAGCTAGAATAATTTTTTTGGAATTCGATCTCGTTTTTTTATTGGTAAAGTTAGTACATGAGACCCCCTGAACACTTTGCTACTCTTGGTTTTTGGCTCCGCCTCTTTTTTAGTATTGCTACTATAGGATGGTGTTAGATAACAAGGTCGAGCGCGGTATATTTCATAATTTCTAGACAAAACCACTCACAAGAGAATGGTTTTTTCACATGGGTTTGGAATTTCCTATAAATTGGTGGCCTGAAAGTAGATTATTCTGCGAGCGTGTTCTGAAATTCCCAGACCTCACTAGAGCCTGAGAGTGTGGAAATCTTCATCTGAATATCTGGCCCCGCTATCGACGTAGCGATTTCAGATGAAGATTTCTAGACCCTCAGGCTCCAGTGAGGGATGGAAACTTCACAATCCACTCACCGGAGCATTTACTTTGAGAACACCAATTCATAGAAAATTCCTGTCAGAAAATTGGATTTCAAGTGTTTTCAGCCTACAGAACTTCCCAACTTCCTACAACACTTGACCATGACTTTTCTTTACTCGGAACCCCCATAAAACACAATCCCTTCTAGCTCACTCATATGTTCGTTCTCCCTCATGTTTCCCAAAACCTTGTTGTTCATGTTCTCCGTCATATTTTTTATGGGTGTTTCACCCAACGAATGGTCTCCAGATGCGTTTCATCTTGTTTTTGTGGCATGGAGCAGAGGCACATAAACAAAAGTATTTCCACGAGAAGAAACATGGGATCCAGAATGGGTTTCAGGTTTTTGGAATTGGATTTTTGGGTTTTCCAAATGTTCAATGACTTTTTCTCAATGACTTTTTCTCTCACACAGTTTTTTCCTTCCCTGCTCACCAAAATGTTCGAAAACCGTACGTGCTCCTTCCCCCGTTCTTCCCTCCCTATCCGTTCGGCAGATTTCTGTAAACAGTGTGTCGCAATATCCCTTCATTTCGATCCCCGACATGCCTTTCGAATCCGACCGCCGCCGAGCACACCAGACATGTACACTTTTCAATTTATATATGAGATTTCTGATTTCTCATCAGTTATCCCTCTTGGCTCGACGCCAACTTTTTCTATGCTATACCTCTGACAACAACACCTGACACTCTATCCTGCTTCGTTTTTTATTTTATCTCCTAGTTTTTATTTTTTCTCTGAACCTCCTCGGTTCCTGAAGTGTCTCAAATGGGTGAAAGGTCATAGGGGGGTCTTGTGATGAAAGGGATGGATTTCGGAGAAAGACCTTTTGTTGTTGTTGTTACTTCTTGGTGTAGCTGCTGGCTGGAAATTTTATTTTCAGAGAGAGAGATAAAGTGATGTGATGATCATGGTCCTTGAATCTTCTGGGTGGGAAAACTTGTTTTTTGGGATTTTTGGCACCTTTTTTATTTTCTTGTTTTTTGGATATTGGGACAATGCGCCGGCAAAATAGGTCTAGCGGCGCAGGTCTGCTATGGATGGATCAACTGTTAGAGCCATAGCAGTTGATCACCCCCATCATAGCAGTTGAGATATAGCTGTGGAGTATTTGCCTATTGCCCCCACAGGGTGCCTCGTCCCTTCATGGTACATCTTCCTATCATCCACATGGTGCATCGTCACCAAAACATGATTTTGCAAGCTCAAATTTTTTTTGAAATTCTTTTTTTTACTGGATTCTGCAAAAAAAAACCTTCGGCTTTGAACTTCCTCTTCTCCCCTTCTCCCAAGTTTCCCCCCTTGTCGTCCCCAAGTTCCTTCATGTGTCATGTTCTTTGGGGTCTTGTGACGCCACCATCACCTGGGATGACACTTTGGATATAAGTATACGGATCACATTGTCTCTTTTGTTTGTTTCTTTGGGTTTTGGTTTTTCTTTGATCAGGATCATGATCGGAACTTTTCCTAACCCTTAACCCCCTAAAAACTTCCAGAAAACCATGTCATTCGACCTTGAAAGTTGCGAGAACTCCGAGTCCTCCGGTTGCTCCATTGAGGACAAGTTGCCCACCAAAAACTGCCTCATCCGCGGAAAAGATGGCGTGTATGCAGTCGGTAAAAAAGTCGCTCAAGGCAGATTTGGAGCAGTTTATGAGGTGCTGAGAAGAGCCGACGGGAAGCCGTTCGCGTGTAAATTGGAAATTTGTGAGGCACATTCACACGGACTGGATCAGGATTACAGTGTGATGACCAAAGCGGCCAAGAGGGGTGGGTTAGGGAAAAATGCTCCAAAATTGGTAAAAAGTATCTTCCAGGTGCTGAAAATCTCGTTCGAATGATTGACCGTGGAAAAATAGAAGAGCATTTCAAATTCATAATCATGCCATTGGTTAGTGAAACACCCTTTTTTTCTATCATTGGTTTTTAATTTTTTTTGTTTTTCAGCTTGGCGAAAACCTCATGAACCTCCGTTTCCTCTTCGAAGATGGTCGGTTCTCCTTGTCCACTGGTCTCCGGTTGGCACTTTTGGCCATCCAACCGATTCAGGCTCTTCATCATATTGGTTATGTTCACAGGGATATAAAGGTAGGTTATAGTAGACTTGTCGAAGAGCTGGTAGGCTAGCCGGCATGACTTAGCCAAGCCAGATTGGCCAGGCCCAGCCCAGCCAAGTCAGATCGACCAGGCACAGCCTAACCAGATCGTCCAGGTTCACTCAAGCCAGACCGGCTAGGCCCAGTCAAGCCAGTTCGGTCGGACACTGGCTTGGTCGAGAAAATCCCAGGCCCTCCCAGACTCTGTCTCTCTAACAATCCCAGCACCTTCTGAAACATTTCTAGGCCTCCAACTTCTGCATCACCGACCCTCACATGCTCAACCAACACCCGGAATCATTGAAACTTTGCCTAATCGATTACGGAATTTGTCGATCCTTCAAAGATAAAACCGGAGAACTGAAAACCCCGAGAAGCGATATAAAATTCCGTGGCACGAACCGTTATGCCTCCCTGGCTGCCCATTATGGAGAGGAACAATCCCCGAAAGATGATATGGAATCTTGGTTTTACATGATGATTGAACTGATTTCAGGTTGGAATTTTCTCGAAATACTATCCCTAACCTATGATTTTCTAGGTAACCTCCCCTGGTCATTCATGCATCGCGATCAAAACAAAGAAGTGGCAGCGATGAAAGAAGCGTGTCGAACCACTGACGGATCACTGATAATGATGAAGTATTGCCCTAGAGTGAGTACTCAAAAAATAAAAAATAAAAAAGTTTCGGTGCCTCATGCTGGAATCGAACCAGCGACCTTCTGTTTACTAGACAGACGCTCTGCCACTGAGCCAATGAGGCGTTGAAGGAAAAGGGTAGACAAGGCCGTTAAGAATGGGGGGAGGGGGGGCGCTCTCCCCCTCTCTCTTTCCGTGTGTCTAACCGGGCGACTACACCCGTTTTTTCTCAACCCAAAAAAAAAAAAGATTTTCAGATCGAATTCCACCGCATCCAGACGTACTTAATGGGTCTGAAATACCAGAATACAGTGGATTACACCTATATTGCCGAGATGGTTCAGTTGGCAATGCGGAATAATGGAGTGAGGATGAGCGAGAAGTTCGATTGGCAGGAAGATGAATAATTCATTTTTTGAGTTATAAAAATATTTATTTTTTTGTATTTCTCATGCATGCTGAAGGAAAAAATAATTTTGAAAAAAAATGATGAGAAAATAAATGCTTATTATGCTTTTTGTTCAATGACTTTTTCAAGCTTTTCGGGGAAATTACCTTCCTCTCACTCCACAAAGATATGCCCTTCTATTAATGGTTCCAGATCCTATGGATCCGATAGTTCCGGTAACCGTCTTCTACAACTTCCCCCCCCCCCGCCTCCCTCTCCCGCCGCAGTCAACTCCCCCCTTCCTGCACTCTTCTCTATGCCTATAGTGACCTACCGCTTTCGTGGCCTTGTGGCCTAATGGATAAGGCGTCTGACTTCTAATCAGAAGATTGCAGGTTCGAGCCCTGCCTGGGTCAAATCTTTTTGTTTTTTTTTGCTTTTTTATTTGTATTGTGTTTCTGCAGAAAATAATGTTTTATCACTCCGTTCCCACGCGGAGGAGCTTCCCAGGCAATAAAAACAATTCGATTAGCACCTTTCTTGGTTCCCCTTCCTTCTCCTTGTCATTCGTATCGTTTCCCCATGACTCGCTTGCCGTTTATTCTTCTGCTCTCGGTTTTCTTCCTTTTCCACGTGGATTCGCTCAAAATCCATATCGAAGGAAAAATTGATTGCCATAAGAAGGACTTCACCTACCAGTTTACTATTCAGGAGTTTGATTGGATGTAAGTATTCTGGTCTCAGTAGAGCGCAGGGCTGTCAAATCGGGCCGCGGCCGTTTTTATATCTCGCTTCCTAGCGGTCGGATCTTTTCGATGCAAGAGGCGGCCTTGTAGAGCACAGAAAGTTATGCATTTTGGTAAAAAGACGGCCCGGAATTTGTTATCCGCGGCCGACTTATAGCAAAAGGCCGCGGCAGGCCGTTTGACAGCCTTAGTAGAGCGTATATTCTCAAAGCAAGTTCTGCTTTTACAGGAGCAACAACGACCTGCTCTTCGAAGCTGCTTACCACCAGTCGACTGCTCCGCACTACTATGTCGCGGAGACAAGAACCAATGATAGTGACGAAGGGGAAAATGATTTTTATGAGATTTTCGTAAGCTTCTATCACGATTGCACCACCAGTACCGACAAGTACCACCATTGGATGCACTACGAGAGCAGAGTTGGCTATATTCGAATCTCGGAGTAAGTGGGACAGAAGTTTGGATGATGAAGGACGGATTCTTTTAGTTTGGCAGTGATTCTCACCCACAACGTCAACCTCACCAACGCCAGCGGTTATCTTAAGAAGAGTGATTGGAGTGATTGGCGTCAGTAACTTTTGATTGTGAATCCAGTAATGAAGACTTTCATACACATAACAATGAAATATAACACCAAAAAATCAGTTGGGATGCAAGTTCTTAATATACTTCTGATAGGCAGCTTGATCATCCTCACTCAGGCTATCGATGTACTCGTTGAACTCCTCGTGGAGGACTTGTTCAAGCTCTTTGGCTCCTTCTGGGTCAGTCTTCTCCATTTCGAATGGTTCCTGAAGTTTTCTGTCAAATTTCACGATTCCAGCCGCCGCGTTTTCGGAAACTCCAGCGGAAACCAGGTCGTCGAGGGACTCGTCGCCTGGAAGTGAGGTGGATATAGGTTGGAAGAAGCTCAAGATTACGATGACTCTGACATTACGGGGATAGCTACCTCTACGCACTGTGCTACGGGTTGCGCTACGGACTGTTGCTACGGGCTGCCTTACAAAATGCGCTACAAGCTGACTTACGCACTGCGCTACGGTCTGATTAACGGGTTAGATTCAAATTTTGTTATGACTCAACTCCCTCTAGAAAACTCACTGCTCGGAATCCCTTCCAATCCTTCGACCAACCTTCCAAAAATCATTAGAATAACCAGAAGACTCCAAAAAATATTCGACATTTTGTTAGATCAAAAAGAATGAAAGTCCGTAGTGGGTGGTTGGACATGAAAACGGATTAATCTCTATTCGATTCTAGATAAATCTACTCGGACAAGAATAGTCATATGTGGATTAGCGACAGGAATGTTTTATTAAAAAATAACTGCATGACGAATATTAGCCCTCAACAGATCCGAAATTAATAGATAAAGTTTGCAAGAACTGAGCAATTTTTTGATCTCTCAAGGGGCAAACTAATAAGATTTCCGGCGTTGATCAGATAATAAATAATATGATCAGAAAGTTTTGAGAAAAACATTTTCATTAGTAAAGTTTGTTTTCGAAAAAAAAATTTAGTCGCTAACAATTGATGTCAGTATAGCATCCCCTAGTGACAGACGTGTATTGAGTCATAGTGTCTGGTTTTCGAAGAATGGAAACGAAATTTCGAACTTCCTCGTTTTGTCTTGTTTTGTTGGATGGTGGTGGGCAAAACACAAACTGAGTATGAGTACTACTTGCTTGATGGTAGCGCAGTCTACTGTACTACTGTAGAACAAGGCTGTCAGACGAGCCTTTTGTCATATGTAGGCAGCGGATAACTCGATCGGGCCGTTTTTTTGCCAAAATTCTCAGCTGCTCTATATACTCTACAAGGCCGCTTCTTACATCAGAACGACATGAACGGCGTTAATGGCCAAAAGAGCCTTAACGGGCTTAACT
The DNA here is from genome assembly GCA_000143925.2 of Caenorhabditis brenneri. Lineage (NCBI taxonomy): Eukaryota > Metazoa > Nematoda > Chromadorea > Rhabditida > Rhabditidae > Caenorhabditis > Caenorhabditis brenneri. Next base: position 795,431 of record GL379787.1, on the reverse strand, counting down.
TCCTTAACGGCATCAACCATAACGGCTTGAACATAAAGAACATGAATTATTACGGTATTTAATCAAAAATTGTTTTTTATTCGTTTTTTTTTTGATTGCAAAATCACAAAGTTCATGCACCATGTTGCCATAAAAACAATGTGTGGTCTTTGAAAAATGTCACAACGAAACTTTTTCTATGGATTCCTGGGTGATGTTCAGCGAGTTTTTGCGTCAAAGGGTCTTCAAAAAACAGCGGATTACGGTGCTTACTGTACTCCAAGAGCTCATAGAACCATCAGATTTTGACTCGAGACTCATGAACCTTCAGCTCATAGAATCTTCAGGTACGGACTCGAATCACTAATTTTTGATCTGCTCTTTGTACTTCTGTCTACCAATCAAATTGTATTTTTCACCACAAAATTCTATTGTCCTTGTTCTTTTTCCCTCTTCAAAACAGATGAAAAGTATCTCTATCGCTTTTATTGAATCAATTCATAAATGCAAATCCTTCACTAGAACATTGTGACTGTGAAACCCGTAAATCTACACAAACACACAGAAAAAATACCCGACGGGTCAGATCCTAACAGCAGTATATACAAATAAAAATTATGACGTGGTTACTGTAGATTTTGAAGTTTTCAGAAAAGTAAAATCTAGTAAATATCATCACGATGGTAGATAATGGGGTCGAGTGGTGGGGGACCTTTCTCGAGTCCTGGGTACGGTGGTGGTGGTTCGGTGGGTGGGACGATGAAGTTCGGTGGGTAGCATTCGTCGAGATAGTGCATGTTGTAGTAGCGGGATAGGTCGGGTTCTGGAAATTATTTTTTTTAGTTTTCTGTTTTATGTACTACAAAAAATTATCGTTATTCAGTTTTCAATAATTTATGTTTTCGTCAGTAATTTCCTGTCTAGTCAGAATGTTCTTGAACTTCAATTAATGAAGAATCATCAGAGAATTTTCTGTCTACCTAGTCAGAGTCTGTCTTTAGACTTCAACGAATCGTCATGAAAACTAAAAACTCACCAGTAATTGCAAAAATGTTGTCTGTCCGACACGTCACCGCCTCGACATATGGTGGGGCCTCTTCGTCAACTGGAGCCGTTGGGATGGGCCCTCTCTGCGGTGGTGGATACGGATAGCCAATGTTCATAGAGCTACGATGTCTTCGCTTCAGAATGTAGAAAATATAGACGAGCAGGACAAAACTGATGATTGGAACGGCGATGTAGAGCAACGCGTGTTCTAGAAGCATCTGAAAAATGGGGCGAAGTTAGGTTGAGTATAAAATAATTTCGAGAAACACTCGATAAAAAACAGCTAGATTCAAGAAAATTAGTTGAACGAAAAAAAAACACTTCCAGAAAACGAAAAACGAAAGACGAGACCCCAAGAAAAATCTAGAATATATAGTTATAACTGAGGAAGAAGCCCCCTAGTCATGAAGCCTTATGAATGCAGGGGCTCTGACATCATTCCCCACAAAAAAGGACATGTCTCGGGAGAGAGGGTCCCCCTCCACAAATTGAATTTGGTCCGGAGAAACAAGGAAAAATTCTAGAAATCTTCTTCTCAAAAGAAAATTAGAAAATGAGAAAATGACCAGTTAGTCTTACCACATTCCTCCTATATAATCCTTTCTCACTAACTACATTATTATTGTGGTCTCCGCCTTACTCTGATTCACTGAATAAGGGTGTGGGGTGTACCTATTGAAGGGGTGGGTAGGGAAGAGAGAAAGTCCATTGTCATTGTTCTAGGTCAGTCAGTTTCGGGAGAGGAACCCCAGATGAACTGAATAGCCACCCGAAAATCATCTCATCCTCTGACGCAGATTCTAGTGTAGGAGGGACAGGGACGGTAATCAAATTTGTATGTGTGAGGCGAAAAGGTTTTCTCTCTGACGCCCCGGAAGAAGAAAACGGAAGGAGATGACGAAGTGGTCAAAGAACTTCTTCTGAGAAAAAATGAAAGGTTGAAATAGGTCTGCTGAAAGTGGTGTTTGAGCAGAGGTCAAAAGAGCATTAGGTTTAGGCTTATGGTTTTGGGGGAGACTTCAGGTTTAGGTTTAGGCGTAGGTTTAGGCTTAGGCTTAAACCAGCCTAGACTTAGCCACAGGCTCAAAAATATTTTTCAGACCCTTTGCCCGCTGGATGCACCTTGTTTACCCCTTAACCCTGTTTTTTTTCATGAAAATAAAAGCCTAGGACAAACCCAGGAGTCCAATGGAAAAACAAAACCTAAAAAAAAACAAGAAATTTCTTAGGGGATGAAAAAAGACGCAACCAGGAACCTCCTCTCTCAAAAAAAAATAGCAAAAAGAGATTCGTCACACACACCTCCAATCAGTTGAGGCAGGTGTTCTTCTTCTTGAGTTCTGATTCCCTCAAATTTTGAATCTCAATAATTTGGTGAGTGAGGTGTGACGCATTTCTAAGGCACAATTGTCGTAAAATCATGCAGGTTTTCATATACATGTTTTTCAAGCCTTTTCTAGACTGATGAATGATTTGAATTCGAGAATTTCAGCCGGCAATCAAAAATGACTTTGGGGGAAAAATAGGGAGGATAGAGCTTTCGATTTTAGGTCTGAATGGCATAGGTTTAGGGTAGGTTTAGGGTAGGTTTAGGATAGGTTTAGGTCAGGTTTAGGATAGGTTTAGGATAGGTTTAGGTCTTTTGATTCATTTTTTCGCCTGGATAAAGCGGCAAATTCTAAATTTATCCATGGGAAAATCCAAAGTGAGTGGCCAATGAGTTTCTTCCCACACCCCACCAAAATATTTTTAAGCCGAATCAAATTTTTTCTTCCCACCCCAATAATTCCCATGGGATAGTACACGTTCCTTTTGATTGTATGTTTTTTCTAGACACCCTCTGAGAAGGAAGGGATTTCTAGACATGGTAATCAAAAAGAACCCCACACACTACAATTGAAGAAAAAAGAAGAAGAAGTCAGATGAGTGGGGAATGACAAATTGAGTTATGTGTCATATAGACATATTGGCTCACAGGGGAGTTAGAGTCAAAGTGATTTCGGGTTGTAGTAATGGGGATACACGTGTTTGGTTGATTCAGAATTTGGTCTCAAAGTAGGTCAAATTTTTAGAAAATTCTAGAAATTACACTTCCGTGTTTTATAAATTTCAAAAACGTCAATTTTTTTCAAAAAGGGAGGGCTTGACAGCTGAAAATCGAAAATTTATGAAAATTTATGGTGATGTGAAAAATGAAAATTCAGATGGAAATAGGTCAAAAATAGTGTGAGAAAAATGGAAATGGGGAGTTGACCGGAAAGTTTAGGGGAACATGAAGGTGCAGAGGAGCATAAGTAAGATGGGAGGAGAATAGATGTGCAGAAGATTTTGTTAATATGATGCTAGGTTGTTAGTCAGACTAAATCTAGGTAGATAGGCCTGGAACGCCGTAACGGGCCTAAATAGCTTTAACGGCCTTAACTGCCGTAAAGGCCTTACCGGCCTTAACATCCTCAACCGCCTTAACGGCCATAACGACCCTAACAGCCTTAACAGCATTAACGGCATTAAGGGCCCCAAGGGCCGCAGAAGCTTTAACGGCATTAGCGGCCTTAACCGCCTTAACCGCCTTAACGGTCCTAACGGCCTTAGCGGCTATAATAGCATTAACGGCTTAACGGCCTCAACAGCTTTAGCGGCCTTAACAGACTTAACGGCTTTACGGCATTAACGGCCTTAGTACCTAGCACCGGTTAATAAATCTTGCGCGTAGATGATCTTAAGCCCAAAATCAAAGTCAAAAATCTTCTGGAAGGACACAAAACCCACTCTTCCAGACAGATTTATAACTCCAAACTTACAAAAATTCATTATATACCTAATCCTGACAAAACTCCTAGACAAGATTACTTCTAAGAAAAGGTACGTGAGAAACTGCATCAAAGAGTCAGAATCCACCAAGATTTCCAGAACAATCGTGTGAAAACTCCAAAAGAAGGACTAAAAAAGACCAGAGAAAGGGCAAGTGTCCCCCTGTGAAGTGACCTCAGACAATGCCTTTCAATGCATTGCAGCCACCCTGACTCATGTTATTATGTATCCATTTCCTTTTTGCTAAAGGGGTGGCTGGTTAGGTAATCAGGTTCTTGCCACTAACGAGATATGAGATATGCACAATGACAAAAAAAACGTTCTGAATTTCATTATTATCATCTGCATATTTGATAGGGATAGACGTGTGACGGGAAGGGAAAAACACCTGATTTTTTGTGATTGGATAATTCTAAATTTGGGGAAGAAGGAAGTAAAATAATATTGAAATATGAAGGGAGGGAATTCAAAAATTTCAGATAGGTCAACTAGATGGGAACCGGGAAATTACAGCTTGGAGGAGAAGAATTCTCAGATAATTTGGGTCTGAAACCGGGCGCAGTCTTGGCAGACCCAAACACGTTACCGGTTGCGCCACGGGGTCCCTTAAAAAATTAAAGTAGGTACCACGTTCAGTAATTGGTCAACTACCGGTCGTGGGACTTTATTTTAATGCTGGTGACCATGCTCGAGTGGCTCAATCGGTAACGCGCTTGGTAATCTATGAAGTACAGGTCCTGGGTTCGAATCCATTAGAGGTATTTCCTTTTTTTTCAATTTCCACCCTTTTTTAGGCTCAATTCAAGGCCTGTGCCTGAGCCCAAGCCACCTTTCCACATGGTGCATCTACCCTCAAAAACTGCACTTCCGGTACGAAATTTACCTTCTATTTCCGGAAATTCCCTCCTCAGACCGTCCAGGAAAACCAAAACTAAACTACAAATTCCTATGAATCATTTCTCAGAATTACTAGAATGGAAGAAAAGTATGAATCATCCGTTATCAAACAGAAGTCAGATGTTGCTATTTCCGGTTTTGTTTCCGGTCTAGGAAATTGAGCTTGGCACAAGTTTTAGGGGAAGTTGGGTCTAGGACATATTCAAAAATGAGCAAAAACAAATCAATATATTTGTGAGCACCAATGCGTCAAGCTTCAAAGAGCTCGAGTTCTTTTATACAAATCTAAAATTAGAGAGTGTGCCTTTAATTTGAAAAACTCGAAAGAGAAATTTTAATTTCTGAGAATCAAAACACGGAAAAACAAAGGAACTTTTTTAAATTCCCACCCTGACTACTTCTATTTCTGGGAAGAAAAGTCAACGACTCTTAGGGAGGGGATTCGAAATTAGAATCTGAATCCTGGGATTGTTTTTTTTTTTGAGAAACGAGGAAAAAAAGAAATGAATACAGGAAAAGAACATGGAGGTATTAGTGGGAAATGGATTAGGGAAAGGGAAAGATGACGTTATTGGATAGCTAGAAAAGGGTAAGGGAATTTGAAAATGGTTGAGTTTGGGCCTAAGTTTAGGTTGTTCAACCAGAAATTCAGAGAGGAAGAAAAGCAAATTTTTTTTCTAAAAAGCTACTTTTTCCAAAACTAGGAGTACTGGGTCGGGTCAAATTTTCATGACCAGTCGGACCGTGGTCCATGTCATTTTCAGATGAAAGGGCCTACGCTATTCAGCTCCACCTGTTCTATTCTCTCAGTCCAAAAACCGAACATGTCCAGAAAACCAAACTTAGTGCTCACATGACATATTTCTCTAATTTTCTGAACTCAAAGGGACATTTGAGCAATAAATTATTGGTTGCAGAGGCTGCTTAGGTCATAATTGATGGCTACAAAATAACAAACAATCTTTGGTAGAAGAGAGAGAGAGAGCTCTGAGCCTGATCCTGCTGAACTGTCACAAAAATGATGACAATAATTTTTCAAAATCCAAAAATTCTGACCAACAAATTTTCTCCACTGAAGTGCACCAAACCAAGAACTCCACTGAATCGTGAGTCTCGACTCTATCTCGGCTAAAAATATTTTCAAAATTTTATCTCAGACTGATAATAATCAAACGAAAATTTCTCGAAAAAAAACCTACGAAGCGAGAAAATTCTTTGCACACAAGAGCCTATTCTAGCGAAAACATGTAGTTGGTTTTGTGCTTAATAATGTAATAGAAGGTTTTTGGAAGCAGGAAATTGGTTTTTGAGTGTTTGTGCTTACTGATTGCGATTATGGGGCGGCCGGGTCCAAAAATCAAGGCTCTCAGGCTCTCAGGCTCTCAGGCTTTAGGCTCTCATTTTCGAATTCCTGAAAATTTCAAAAATAGAAAAATCTGAAAATAAAACATGACTAACATTGCTCCCAAACTGGCAACAAAAACCCACCGGAAATTAATCATTTCTCCCTGATTTTTCACCTGAAGTTTAGACAAGATCAAAAAAATTTTTTTTTCAGATTAGATTTTTTCCACTTTCAGCTGTTCTTTCTAGTCACCCCCGCTTAGCTTGTTAAAGGCAGCTTAACAAAAAACGAAAACATCGGGGAGGAAAATTGAATTTTCAGTCAGCGCTCCGGAGTTCGGTGAGCACTGAAAATGTGCTCATTGCTCTTGAAAATTGGTTGGGGATTTGGAAGTTCAATGGAGCAAAAGGAACAATTCTCACGTATTTCTAAAAATTTTCGGAGGAAAAAAAGTTTGAAGTTTCTTCCAACCAGAAGAAAAAAAGCGTAGCTTAAAATGAAAAAAAAAATGGAGAGGAAGAAACTTCCGTAAGGTAAACAAATAATAAAAATTGCAAAAAGAGGAGCGAGAAAACAAGATTTTTGGTGTATGAGCTCTTCAAAGATGATGTTCTTGGTTATGGTCTAGAAGGTTTCTGTTTGAAAATAGGTCAAAATATTTTGGAGAAAAAAAGCTCACGGAGCCGGAAACTATGACGACAATGGAGCGGTGTTTCTGTGGATCCCAGGAAGGGTGTCAGAAGTTATTTTTGGGTTTTTTGAACGAGGGGAATTTTCAGAATTTCGGGAAAACCAATAGAATATGAAGATTCTAGAAAATCCTGCTCGTGTAGTCTGCGTGGACAAAATTTGAAAAATCGTTTTTTTCAAAAAACTTTTTTTCGAGGTTTTTATTCGTTTTTTATTCCCTTTTCATTAGAAAAAGTCGAGGGAAAAATTTCAAAAAAAAAAAAAGATTTTTTTTGTCTCAAAAATCGGAAACAATTTTTTTTTTCTAAAAATGTTGGATTTTTAGGAGATTTTTTTTGAGCCTCACCCCTTTCAAGGCCCCTTTTTGTATTTTTTTGCTGTCCCATTTACCCCTTCCCCATTAAATTTTCCCTATTTTCTCATCCAAAATTACCCTGCAAAAATTTGAAATTCAAATTTTTGGACTCCCACTTTTTTGAATTTTGAATTCTTAAAAATTAAACATTCAGCAATTTCCAAACCTCACGGGTTGTACTACGGTAGAACTGCTACTCCAAACGGAGAAAAAAGAACCAAAAAATCAAGAAAAAAATATTTCGAAATCAAAAATTCTGATATACACAATTCTAGATCACAAGATAAAACTCAACACAACCCTTCAATTAATAACACTCAATTAATGAAAAAGTCTACGTACCTCAGTGGTCATTGGCTCCTCTGAAGTGGTGGATGTAGAAGAAGCATCAGAACGTTTTGGTTCATCTTCGAAGCGACGGAAGTAGATGGAGTTCCAGACACCGATCATGATTTTTTCTGGAAGTAAGTAATAAAGAGGATAATGGGTCTGAAGGAGGAAGTTACAGGTTAGAAGTGGAAGATAGGGTCAACGAAAATTCGGAAATTAGTCATGAACGATTGGGATGACTGGAAGATGAAACTGAAGGACGTTTAACTGAAATTTAGACGCTAGATACCTCTCGTGGGCGCGAACTTGCTAGGCTGACGCTGGGTTCAACCCCATCAGAGGCACCTAGAAGATTCTTTTTACCCAGATACGTTCTGCCGAAAATTCTAAAACTCCTCAAAAAACGTGACCAATAACATGACCAATATGTATTTTTTTTCTGGAACTCGATTCAAAAAAATCTCGAATAGAAGAAAAAAATTCAAAAGATTAAAAAAAATACCCCTCATTTTTATATGAATAGAATGAATGAAAAATGAAATGAGCAGAGCACAAAAAAATGCTTATAATCCTTGGTATCTAGTCGTTTTTATATTGGCTACAAGGGGGACATAATGAACCAGACATGTTCTTCTTCTTGTTAGTCATGATGCTACTTTATAGTGTCTTGTTTGAAAAGGATGAAGATTTTTATTGAAAAAAAAAACGGTCAAAAATGAATGATGGGATGGAATGGAACTTTGGTTAGGAAGAAGAAAGGAGATAAGGTGTGAGTCAGAAAATAAAAAAATGGTTTTTGATTGGGTTGGAGGTTTTGAAGATTTCCGTAGTTTTGCAAAATCTGTGGATAGATGGAACAACAACTTCAGGCTTCCAGATCTTGAAGGTCGCTACTATGGTTTCTCAAAAACCGGGTCAGTACGCACTCCAAATGGCATAGCACTGCTGACCACGAATCCCACCAGAGCAACTAACATCGAAACTTCAGAAAATAATATTTTTCGGTTCCATGGTCATCTGTAGAGATTTAGATAAATGTAGTGCAAGATGAATTAATCAGTGAAAGTTCATGGGAGTTGGCTGAAAAAGACTAAACAGCAAATCCGGATGTTTTTTATTTTTCAAAAAAAAATTCAGATTCTACACTTTACGATTGGATATACATAACTCATATTAAGATGATGACCGGAAAAAATTTTTTTCCAGAATCAAATCTTGAGTCAAAACACCTTTTTCACTGCTCAGAAGCGCTCAATGTGCACCATGTTGCTACCTAAGCAGACTACAACATGTTGTTTAGTCTAGCAAAGACCAGCCCCCTTCAACCATAATTGGTTAATTTCCTTAGCACCAAACTTCTAAGAAACACTTAGCTAGAGCTTCCAGACTGATGTACTTCGGGGTGATAAGTTTATGATTTTCGGGAAAACCAGGGAGTGAGAACGCTAATGGAAATAGATAACGGCATTTTGAGAAAACCAGAGCTCAGCGTATTTTTTCGAGCCACGTAACGTGACCCGTAGCAAATTCGGCTCATAGTGAGACGGCCTTAACTGTAGAAGGAGGGTGAAACCCAAGAAACCTTGTTCAAAATTTTGAAGCAGTAGAACAATTATTGACGGCGCGCAGATGTAATCAATGGAAAAACGGGATTGTTTGTATATTTTTGAACGGAAATGTATACCTCTGAGAAATGGTTTTTCGGTTCCCATCCTTCTCTTACAGTTAGAAAAGGTTACATGAAACTCCACACAATTTGCAAAATGAGAGAAAAAAAAACCTTGCCTCCTAGAACCTCCACAACAAAAATAATGATGCACTTCCGGAGGAAAAGAAAAGGCGGTGGAATTGGAGGAGAGGAATTTATTCTTCTTCTTCAGAAGGCGTCAACGTCTTCTCCCCCTTCCTTTTCCAAGCACTCTGCCGTTTTGTTAATGAAGTGCCAATTCATTTGTCAACCAGTCATGCTCACCGGGACGGGAAGAGAAGACAGAAACTGACTGATTACTGCTGTGAAGAATTGGAAGAAGAAAAATGGGGATAGGTGAAAAACGGGAAAAAAGAGAAGAGTTGATGGATTTATGGCTTCCAAGAAGAACCGGGAATTCGGATGGAATTGGAAAAGTAAAGTCAATCTTTGGGATTGAAAAATTGGAGAGTCATAGATCAAAATGAAGAATTTTCAATCAAAAAACTGATAGAATGGGTTATTTTTAGCTTAAAAACGGCTTGATTTGGGCTGATTTCTGGCTTAAAATCGGCTCATTTTCGGCCTAAAACGGCTTATTTTGAGCCTATCACAGCTCCAAAACGGCTTGATTCCGGCTTGAAAACGGGTCATTTCCGGCTTGAAGACTAACTTTTCCAGCTTAAAGGCGGCTTCTTTTGGACTTAAAAAGGCTCAGGTTGGGGCTAAAATAGCTCATTTTGGGCTTATAAACGGCTTTTATTCCAAAAAAAAAAATAAATCTCGAAGGAAAATAAGAAAGTTCGGCTCCCGGGAAAAACCAAGAAAAAATCCCAAACAACAATGTCTCAAGAGTCTTCTCTAGCACCATCACCACCACTTCTAATTCAATAATGACAAGGGGGGAAAATGGAAAATGGGAGGAGGTACTTGAACCAGATAGATCACGAAGAGAAAATCAAATGTACTTTTCTGATTTTTCATCATTTTGTAATACTAATAGGAAGGAAGAAATGGATCAAAAATTTGAAACTACATCTAGATGATTTGGTACAAAATGATAGAAATTCGGTATCAAAAAATCAAAAAACCGGGGTTATTGGGTTCAAAGATATCGTTACGAGGACCGTAAGAAGATGTTGATGGCTTGAAAACAGCCTATTTTTGGCTTAAAATGGCTTATTCCCGGCCTAAAAACGGCTGAAAACTGATGGACTACTGTAGAGAACATCAGTTTTTTGGAAAATAAAAATTCTAAAATTCCTTCAAACGAAATAAAATTTTATCGGCCATTTTATAGGACAAAAGCCCATTTCCCGTTTCAAGGAACCATTTATCATGAATCTAGACGAAAAAAATCCATAAAATGTGACCCTCTCACTCTCATTAAAACTGCATACACACACGAACCTGAAGGAGGGGAACCTTCTTCCTTCTCATCACCCCAATCGCATAAATATTTCAAAATGGCTCTCAAACTGCTCGAGAAATACGTTCTTCTCATTTTCGATTCTGCTTTTAGTCGGGATGCTCCCCGCTGCAAAAAACCTACACTTATGCGCATTTTTCAATTGCTAATTTGTTGTTTTTGTTCCCTTCTTTTTTTTTCGTTTTTTTTTTCAATTCTCGAAATGAAACTCCTTTTTTCTAGTACTGCACATGAACAAAATATTCTTCAACCCGGAATCAGAATTGTCATCAGTGTCATCAGCCCATTAGACATACATTTTTCACACATTGCTAATGACTTCATAACAAAAAACCTGCCCAGGGAGAGCCTAAAAATTAGTCACTCCAACAAAAAGAAAATGGACACATCTCACTTCTCAACTCCCGAATTTCTCACTTGCACCCTTCACATTCTTTCAATATTCTCAATTCCAATCCATATCCTTGGGTTCTATTGTATTATATTTGAAACTCCGACTCCTATGAAATCAGCGAAATTGACCATGCTAAACTTGCATTTTTGGAGTATTTCATTGGATGTAACTCTGAGTATTTTAGTATGCCCATCAACGATTATTCCAGTCATTGGGGGATATACATTTGGAGTGTTGAACAAGTTAGGGGTACCTGCAATAGTTCAGTGGTACATGATATTGACAACTTTGTTAGGTAATAATATGAAAAACTGGCTCCGCGACGTTTTGAAACCTAATGTCTTACAATTAGACATACGGTAAACCCTGTAACATAGGCTCACTGAAAGGCTATGTTCAGAGCAGTATATCTCGGTTGTCTTTGAAACTAGCAAAAAGTTTTTAACTAGTGAAATGTTCAAAATGCTTTGCTTAACATTTTATCAGTTGACAACTTTTTGATAACTTCAAAGGCGGACGAGATATACTGCTCTGAACAGAGGGAAATGTCAGGTTCCGACTTGTCTCATTGTCTATACTTCTGGTTTCCATTTGTCATTTGTCATGATTTCTAAGCGTCGTAGAGTCAAAAACGCTGAGTAACCTTACTTCTTTAACGTTTCCAGGTGTGGGTGCCAGTTTTGTATCGATTATTGAGAATCGATACTTTATGATCTTCGCTGTTAACTCTTGGTGGCGACATGCTAGACCATTCTTTATATTTTTCAATTATATTGTTGTGTTCACAGGATATATTCCTCCATTTTCAAACACCCCAAATCAATCCTATGCGTTTAGTGTTGTTCAGCAGGTGAGACCTTACTAAGGATCGGTTGAGAATGACTCACAGTTAGTGAACGTTTCCACTGGATAGCTAATACCAGGTTATGTGGTTTGTAACTGCTACAATCTTCTGTAGATCAAGTTCTTTTTGTATAGCCTGACTTCAGGAAGATTATCACAGGTCATAGTTACAGCAAACTAGATTTTTTCATGTACTCTTTACTAATTAGCAAGAGAATGTTCAAATACCCAACTATATTTCTTCAGGAACACCCTACCATCCCGGTTTCCCCCTCACTATTCGTGATTACTCTTGACAGACTTTGGATATTCCTAGCTGCAGTTATCACTGGATCAATCTTTGTCACAGAAGTTATCCTATTCAACACACTGCTCATGGTCAAAATGAGAAGTAAAACGTATCGTACGAACCAATCATTGAAAACTTTTGACATGCAGAGAAAATTTTTGATTGGGATTGCTGTTCAGGTCAGCTTTGAAGATTCCAGATCTTTCCAGATTTCCAGATCGATGAGAGATTTACAGATCGCTATCCCCACACTATTCTTGATAACCCCTGCGTTTTATTTCTTGTATGCCATGATATTTTCTTATTACAACCAATCTTACAACAACTTCGGACTAATTTTGTTCTCACTTCATGGATGGATTTCTACAGTGGTCATGTTGCTTATTCATCAACCATACCGGAAATTCTGTTGGAGACTTTTTCGGGGAAAAGGCTTTGTGCAGAAAAAATGGAGCACGATTACGACTCATTTTTAATGAATATTTTTCTTGTGTCTTTTGTCACATGTTTTTTTCTTCCTCTTCCCATTTTCTTTGTTTTGAGTCACAATCCCCTCCAAAAACTAGAAACTAGTTGACGTAAAAAAATGAATGCTTTTTCTACTCCAGAACTATACATTCCCACCCTACACATCTCTACAGTAATTGCGATTCCTATACATTTACTTGGCTTCTACTGCATCCTATTCAAAACTCCAAGTCCTATGAAATCAGTGAAATGGTGTTTGCTGAATTTACATGTCTGGAGCGTTTTGATGGACATCACTTTGAGTATTCTTGTATGTCCTTCAATGATAATTCCCATAATCGGTGGATATGCTTTTGGGTTGCTTGATCAACTAGGGGTGTCAAAGATAATACAGTGTTATTTGTTATTAACGGCTTTCCTAGGTATGGCTTTGAACTTCCATGAGAAAATATGACTAGGACCCAACGCAAGTATCGAGAATCGTATAGCTGATGTTAGCCCGCATTAGAACTGCCGGATTAGAACCGGACGGATTAGAACTCATCGGTTCTGTAGGGAATATCCGGTCAGTTTCACCCGAATAGGCCCGAATCGACCTTTTTGGCCGGAATTTGTCAAATTTGTCTGTTGGCCCGGCATCGCCCAAATAGGTCCAAACGGCCTAAATCGATTCAGGCTGCTCGAATCGGCTCAAATTGGTCCGAACGGCCTAAATCGATCCAGATGGTCCGAATCAACCCAGATTGGTGCGAACGGCCTAAATCAGCTTGAATCGGCTCAAGTTGGCCCGAACGGCAAATCAGGCCAAATCTGCCCGAACTGATCATATTTGTTAGGACAGGCTTATTCAGTCCGAACAAACCCGAACAGGCCCGGATCGGCCCTTTAAGCCCGAATTAGTCCGAATTGCCCTGGTTAGTCTTAATTGGCCCGAACTTGCTCAAATCGGTCCGGACGGCTTAAATCGGGCCGGATGGCCCTAATCAGCTTGAACGTCTTAGTTTCAAATTGTCGCAGAGCGATTAGGTGACTAATCTGAACACTTTCAGCTGTTGGAGCAAGTTTCGTTTCAATAATCGAAAATCGATACTTTATCATTTTCGCAAGAAGCTCCTGGTGGCGACATGCCCGATATCCATTTCTGATTTCCAACTACTTCTTCGTGTTTGCCAGCTTCATTCCAGTACTTCTCACCATACCAGACCAGTCATATGCAATTCAGATTGTTCAACAGAAACACTCCAATATTCCTATAACTCCGTCAATTTTCGTGATCAACCTTGACAGATTTTCTATACTCATCGCTGCTTCGATAGCTGGATCAACTTTTGTGACCGAAGTCGCAGTGTTCACCACGTTATTATTTATGAAACTGAAAAACCGCACCAGTCAGATATCCTCAAAAACGTTTGAAAAGCAGAAGAATTTCTCGAGAGCGATTCTGATCCAGATCTCCATCCCTACTATTCTAATGGTAGTGCCCACTACTTATTCGATATTGGCCGTCTTGTTTACTTACCACAACCAATTTTGCAATAATTTGAGTGTCTTTTTACTTTCACTTCATGGTTGGATTTCTACAATTGTCATGTTGCTGATACATCAACCTTATCGGAATTTTTGTTACAAATTTTTTTGCGGAAGAAACTTCTGGTTAAAGTGGACATGGTTAATAACTTCCCGATTGATGACAAAGCCCTTACAATTAGATGTATGTTTTTAGCTCCGCGTCACTTCGCAACTTGGCATTTCGCAACTTGACGTTTCGCAACTAGTACAAAACGACGTAGAAGAAAGGGAATATGCCAGAAACATGATAAACGTGAACATTGAGATCGCAAGATAAGAATCAGTTGCGAAATGTCACAATCGCGTATTTGCAAGATACGAAGTGACGAAGAGCCGTGTTTTTCAGATTTAATGAGAGTTGTGCACACCCGGAATTGAAAGAAGCTCCGAGAATCGGTGACATGTTACCTAGACTCACATATTTTTCAGCTCTACTTCCTAATTATACAAAACAGACCGCATTCTCTCGAACAACGCCAAAACCACATTATCAAAAATACTGGGTGCATGAAAAACGGAAGATGAATTTCCTCTCCACTCCAGAATTCCTAACCTCCACTCTCCATATTCTTTCGATCCTCACCACCCCTATTCACATCCTTGGATTCTATTGCATCCTATTCAAAACTCCAAAATCCATGGAATCCGTGAAGTGGTGCCTCCTGAATTCCCATTTTTTGAATATTTTCATGGATATCTCCATAAATATTCTAGTTTGCCCGGTGGTTATTACCCCAGTTATTGGTGGATACACCTATGGAATTCTCAACCAATTTGGAGTACCAACAATGCTCCAGTGGTATTTGTTATTGACAGTTTTCCTAGGTAATTTGAAAATTAATTAAGATTATCTGAAATTTTTTTCAGCTGTCGGCGCCATATTTGTGTCAATAG
This sequence comes from Caenorhabditis brenneri, assembly GCA_000143925.2. Taxonomy (NCBI): domain Eukaryota; kingdom Metazoa; phylum Nematoda; class Chromadorea; order Rhabditida; family Rhabditidae; genus Caenorhabditis; species Caenorhabditis brenneri. Next base: position 780,404 of record GL379787.1, on the reverse strand, counting down.
TGGAGAACAGGTACTACATGATGTTTGCCAGGAGTTCATGTTGGAGGCATGGTAGATATCCGTTTTTGGTTTCGAATTACTTTTTTGTGTTCACTGGTTACATCCCGCCACTTTTCAATGTTCCTGATGGAGAATACGCGTTGAGAGTTGTAGAAGAGGTGAGAGTGCAGACATCTAGAGTATTTCAAAGCCGTGTATAGGCCAGGATAGAACCGGAAATGTGGAAAAGCAGCTGATAGCGCATTCGATGATCAGCCAGGCCTGCCCGGGCTCAAACCTACAAACCGTGTCCACCTCCCTTTTTATCCACTTTTTTCCAGGAGTTCCCCCAAATCCACATTACCTCATCTCTATCCGTGATCACATTTGATAGGTTTTGGATATTTTGGACCGCAATTCTGATATCCGTCACTTTTGTTCTAGAAGTCCTTGTATTCAATTTTTTACTGTTCTTCAAAATGCGAGGCCTAAAACTATCTTCTAAAACCTATGAGATGCAGAAGAAGTTCTTGATTGCAATTCTGATTCAGGTCCTCTTCATTGTTTCAGCGTTACCCATGAAATCGAAAGTTTCAGATCTCCATCCCAACATTTTGCCTATTAATACCTGCTATATATTTTGAGTACGCAATTCTTGCCTCTTATTATAATCAAGTCAATAACAATTTGTGTGTTATACTTGTTTCTATACATGGTTGGGTATCTACAGTTGTTATGTTGTTTATTCATGAGCCTTATCGGAATTTTTGCTTTTGTTGGGTTTTTCGGAAAAGGCAAAGCGTCGTTAGTACTCGTTTTTGATTTTTTGAAAGGAAGAATTTTTGATGTGTAATAAATAATTGAAGTCTTTTCTCTCATCTGACCGACCAATGTTCTGATGACACAGTTACTAACCAGACATTTTTTTTCAAGCTTTTTCTTCGTTTGTCAGTGTTAAAGTTTGAAAAAATCAATTCGCTCTTGATCTACCGCGCGCAAGTCGTCTTCCGGTGTGGACGACAGCGGTCATCAATGAAGCGGGTAGTGATGTGATATATCAGGCTAACAGGTTTCAGAGTCTGAATATCATTATTACTCGAACAAGCTACGTTTTTTGAGGTTTAAAACATTTTTGCAAAGAGGCAACCCGGAATAAAAAAGACGGTTTTGCGAAATGATGACATATTACATTGACTCACATGTTTTTCTGTTCTGCTTCCTAATTATACAAAAACAAGCCTCATTTTTTTGAAAAATGCCAAAACCCCTATTTCCAAAAAAAATTGGCGCCCGAGAGACGGAGAAGAAAGATTTTCCCTTTTCACTTTCTCAAATGAGCTTCCTCTCCACTCCAGAATTTCTGACTTCCACTCTCCACGGTCTCTCAATCCTTACAACTCCAATTCACATCCTTGGCTTCTACTGTATCCTATTCAAAACTCCAAAATCAATGGAATCCGTGAAATGGTGCCTGTTGAATTCACATATTTTGAATATTTTCATGGATATCTCCATAAATATTCTAGTTTGCCCGGTGGTTATTACCCCAGTTATTGGTGGATACACCTATGGAATTCTCAACCAATTTGGAGTACCAACAATGCTCCAGTGGTATTTGTTATTGACAGTTTTCCTAGGTGATTTGAGAATTTGCGGGGGGTTATTGCGGCTAGATCTGAAAATCTTTTCAGCCGTCGGCGCCATCTTTGTGTCAATAGTGGAGAACAGGTACTACATGATGTTTGCGAGAAGCTCGTGGTGGCGACATGCTAGATATCCGTTTCTGGTTTTGAATTATTTCTTTATGTTCATTGGTTATATCCCACCACTTTTCAATGTTCCTGATCAAGAATACGCGTTTCGAGTTGTGAAAAGGGTGAGAGCGCAGACAGCTGGGGTATTATAGAGGCGTCCATAGGCCGGAAAAAAAGCGGCTTTTAGCTAGAAATAAGCCGTTTTCAAGCTGGAAACCTGCAAACGCTCGTAGCGTATTTGGTGATTTTTCAAAAGGCTCAACTTCACTGATGGTACCACCTTCCTACCAATAAAATCGTTTTTTTTTTCAGGAACACCCACAAATCCCCATAACTCCATCTCTATTCGTGATCACATTTGATGGATTTTGGATATTTTTGACTGCAGTTCTCATTTCCATCACTTTTGTTCTAGAAGTGCTTGCTTTCAATTTTTTATTGTTTTTCAAAATGCGAGGCTCGAAGCTATCTTCTAAAACCTATGAGATGCAGAAGAAGTTCCTGATTGCAATTCTAATTCAGGTTCATAGAATTGTTTCAAAGTCACCCGAAAATTCAAAAATTCAGATCTCCATTCCAACATTTTGTCTATTAATACCTGCTATATATTTTGAGTACGCGATTCTTACCTCTTATTATAACCAAGTTATGAATAATTTCTGTGTGATACTAGTTTCTATACATGGATGGGTCTCGACAGTTGTTATGTTGCTTATTCATGAGCCTTATCGGAATTTTTGCACTTGTTGGGCGTTTCGGAAAAAACAAAGCGTTGTCAGTATTCGTTTTTGATTTTTGATCTGAAATAAATATTTGAAGTTTTTCCTTTTATCTAACCATAGTTTTGATAACACAGTAACTAACTAGAAACTTTTTTTTCGTGTGGAGCAATCAGAATTAAGAAGATTTTTGAAAATAAAATGATTTATTGAACAATAGTGGATTGCCCACTAATAATAATTGGGCTGGTTTTATTACTTTTTAGTTTCCTCATCACAAAATTCCGATAAGGAGTATGTATCAAAACCATCACAATAGTGGATACAAAACCATGTAAGGAAATTAGAGTGATACATAAATTATTGATTGATTGGTTGTAATAAGAAAATTTGATCGACGTTGTGAAGTAAAGAGCAGGAGCAATTAGAATGAGAAATGGGGTTGCAATCTGGATGACCACGGCTCTCAAAAATCTCCTTTGGATTTCATAGGATGTAGTGGAAAGGTTAACGTTTCGAACGTTTTTCTTCATGTTTCGGTACAACAAAAAACTAATTGTGAGCGTTTCGAATACTCCAGATAGGATGACTGAAGCCAGGGAGAGACGCAATGTTGAGTGGTCAAGCGTCAAGACGAATATTTTATCGGAGTATTTTGTGATTGGGATGTTTGGGTATTTCTGAAAATATTAAAGAAATGTTTGGTTTGATCCTGGGGCCGGTTAAGGTAGGTGCGCTGGCATGTTTTCGACTTAAAAAATCTTGTTTCCAGCTTAGAAACGGCTTATTTCCGGCTTAGAACTGGCCTAACCCGGCTGAAAAAGGCTTATTTCCTGCCAAAAAACGAAAAGAAACGAACCTTTCCTATGCTTTCCAGTGCCAATTTTTGTTCTGGAACATGTAGTAACGATGGTAAAAAGCATGTAAATGCCAACAGATAATTCAGAACCAGCACCGGATATCTAATAAATCTCCACCAAGAATTATAGGCAGATAATAGATAGTAACGATTTTCAAATATTGAAAATATCGACATCTCGACGGCTGAAAAAATATATTTTATGAAAAATAATTGTAATAGGTGGAGTCAGACTTACTCGCAAAATTTGTGACCGCCATATGCCACTGTACCACAGGTGGTACCTCTAGTACACCCAGGGTAATCACAGCAGATACTGGTAACAACATGAAGGGACGGATCAAGAAACTAAAATTAAAATCCAGGAAAACACTCCAAAAGTGTAAATTTAGCATGGTTAACCTCACTGATTTCATAGATTCTGGAGTTTTGAATAAGATACAATAGAATCCGAGTAGGTGAACTGGGAATTCGAATATCGAGGAAATGTGAAGAGTGATGGATAGAAATTCTGGAGTCGAGAGGTAAGATGCGCTCATTTTTGTGGTAGGGATAGGTGAAGCTTCTTATCAAAAAACAAAGGGGTCTATTCATGACGAAAGCTCGAAAAAAAAAGGAAAAAGAGGAGACAAATTAGGTGAGTGTGTCAGAAAAAACAACACCAAAATTTAATTACACCGGTGTAGGTGACTCAAAGGGGAGACCCGGAATAGGATATACAAGATAAACGAAGTAAAAAAATATTTATTTGTTTTCTGCAAATTTGAAAAACCGATGAAATAATCAGATATTCACATTTAGTGCAGGGGTGAGATTTTACGTTTACGGATTTTACGGATTTTACGGATTTTACGGGTTTTTGAGGGACCGTAAAATTTTACGGAGTCCGTAAAATTTTTTCCCGTAAAATCCGTAAAATTTTTACTACAGTAATTCCGAAAAATTCAATGACTTTCATGCCGGAAACTGACCAAATACTTGTTGTTTCCCCTATTTTTGAGAACAACTTATGGCTGATTGATAAATTTTAATTTCACTCCATTTTTTTACTAAATCCGCGTCACATGTGTGTGTAGAAAAAATATCGAAATTGTTGAAGCTCAGTAGAAAGTTTGGATTTTATTCGGCATTTTTTGATTTATTGGCCGTTTTTTTTATTGGCTGGACGTGATTGTTTTTGATTTGACTCTAAAACACGTTTTTCGGAAAGAATGACTGTTTTCAGCAGTATATACAACGTTTTACGAATTTTACGGTTTTTACGGAATTTTACGGATTTGCAATCCGTAAATTTTACGTTTTACGGATTCCGTAAAAAAATAATTTTACGCTCACCCCTGATTTAGTGCAATAAAAAATTCCAAAATCTAAACAAATTTAGCAATTTGACATCACATGAGAAGATTGGAAAACTTGGAAAGGAGCGCAGAATGAAATAATAAGCAAAATAAGCTCTGGAGGAACCGGAGGAGGGTGCCGTAGAACTGATTGATTTGATTATTTCCGCTTCGGTTATACTACTGTGATTTTTTTGCATTGTATCATTGTGTTTTTTTCTTTCTCACGATCATGAAGATCGTAAATAAAATAAATAAATAAAAACAGTTTATCTTATATTTAAGAAAAAACACTAACAGAAATCATAGACTTCCTTAGCTTCTTACAGAAAAACAGACTTGAACAAAAATTCCTATAAGGCTCATGAATAAACAACATAACAATAGTAGAAACCCATCCATGAACAGCAATCAAAGCCACTGCGATGTTATCAAAACCTTGGTTATAATAACCAGAAACAATAGAGAATTCGGCTCTTTACGGTTTTAGTGGTCCCTAGCTTTTTTACTGGTCCCATGTTGGGACCAGTGGTCCCAAAACGGGGACACTGGTCCCATGGCAAAATTACTGGTCCCATGGGATGGGACCAGTCATGGAACACTGGTCCCAAAAAAAAAACACTGATTTTAAGAGAATTATCTTGGGACCACTGGTCCCAAGATGGAAAACTAATTGAAACATCGAAAACGTGGTACTCGGAAAGTTTTTATTTTTATTTTTTTTGTTTTTTCTTGGAACGCGCAACGTAGCACGTGAGCGGGACTTTGAAAGCTTTCTGGCAGGAGAGGTTGATGCTTCAAGATCCACAGCAGTAGCACGTGAACGGGATTTTGAAGGCTTTCTAGCAGAAATCCCCAGAAGCAGCACTTGAACTGGGCTTTGAAGGCATTCCCAGTACCACGTTTTCAATGTTTTGACTAGTTTTCCATGTTGGGACCAGTGGTCCCAAGATGATCCTCTTAAAATCAGTGCTTTTTTTGGGACCAGTGTTCCATGACTGGTCGCATCCCATGGGACCAGTGATTTTGCCATGGGACCAGTGTCCCCGTTTTGGGACCACTGGTCCCAACATGGGACCAGTAAAAAAGCTAGGGACCACTAAAACCGTAAAGAGCCGAGAATTCGACGTATACAGTTGGAACAAGAAGGAGTACAGTTGGAATGGAGATCTGTCCGAAGATCGCAATCAAGAACTTCTTCTGCATCTCATAGGTCTTCGAGGAAAGTTGGGTACGATGAGTTTGATTTCTCATTCTGTAAAGGAGGAGTGTGTTGAAGACAGTGACTTCCGCGACGAAAGTGAATGCAGCAATGAAAACGGTGATGAACATGTAGAAGTTGTCAAGGGTGATCACTAGAAGAGGGCCAGAGAATGAGGAGAGAGGGATGGAGGGGTAGGTCTGTAAACTTGTCGATCCGCAACTACAACATTCGGCAACTAAGACACTTTGTAACTCGTGAAAACCGACTCAGGAGACACCTCAATATCTAGGCCAAGTGCAAAGTTCCGAAATGTCGTGGTTGCGAACCAGCTAAGATAAATATGGCCCTTACCTCATTTATGTATCTAACTGCATAATCCAAGTCTGGAAGATGAAAAAGCAATGGGATATAGCAAGTGAACACCATCACATAATTCAAAAATAAAAATGGATGTCTAATACTTTTCCATCGAGATTCCCTGGCAAAAATTATGAAGTAACGGTTCTCCACAATTGAAACTACACTTCCACCGACCACTGAAAATTTTGTTCGTTAGTTACAGTAAAATCTATAATGGATGTACACCTAGTACTGTAGGTCCAGAGCAGTGCATCTAGGTTACTAAAATTTTTCAACCTAGAAAAACTGTGACCAACATGTACACCTGAACCACTAATGGAACCCCTATGACATTAAGTAGTCCTTGGCAATATAGAGCAATCACAGGTGCAATTAGAACTGGACAAACTAGAATACTCAGCAATAAATCCAGGAAGACACTCCAGAAGTGCAAGTTGAACAAGCACCATTTCACAGATTTCATGGATTTTGGAGTTTTGAATAGGATACAGTAGAAACCGATGAGGTAAATTGGGATTTCTAGGAGTGTGAGTAGATGGAGAGATCGGGAAACAAGCTCGGAATCGGAGAAGAAAAACATTGTGTGTGATGATGTTGTGGAAAAGTAAGTAGATTTTGAAAAATAAGAGAAAAGGAAGAAAAACAAGACTGGGTTGTGTCATCATCATCATAATTTCCAGTTCCGAGGTAACCCTCTCATTAATCTAAGGTGTTCTGATATACGGAAGAAAAAGAAATCAGACTGAAAAACAAAAACATGACATCAAACTTCACGACAAATCACGGACACACTTCACTTCAATGTCTTGATTATCTACCGTAAAGCAAGGCTTTCAAAATGGCGGCCGCGGCCGAAATCGGGTTTCTGGATTTCATTATTCCGCTGCTCGGGAGTAACAACTGTCTAGTTGCCCTGGTAGAAAAAGCAAAGTTTAGTACGTTCATAACATCACCGCTGACTACGGCCTTATACAGCTTTCCACGGCTTCAAACCGCGTAGACCGCGACTGCCATTTTGACAGCCTTGTCATAAGGCCTATAAATAAGGTACTACGTGTTCAGAGCAGCTTATTTCGGTTGTCATTGAAAATTTGAAACTGTGGTCAACTAAAGAAACATTTATCAATCAATTTCAAACAAATTATTAGTTGAAAACTTTTTGAGAACTCTGAAATCAACTGAGATATAGTGCTCTCAACATGTAGTACTCTTATGTACGAACCCCAAAACCAACACGAAACCAAAGCAAACGAACAACTTCAAAACTTCTTCTGAGTTCCAACACAACTCAAACAAAAGTTCCTATACGGTTCATGAATCAACAGCATTATGATAGTGGAGACCCATCTATGCATAGATACAAAAACCAGTCGGTGGCGCCGCCTACGGCGGCTCACCTCCTTTTTGTTCGTCGCTGCGCTCCTCAATGGGGGGGGGGGGGGGGGGTTAATTTGCCATGCTCAAACTCATTTTTAATAGTTGGACAGGGATGCACCTAATCCTCCTTCTTAATTGATACACTTTGGAAAGTTGAGCTACCGCCATAAATTTTGAAAATTCGAATTCGTGCCAAATTCTCCAAAATTTGACCTTCCGCCAAACTTTTCGAATTTTTGAGTTCCCGCCAATTTTTTGAAAACTTGAATTCCCGCCAAAAATGTTGACAATTTTAATTCCCGCCGAAATAATCAAATGTTTTGACGTTTCTGGAAGTTCTGGAAGTTCTGGAATATTCTAGAAGTTTCTGGAAGTTTATAGAACTTTTTAGAAGTCCCTGGAAATTTCTAGAACTTTCTAGAAGCTTTTGAAAGTTCTGAAAGATTCTGGAAGATTCTAGAAGTTTCTAGAAGTTTCTGGAAAGAAGGAGAATGTTCTGGAAGGCTATCCATCTAGAGCTTGCCAGTTGAGTTTTCGGAGTACCGTAACTACCGTAATCCTACAGTAATCTCCACCATTTTTTGATGGTGTACGATTGGGGTCCATTAGGTAGTACATGCAAAAAATGGAACAATTCTGAGCACATCGAACCCGTTTTCTAGCTATTGCTGAGTTATCTGGTTACTGTAGCTACCGTATCCCTACAGTAACCCGTGCTCCAAACTTTATAGAATTGAAGCGCTCGGTGACCCATGACTACATGCCAAATATGGTAGAAAACAGTCGAGGGGCTCAAAAGTTATTCAGTGATAAGTGCTGGACACACACACAGACACACAGAGCTATTCCTTTAGTATATAGAAGAGATAACTGATAAATTGTTCAAGACTTGATTGTAATGTAAGGTTAAAATAGATATATTAAAGTGTAGGGCAGGACCAACTAGCAGGATAAATGGTATAGATATCTGAAATTCCTTTATTAACTCAGATAAGTCTCGTATTTTGGACACTATGTACCTGGAGCACCACGGCAATTAGAAACTTCTTCTGCATTTCATAGGTTCTTGATGACACCTTCACTCCAGATGAACACTTTTTCAAGTTTCTATACAATGAGAAACTGAAAACAAAAACTTCTGCAATCAACAGTATACCATAAAAGAACAATGAGCACTGCACAAAACTGCGGTCAAATTTGACAGCGAACAATCCTTTTTGATATAAGGTAAATGGGATTTCTGGGAACTCCTAAAACTTCGGGGTGTTGAAAAATACTTCTTGAAGGAGTCCGAACCTTTTGAAAATACTGTATTGCAACTTCTGAAGATGGATTTTCGTAGAGCAGCGGAATGAAAAATATAACTACAAGAGAAATATTGATAGCCAAGAATGGCCATCGGCAAGACTTCCAGTAAGTGTTTTGCGAGAAAAGTATAAAGTATCGGTTTTCGTATACCGCAACTATACTCACACTGACAACTAAAACTTTTTTTTGAAGTTTCATAGTTCAACTGAAAAAAGGCTCCGCGAAATTTCAAAACTATGACGTTTCGCAAAATAACGCGGAGCCAAAAAAAAACTCACTTGCATACAAGCAGATGATGAAATATAACTGTACAATCGGATCAACTCCAAGTTTCAACAAAAGTCCATTAGTAGTTCCAGAAAAAGCAGGGAGCAAAACTGTGAAGCGTGTCAAGACACTCCACGAGAAATCCATCAGAGAACTCCACAAATGTAAGTTTAGAATTGCCCATTTCACAGACTTCATGGAATTCGGAGTTTTGAATAGAATACAGTACGCTCCAAATAAGTTTATAGGTATTTCGAAACATGTGAAAACACTAGAAGCTGTGGAAACAAATTCTGGGGTGGCGAAAAAATTCATTGGAAATTAGTAAGTTTTTGTGCTGTCAAGAAATGACTAGGCTGGTTTTTTTGACTAACGAGAAAAAGCAAAAAGCAAAACAAGCCTACCGATGACAGCATCATTATAATTAAAGCACCATTATAATTAATGGTGTTCGTGATCTTCGCAATGTAGCCTAGAAGGTGGGAGATAAGACTAGATGGTATTCTGAGACCCTGCTGGAAAATTAAAAGAAAAACAAAAAGATTTGACCCAGGCAGGGCTCGAACCTGCAATCTTCTGATTAGAAGTCAGACGCCTTATCCATTAGGCCACAAGGCCACAAAAGCGCAGAGGTACTCTTGCCCTACAGGTAACAGTGGGGTGGGGGGAGGCGGCCGCCAAGAAAGCAGGACATGGACAGATTTTTATATGATCTTTTGCAACCGAAACCGTGAAAACCAAACCATAACAATATTTTCGATAAGTTTTACAAATATAAATCATAATGACAATCACAAAAAATACACCCTTTATCAAGGAAACTCTTTTTATTTCAAAAACAAACTATTAGGTTGAGTCTAAAGTTTTGCACCAAGAACACAGTTTCCAAATTTTTTTAAAAACTTCATTTTAAACCAATATCAGTCTACAACATATTCGCCATCATGATCAACAACATAAGTCCAACGATCTACTAGACTCTCAACACCAGCAGCCCAGAACTCTGGCGGCTGCGCATCAAAGAATTGTGCGATGTCAGTTTGCAGTTCACTCTGGTCGTTGAATCGTTTTTCACGCAGATGAGCCTTCAGAGCACGGAACAAGTGGTAGTCGGAGGGAGCCAAGTCCGGAGAATAAGGAGGGTGAGGGAGAACTTCCCAGCCCAGTTCGTCGATTTTTGCTTGAGTCAACTTAGCCACGTGCGGTCTTGCGTTATCATGGAGTAGGGTAGTTTGAACTCTTTTTCCTCTTTTCTCCCCAATTTTTTCGGCCAACTTCTGAAGTTGAGATGCATATACTTGAGCAGTAACCGTATGACCCAATGGCAACAGTTCCCAGTATAACATTCCTTTCATATCCCACCAACAGCACAGCAATACCTTCTTTTCGTGAAGATTTGGCTTTGGCTCTTTTAGTGGTGGTTCTCCGCGAGGGAGCCAAGATTTCTTTCGTGTATGATTGACATACAGAACCCAGCTTTCATCACCAGTAACCAGTTGCCGGAACAAATCCTTCCTGTGCGGACGGAGCAGCAATGACTGAGAGACACTTACCCTTGCTGCCAACTGAAAAGGGCAAAGTTCGTGAGGGACCCATGTCGACACAACTTTTCTGTAACCAAGAGCCTCAAGATGTCGAACAATGTTGGTTTGACAACAGGCAAGCTTCATTGACAATTCACGTGTGCTGGCGTCCGGATTGCATTTGAGGGCTTCACGGATATCATCATCATTCAGAACAGATGGGCGTCCAGAACGAGGTTGATCTTCGAACGAAATATCTCCGGACTGGAAACGATTGAAGAATCGATTGACTGTCCATCGACTTAGTACATCTTTCTTGAACGCAGCGTGGATATTGGCAGTTGCTTCGGCGACACTGTGGCCTTGGAGGAATTCGTAGTAGACAATAGCTCGAAGTTGTTCTTTACTTAGTGTTGACATACTTGTCTAGCGGGAAGAGCTGCGCGCTTATATATTCTACAGATGGAAGTTTCTAGAATGTGCTACCATAATATAATGTTCAGGAAAATTCCAGAAAATTCCAGAACTTTCTAGAACAAAAAATCAATTTTGGTGCAAGACTTTGGACTCAACCTAATAAAAAAATATTTCCGGTATGGTTCATGAATAAAAATCATAATTATCGAAGTAATCCAACCGTGGAGTGATGTCGAAGCCACAGATAAATTGTTGAATGCTTGATTATAATGGTCAGTTGTCAGTGCTAGAATAAAGTGGAGAATTGGAATACTCAGAATTAGGACAGGGCAGATAATCTGAAAAAATCTAACTATGAGTGGGCTGAACACAACCCGAAATACCTGAATTGTAACGGCTCGAAAGAATTTGTGTTGCAGTTCATAGTTTTTCTTGGATAACTTTCCTTTCAGTTGTTTCACATTCACAAACACCAAAAACTGGAAGAAAAGGATCTGAGGAAGACTCAATGATTGCATCAGGATAACGGGGTATAGGATATAACGATGGTCCAAAGTTCCAATGAAAATAGAAAAAGGGTAATTGGAGAACGGGATATTAGGGTATCGCTGAAAAATGCAGTTAGTTAATAGCGTCACATCGCAAGCTGTAGCGTAAGCATGCCAGAAAAGCAGCATCGAGACTAGCGATCCTAAAGCATTATTCAATTTAGGAACCAGGCTTTTTGCTGATTGTGTTAGACCCCTGGTTCTTCAAAGAACTTCTCAGAGCTTCAATTGAAAACTGGAAAAGACGAGCATAATGGACAGATTAGGCTCTAAACTCTTACCTTCTGAACAACCATCAAAGCGTATTCTTGATCGGGAATTTGTAAACCCAAAGGGACAAACACTGCGAATCCCAAAACGTAGTTCAGTGCTAACCATACACGTCGCACAACCTTCCACCATGAGTTCTCGCCAAAAAGTACGTAGTAACGATTTTCAAACATTGAAAAAATCGCGGTGCCAAGACCTTCAATAAACACCAAAATTTAATCCAATCGATTCGAAACTTACTTGCAAACACGGTCATCAACAGGTACTGCTGCACTTCCATTAGCACTCCGACCCAATTCAGAGCCCCCATTGTAAATCCAGCCCATGCTGGGATGAACAGAAATGGGCATATCAAAAAACTCATGGAAAAATCCATTAGAACACACCAAAAATGTAAATTTAACACGGTTAATTTCACTGAATTCATTGATTTAGGAGTTTTATATAAGATACAATAGGTTGCAAATATATGTACAGGTAATTCGATAATCGAGCAGATATGGAAGGTTTTAGAGAGAAATTCCGGGGTGGAAAAGTAGGAAATGTTCATTTCGAATGAGAAATCTTTACATGTATGTATACATCTTGTTATTTCTTTCCTGTGACGCATTCATTAGAGAGCCTTCACTGCTGAGAAAACACGGTTGCTTCAACTTCCGTTTTAGGTAAGAATCTCCCACAAAACAGTTCTGAGCAATATGTTCGATAGGGCTCATGATATACAACATTACTATTGTAGAGGTGAATCCATGAAGAGAAATTGTAAAAATGAAGAAATTGTTTGCAGTTTGACTATAATAGTTTTGAGTAATCGAAAAAATGAAGTAGATTGCAGGGACGAAAAGGACAAGGACTGGAGTCAAGATCTGATATTAGGCCGTTTTTAGGCCGGAAAAAAACCGTTTTTAAGCCGGAAATAAGCTTACCTGTATCACAATCGCTCTCAAAAACTTTCTTTGCAGTTCGAACGTTTTCGGGGATACAAATATTTTTTCAGTGTTTTTCTTCAAATTTTTTGATAGCAAGTAACCAAATACAACCGTCTCCAATACAATTAAAAAACTGATAGAAGACATTGATAACAAAATATATCGATGTTCAAGTGACATCACAAATACAGAATTGAGTAGTAGTGGACAGGGATTTGGGGGAATTTCTGGAAAAAATTCTGGCTGATTTTGAGAATTCTTCACGCAACCGAATGATTCCCTACGGCTCCAAAAAACGTAATGCTTATCAAAAATTGCTGAAACTTCATCACTACTTTCCTGGCAGATGGAGATTTCATCTAGAGCCCTTCGTTAATTGAGTCTCATCTTTCGGGGAGTTGGTAGTACAAAAACGTTGTCAACTACACCCAACAATCTTCTGGAGCCTTAGAGTAATTTTTGACTACGTGACGCATGCTCAAAATCTGCAGCAAAAGAAATCTCACCAATTCTAAGGCTTCAATAGCTAGTTTTTGATCTGGAACTTGTAACAGTGGTGGGATAAAACATATAAGTGCCAGAAAATAATCAATAATTATAAATGGATATCGGAGATATTTCCAGGAAGTGTTGCACGCAAACAGGAGGAAGTAACGATTTTCAAAAATCACAACTATAGAAATTCCGACAACTGGAGAAAAAAGGAAAAGTATTTGAAACCTTGGACTGAATTCACATTTTTGCATACTTGTGACGGGCCGGGACAGGCCTTTCAACCAATTCCCAGGACCCGGCCCAGCTCGGAAGACTACCGCGAAATTTGAGAAATTGAAAAAAAGTATTTCTAAATTTTGTCCGGGCCTTGCCGGGCCGGGCCGAAGTTTCACAAGTATGGAAAATGTGACTTCAATCCTTCTTCAAGGGTGTAACTCACTGGAATACAAAGTGATCAACACATACACTGCTACAACAATTGGCACACCTAGCCATACATCCAGACCCAATGGGAACCCTGACATGGCCGGTAAAATCATAAATGGACAAGTGAACACACTGAAACCCATATCCAATAAAACACTCCAAAAGTGTAAATTGAACATTGTCCATTTCACGGATTTCATAGATTCTGGAGTTTTGAATAGGATACAGTAACCGCCGAGGAGATGAATAGGCGATTCGACGATAGAAAAAGTGTGAAATGTGAGAGAAAGAAAATCCGGAGTGGAAAAGTAGGAAGTGTTCATCATAATAAGAAGGTTCTGTAAGAAACAAGATGGTTGGGATCTTCTAAGATTTGAAAAAATCGTTGAAATAAATTCTGGTTTTCACAAAATGACGGCGTTCTGAAAAAATGGAAAATCAATTTTTTCGGAAACGAGCTGTTTTTTTCGAAAAAGCTCAATTCTCCAGAACGGAGCTATACATTATTTTTCAAAAAATGTCTGTTCTATGAAAAATGAGCTTTTCTGATTTTTAAAAATGCTCATTATAAGCTTACATAGTCATTAGATGTTGCGGAAGGGATGTTATTTCATTTTTCTAGTTCCAAAAAAACAAGTGTCATCAGAAAAACATACCGAAGAACAAACTATAGGAAAGAGTTTCCGCATCATACATCTGCCTAATCAAGGTGATGACAGAGAGACATGGTTTCAGTTTGAGCCGGACTAGAATTGATCCAGCTCTGATCGATCCGTTATATCCAGCTTGATTCAGCCCGACTCGGTCCGATTGGTCCGACCCAGCCCAACCTGGCCTGTTCAACCTAAAATGACCAGTTTGGGCCGTCCCAGCATAAATCTATCTGCTTGATCCTATTTGGCTAGACTTATTTTCGGTCTGTATAGGGCCGTTTGGTCTTCCTAAGCCCGTTTGAACCTGTTTTGGCCTGATTTGGCTCCAAAGTGGCCGGTTCGGATACGCAGTGGCCCGATACCCCTTCTTATTCTATAGATCATGCTATGACTAAAAATCTCAAGGTCGGCGTGCAACGTAGTGCTTCTAGTAACCTGCCAAACCTGCTCCGGGGTCTTCAGGAAAACTATGTTTTCAGCCCCTTTTCTTAAGTTCCTGTAACAAGAACAGCGAAAAAAAAATCAAAAAATCAGTATAACGTTCACTAGATCGAGATATTTCGGTCCAATTTCGGGGAATATGGTGTGATCGAAGTGTCGATAAGCCTTTTCTCATGAGGTTCGATTCGCAGATCTTATCTATGATCACGAAGACTTTACATAGCGATCATCAAGCACTTTTCGCGCTTTTCCACAGTTTCATCTTACAGAATCTTGTGATCCGAACCTTGAATTCTGTTTCAGAGCCGTTGAATTTTTAATCGAGCTTTTTGGCGGACCTGTAGAGCGAAATGAGCTGTACACTTTGACGAAATGACGGCTCAATTGAGCTGCCGACTCATAGCGGAAATCTGACTTACAGCAAAATCCTGCTTTTCAGATTTTTCCAGCTCATTTGAATCGTTCAGGTAGGTCAATTATACGTAGATGATCTTTATCTCGAGAAAGTTTCCGCGTTTTGCAGCGAGAAAAATGGAGGAAACTTTTTTTGCAAACGGTAAGTTCTGAGTGACATTTCCCTCTTATCGCGTTCACATCAAAACATAAAACCAAGTGCGCGTATAGCCTACACTCGGGAACTTTTTCCTGAAAATTCCATTTCTTGGAAAAAAATGCTGGAGATTTGTAGATTCCTGTATTCCGGGGTGGTGGGTTACTGTAGCCCATATCAGATTACGGAACGGCATAGGCCAGAAACACCGGATTACTGTACTTTTGTCTTATATCTTTATGCCAAATACATAAAAATAAGTAAGAATTTATTATTACACCAGGAAAAATACATAATTAATAGCAAAAAAATATCGCAGAAACCCGTTCGAAAACCACAATTTCAAAACGTTTCTAAATAAAAACAGTCCTTTAAGTCAACAAAATATCTTTAACGGAATCATCGAATTTCATAAAATTGAAGAGATCAGACACTCGTGTTTGGTTATAGATCGTTTTGACTCCACATCGAATTGCACCGATCAAAAGGATTATTTCTCCAAATCGTTCTGCCCCTCGACCAGGGCACTTGGCCATGGAGTGCTCCATGAGTTCTTCCATACATTTGGTGTAGAATCCAGCGAGGACGCCTTCCTGGCCAGCGTAGATAGCGCGTTTGGAGCAGGACGCTGGAATAGGAGAGTTGGGATTTTGAAAAATGCTAGATTTGGTCTCGGCCGGATTTCCAGAACTTTTGAACTTGCCCGAAAAAAAACTCACGACTCAAAAGCAGAATTGTCTTCAATGCTGCACATTCCACCTCATCGATTTGCAGCATTCTGAACGGATTGCTAACGCAATGAATCAATTCTGTGACGAAGTTATGGTGAAGCCTGTAAATCACCAGTTTGATACTTTCTTTTTCCTTTGAACTTACTGTATCTTCACCCGCATACTCTCCGCAAAATCTGAAGCTGTTTCCGGCAATCCGAAAAAGTAATCTGGATGCATGAAACTCCCATTTTGAAGGAGCCATATCCCCAGATCCGCTTCCCTCGCAGTCTTGAATCCTTGGTCTATCAATAGAAATGCTAAACAGTACTCCGCAAGTATACTCTTTTTGGATTCCACGGGAAGTTTTTTGAACGGTTTTAGTCGATTTCCCCACTCTGCAGCTTGTTTTAGACACAATTTTAGCATGATATTGACATCATTAGCTCTGGCTCTTCGACGAAATTTTATAAAGTTCTGGAATGGAAAAGTTACGGTAGTTTGGAAACTGGAAGCTTACAGAACTATCTATCCGGAAGGCTACATCTAATTGATGAGCAGCAAAGAATGGAAGATGTTCTGCGAATTGCATTGCTTGGAAATTGGCGAATTCTCGGAGGAAGGTGTCGGGGGAATCTGGAAAAAAATGCTAGAGGTTTGAGCTTAGGGGAGTCTAGAAGGTCGCAAAAACGGCTAGGAATTGAGCTAAAGGTAATGTAACCAGTTGTGCTACTGGCGTTGCTACCGGAAACGCAACTGGTTACGCTCTCGGACACGATAGCTGTAACGTTACCGGCTATGCTGCAGGCTCCTAATACCGGATGCGCTGCCAGCTACCCTACCAGCAACGCTATCAGCTACGCTAGCTGGCACCCAACAGGTAACGCTAATGACTACGGTACTGGCAACGTTACCAGTAAGGCTACCAGCAGTAGTACCGGCTACACTACCTGCTGAGTTACAGGCTGCACTGTCAGCAATGCTACCGGATACGCTATTCGCAGTAGTACCGGCTATGCTACTAGTGACGCTACCAGCAACGTTATCGGATGCCCTATCAGCTACGTTACCAGATATTATACCAGCTTCGCCACCAATTGAGATACCGGCAACGCAAGCATCAACCTTATTCGACAAAAAACTCTCAAAGCCTTACGTACCATCAATTATAATAAGCTCCGGACTATAAGACTTGTCCCCAGACACTTTTCTTGGACCAACCAAATCCCTCCTTTGAATTGCACTTGGACGCATCCCGACCCGGAGGCATTTTTGGAATCGGCAATATCGACAGGCACATCGGTAATCTAAAGTTTCAGGTTAAACGATACAATATTTTTGAAAACCATGAAACTCACTATGAGAAATCAAGCAATTTTGATCCCTGAGACACTTATATTGCATTTTGTTCACAATTGCTCTTCGGAAAAACACAGAACACCCAAGACATGCCGCTGCTCCATACCGCCTGCTATTCACACGATCCCCACAAACTTCACAGACTTCTGAAGGGGATTTTGGTACCGGTGGAGACCTGGATGCAGATGGTGTCAGGATCACATCTTGTGGATCCATTATTCGAACCTGGTTTTCAAAGGGGGACATGTGGACTGGAATTCTGGAATTCTGAAATATTTATTGAAAAGGATTGTTTAGAGAAAATGATGACAAATAAAAGTCCAGTTCAAATTCTTCTCCCGAAGTCAATTGGACGAACCAAGATCAAAATCTCCGAGTGAGAAAGGAGGAGAAGATGCACGCGGGAAGGAAGTGTCTATAGCATGAGATGAACGGAATGGTCTGCACCCTATGGAATACGGTCGCGGAGATGGGTATCCGCTTCTATAGGTCAAAGGAGGCCAAGAAGTCAGAAATCTTGTGATCCAAAATAAAAAAGTTCGAGGGGTCGGTTGGAATGGATTACGGTAATAGTTTTTGAAAATGAAGATCGTAAATCCTCGGGGACAATCAAGGGTCGCTGACTCGGCAACCGGTAGCGCATTTGATGACCAGCTAGGTTGACTATGGGTTCATACCCACCAAGCTTCACAAAGCAGTTTTCTGATAGTAGGACATCTTTTCAAAATTATTTTTTCATTTTTTTTCTGAAGCAAAAAAAGATTCTACAGATTTCTTCAAAATCATTTTTAAAAAAAATGACAGTCACTGCGTTGTGCTGCACCCTCCCGAATTTCAAATACTTGCAAAAGTGAAAGGCAGACATGACGGGTGGGAAAAAATACAATTTTCCTATTGAAGTCTGTGTTCTGATCGTGTCTAACACTGAAGATCAAAAGGTTATGAGTTTGTCAAGGGTAAGAATAGTCTATAGACTATACAGTCACAGAAAATACAATGAAATCGATTAGAGGGTCTCAGTACAATAGTCAAGGAGAAGGTTAAAAAAGGAAGCAGAAAATAGCTTCTTGAAGCCCCTCCGCTTTCATTGCGGTCCCAACTCAAAGCACCTGCATCATAGGATCTAAAAGGGTCCGATGATACTCAGAAAATGGGAAAAGGGTAGCCGTGATTCTGTTAGAAATATACAGCAAAACCACATTGAGAAAACTAGGCCATCAAGGCCTAATCTAGTTTTCTCGAGTCTTTAATGTAGCGCATTGGTTCACGCGAAATAATTTTTGGAATATAATTTTGTTCAACAATTCCGAGGCTGTCAAAATGGCGCACGCGGCCAAAATCGCGTTGCTGGATTATGTTATTCCGCTGCTCGGAAGTTACGGCGGCCTAGCGGTCCTGCTAGAGGGACCAAAGTTTAGTATGTCTATCTTACGGTCGTTCACGGTCTTTTACGACCATTTCGACAGCCTTGAACAATTCCAAAAAATGAAAACCGAACATACAATTCTATGAACAAGACTATCTGATTGTTCTGAACAAAAACTGTTTTTTCCCAGCTGTTCACACAAATCAAAACGAAAAACTTGTCTAGTCGATTTCCGAAACCAAAGAATATAGAGTGAAGTCTACTTAACTTTTGGATTAAACTACAGTACAATTCTTTTGATCACTTATTCTGCCTGTGATACTCAGTAGAACAAGAAAATTGGACCGACAAAACTCAGAGATATGAGCCAAAAAAAGCCATAAAAAAGATAAGAAGGTATACTGTAGCTGCTCCGAAAATACCCTCAATTCGTCAAAACACCAAATCCATAAACCCCTATACTCCGAAAATCTTCTTAAACATACTCCTTTCAAACCGCTTTCGAAAGCTTATATAGATCAAAGAATACGACCAAAAAACATGAAAAAGTGTGCGATCTATTGCTCGTTCCCAGCCATTATCAAACGATAAAACAAGGGAAACAAAGAGACCAGGAAATCAAAATTTCTCAATTTTTCTTGTGACCCATGATCCAAATGGATGCAAAAAGTTGGAGGCTGTGCCCAGGTTTCTCGCGGAGAAGATCAAGATAAAAGTTGGTAGTCATGGAACGAAAGGACAGTGAAGCTAAGACTTTCGAAGCGAAGATTTCGGAAGAGAGACGAAGCAAAAAAGATTGAAATCTTCAAAAGGAGGTGGGAAGAGTATGGGTTACTGTAGGATTAAGTGATTTTTTTGTGTGTAGTCTGAAGTCCATGTTCCATTTTTCGGACTTTTTAGAACTGATGACGTAGTGGCATGGGAGGAAAAATGACTGCTGGATAGATGGGATCACTCAGAAACTGGAGTACGGTAGGTACCGGAAAAAAAATAAAAGGTGTCTGTTGGGCAAGACCAATAATTAGATTTTAGGTCAAAAGACTGCAGAGTTCATAAAACAAAGTCATTTTGAAATAAGAATACCTCTGGTGGGTTTGTAGCTCGGGCAGTACACCAAAAGCGTATTCAGCTACGCTATGTGGCTCGGGAAATGCTACAGAAATGCTTGTCTTTTTTGAAAAAAACAATAGGCGTTCGAAAACCCGGGGCGTTTTTCCCCTACAGGTTTTTCCGATAAAAAATATTAGATACAACCCTGGGGTCCGATATACAGTATTAGAAAAAATTCTAAAATTTGATTGTCAAATAATGATGTAACAAGAAAATTTTGGATCTCAAAATACTGAAACTAACTCTAAACAAAACTATATTCATCTTCTTAATCCTAGTGTACTTAGTTATAGCCAAATTAATAAAATATCAAATGTTCAGTGTACCCTCCTTTCGAAATCCTGAAAGCTTCTAAACATCTAGTCCAAAAGATACAAATCTGAGAGGGGTTTCGGAATTGGAAAATCGGTTTTCTCGATATATCTTTGATTTCCAAAAAAATCAGTTCTGGATACCTGATTTTTTGTTAGGATGTTTTCAAGGACTGAAAAGTTAAAACGAAACGTAGTTTGCACTGTATACTGACTGGTAAACTCCCAACCAGTGAAAAAAAACGGAACTCCGTGACTTCTAGTGTACGAGCATGAAGTCTAAGAAATGCCGAAGATTTCAAAATGTTTTTGGATAGAGAAAAAAAAAGAAACTGTTCCAGAGATTTGAACGACATAAGATAAGGTACATTCACTTCAATTTGACATGCAAGAAAGCGGGTAGCTGGAACGAAAAAAAGTTTTTCAGATCCGGATTACAGCTACAAAAGCAGATAACGTGACAAAAGCTAAAATCAAGTCCGACGACTCACGGTCTGGCAAAATTGACGCAAATGCGGAACAGCTATGTGGAAGAACCTCTACGATAATTTTGATTTATTCACATGAAATGATGTATTTGAGTACGCTGAATCCAAAAAAATTGATCTCGATAGTGCTTCATTACACAGTTTTCGAAATAATTCCAGATTATGGGCTTGATACCCGTCCATATAATTCCAGGCAACCATAGAAGATTCGGAATGGAAGCAACTGGTAGTAGTTAGTTAATTTGGAAAGGATAAGAGCTCTTGTAAGTAGGAAGAGCTTAAGAGAAAAAGTATAGGGTTTTGAAGACAAGAAGCGGGGGGGGGGGTCGTCGACCCCATAACGCATCCGGTAGCACCCGGGTCCAAACCGACCAAAGGTGTCTAAGTCCCTGATTTCAGAGTATTCTTCCTTCTATAAAGTTACTCGTTTTTCAAATGAACTTGCTCAAATCTGTTCATATTCTCCCAAAAAATACTTTAAAAAGAATTCGAGGAACTCAATAAAACATTACAATTCGTTGTTTCTAGTTTACATTGAATTGAATACCACCGCACAAATAAATGAATCAGAGATCAAATAAGGGTTTTCAAACTGTGGAGTTGGAAGTGATTTTTTGGTTTTTCCTCAATTTCTTGAAAAACCAAAGCGATCAGAACTTATAAATATTCCCGGGTGGTCTTCCCTAGACAATCTGTGATCAGTTGAGCAGAAAAAAAAATTGGGTGAGCGAGCAGAGCAGAGCACAAAACAGGAGAAAAACAAGACAGAAAAATACTCATTGTGAGTATTGCTCTCTATATCTGGGGAAATTGATCACAAAGAATTTAAGAAAATACAGTACCCTTCAACGAAAAAAATTCAAAATGTAGAAAAAAAATCTTATTTTGTTCCGTTGTGAGATTGCACACGTACAAACCAACGCGGAAGATTTTTGATCTTCTTCCTCTTCCTTTTTCAAAAGTCGGAGATGTCTATCTTGAATTCTCATCCCTCCTCTCGTTTTAAGTCCAGTCCTTTCTTTCTCCGTCGTTTTTGGAACCGATGTTTAGAACATTGTTTTGAAGGAATCGTGTTTAGTTTGATCATTTTTTGTGAGAGAGTAAAAGTTCAATGGGCCGGATGTGTGGTGGTGGTGCAAGGTGAGAACATTACTTGGTTAATGAAGTGTGCAAAAAATGGGGGTTGAGATAATCAGGATTGTATGTGGAGATAAGAGATTATGAAGTAGTGAAGTATGAATTTGAAATTCTTGGTACAAATAAAATGGGAAAAATGTAGGGAAAAAGTGATCTGTCAAACTGACCAAGATTGGTTCGATAGTAGAATTCCAAGTGGGGAAGACGAAATCCGGGAACAAGTAATCCCTAAGACTGTAACCGCCATGGTTTCCACTAGGCCAACCTAGGCACCTTCGGAAGTGGACAGGAAGGATTACGGTATCTTTCAAAATGGGATTGTAATGAGAATTCAAAATCGCCGGCGGTTTCTGACAGGCAAATTTCGGCGAGCCTGGTAGTGCAGCCTTCTAGTCTAACCATGGGTTCAGACCCATCGGAATAATTCCCCATATAGATTTCAGGATTTTTTCACGAGTTTTAGACTATTTCAATGAAAGGGTACATTATGCTCAAAATCGTTTCAATGCTAGTTTCAGTTGACAAAGACACTGACAAAAGGGTCAAAAATGTAGGTGAGCGAAGTCACGTATTTTGTTTTTCGAAGGGCGGAAAAGCAAGGTTACTGTAGAATTCCTCGTTAATCATCCCAAATACAGTAACCCCAACCGTCAATATTTACTCTAAAACACTGGATTGCTGGATTGAAAAAGTCCCTAAGTCCTGTGGGCAGTACTGCATGTTCACAGCAGCATGTCTCGGTAGCTTTTGAAAATTCCAAAATGGGTCAACTAAAGAAATGCTCATCAATATATTTTGATTATTTCGCTAGTTGAAAACTTTTCGATAACTCTGAAAACAACAAAGATATGCTGCTCCTAACGTATGAAATTGATCTTTTGAAAAATCTTGAAATTCAATGATTCAGACAAGATAATCAAAATAAGAATCAAAATCGCACAAATTAGATATGAATTGAGCATCTCTAAACACCAAAAATTCCACAGACCAAAAAAAATTGCAAAAAAACACATTCCATTGTTACCATATAACTAAAACAAACTACACATTCGTCGGGGAGAGTAGACAGTGTCTGTTCATCTCCATTCCCTCTCTTCCCCAACCAAAAAAAAAGTTGCTAATAAAACAAACATCCTTCACCATCCCAATGCTCGTTCGGTGTGCGCGGACTCTGTCTGGACTCGGGAGGGGGTGCAAAGTACACTACCGTTTTCTTGGATTTTTTGGTTTTTTGAACACTTCGCGGATAGTGTGGATTATTAGATACGAGTGAAGGCTCGAGTGTAGTCAATTGATAAGATGGGAGATCAGAAATGAGAGGTTTATTTAATGAAGAGGCCAAAAAAGCAGGGTGGCGCGAAGAGGTGTGTTTGCAATATGATTTCACTGTGCGGTGCAATATATTTTTAGTAAAATTGGATAGAGAGTAGTTCTCGAAAAAAAATGGAGTCGATGGTTCATGAAAATCCTAAATCTTGCGGCACGGGCACATCAGTCACTTAAAGACGCACGGTTAAGGGCTGGTGAGCCCATGTACCGAATCAATGATCGAGGAAGGCGTGACTTGTTGATTCGGTACATGGGCTCACCACCCCGTATGTGTCTCAACATGGTGCACCGACCGGGAATCGAACCCGGGCCGGACGCCTGGCAGGCGAGCATTCTACCACTCACCCACCGATGTTGATGTTGAGGCGGTTAAGGGGTGGTGAGCCCATGTACTGAATCAATACACGGTATGGTCTCGCCGCGATGGATAGCATTACTGTAGTTCCGTTACATTTTTGTTTTGCCGTAATGGGATTTTTCTGAAAACTATCTGGTAGACACCTGTGATGAGTTTGAACCTGAAGCTGGTCCAGCAGAAGATCACCGATTTTAGCGCAACCGACTGCGCTCCCTTGTACGTCGGCGATTTTTAGTCCCCTGTTCAGTCCCAATCATCTGAGAATCTAGTTTGGTTTCCTAACCAAAAAACCCCAAAATATGATGTTTACACCCCATCTGTTCTCGAACCATCTGTTCCAATCATTATTTTGTTATACTTCCCTATTTCCCTCCCATCTTCACACATTGTGTCTCCCATGTGCTATGAGTCACAGATTCTCTTCTCTCGAACAGACCATAAAACTGAATTTATTCAAAAATAATAAAAAATCATGTGAAATGATGGCCTCCTTCATTCGCCAGAACAAGAGCCCACTTTTCCATTTTTATCAACAATGATGTATCGACTTCTCTTCCTCCTTTACTTGATTATTGCTAGTACTGACGGGGCACATAAATACGCGCACCTGGATAGTCGAGAAAATTTGGAGAAGGTTCGGGTCTGTGAGGTTGAGGTGAGTTAGGGAAGCATGTGCATTCAGACGTGAGGTGTCCGTGGAGGTGTTTGCGGACTTTGCACTATATCTTACGACTTTTTGAGCAAGATAAGTCATTTTAAAGGTGATTGAACGGGAAAACCGTAGAGGTTTTTTCTTGCATTTTTGCGTCAGGGTGTTCATAAACTCTGTCCTACAGTAATCCTGTTCCAGGGCTACATCGACCGTGACACTTTCCAACTCCACGGTAACCTCTACAACTGCTCAACCCCACCAATGTCCTGCTCAATCCCTTTCCATGAGGGTTTCGACAAGAACAAGCGAAATGTGGAATGCCGTGTGCCCACGGATTCTGATTTTTTCTACAATGATGTAAGTAGTTTTTTGAAAGGGGACCCGCAAATTCAGGGCCAGCCGGGTCCCATGGCGCAGTGAATAACGCATTTGACGACCTACCAAACATTTTTTCAGCATGCCTGCTCCTTCCGCTTCTTCTACCGTACCGCCTACTGTACCGATGAGATGCGTTGCTACAGCATTGTGCTGACTTGTTGGCCGATATTTTCACCGAAGCTTCTCTTCTGGATTTGTGAGCTTTTTCAAAAAAGAGTATGCATCAGCTCTAACGGTTTACAGGTTTCTCTGCCTTCATGATTTTGGTCGTCCTTTGCTTGTGGACCATTGCATACTGTATCTATGAAAAGTGTTACAGAGTTCATCGGTATTCCCTTCCGTGAGTTTGAAAAAGAAATGAGTCAAAATGGAAGTTTTGGATTTAGGCATGAAGACCTGAGAAGAATTGATGTGGACGACTACGAGATTCAGGAGCTAAATGTTAATTTTGACGTGGGCCCCAAGCTCTAGAATCAAAGTTTTTTGTTTAATGACCATGCATGTAGAACCGGGCTTGCCGGGCTCGGCACGGGCCGGCTCAAAATCCGAATTTCGGGTTCACAAAACTGATGAAAATAGAGGTTTTTATGAGTTCTACACGCCTCGGAATAACCGTTAGACCGACGTAGAGTGTCTAGGACCAGGGGCCCGGACCCGGGTGCGTCAGATGTAGGTCTGAAATTGACTCTGAGTTTTCAGTCGTGTAGAACCAATCGAAATCCACGTTTTGACACGGCATTCCTGCCCAGAATTACACTTCTGAGGGAAGATCCCCTCTAGGCCTGGTAGGTCCGTCAGGCCCGTCAGGCCCGGTCGAACATGTATGGCCCTTAATTATTATTGTTCGTCTTTTGTCTATTGTATTATCCCCTAATTATATTCTTTGTTGTGGTCATTTTTCCCATACTTTGGTCTTCCGTATCCATATTTTATTCCAGCCCAAGGCTGTCAAAATGGTGACCACGGCTGGTAGCGGTCTGTAAATAAATCAGGCCGTATAAGCCCGTGCCCAGCCGTCATGTCAGAGAAGAACTAAACCTTGAACCCTTCACCAGGGCACTAGGCCGTCATAACTTCTCACATGCCGTTAGAATCCAAAAACCCGATTGCAACGACAACCGCCATTTAGACAGCCTTCCCCAACTTCTAAACTTCTCCCAACTTGCAAACCCTTCTCTTCGTGATCTTCTACACTCCACCACGCCTCCAATTTCGTCCAAATGAATCACGAGAATCGTCTCAAACGAACACGCGTTCGCACTTTCAAACCATTCGGGACCTAATCAACGGTTCGAAAAATGCGAAAAAAGTCAGATGTCGCCGTCTCGCCGATGATAAGTCTACAGGATTATAGGGGCATAAAAAGGAACAGCGTCGTTCATTTTTAATTTTTATTTTTGATATAAAAAAGTTGTGACTTCACAAATCTGTAATTTGAGTTTTGATAAGGATAATAATATATATTTTATTTGAAAACCGAAAAAACTTGACCAAAAAAAAGCTTCCCAATGTCATTATTACCTTCAAACTACACCCTGGACACCGACGATCGACTAGTTGGAGCTATTGTTTCGACGGTAAATTTTTTGTCTATCTTTCTGTCTGTTTGTCTAGATGTCCATCTTTCTAGGAGTGCCTTCTCGGGACGATAATGCTCACTTTAATCATAATTGGTTGCTTCAAAATCCCTTCTATGCGTACTCCATTCGGAAATCTTACCATGAATCAAAGCATGTCTCAAATCGTCGCTAGCTTTTCTAACGGGACATTTTTCTTTCTGGCTTTTGTGGTGTGAGTTCAAGGTGGAGGTTGGAGGACTAGACTCACCATCTAAGTCCCAGAATTCCTAAGCCTACCCAAAAAAAATTCCAGAGATTTCCGTACCATCGTTGACTATTCATTTATCAATGGTGGAATATCGTTATGCGTGTTGGGAATCATAGTGATCTCATACTTTTGGATGTCTCTCAACCGTTTGACAGCAATTTCCTTACCGTTTCAGTATCGGTGGATGTTTGGGTAACTGCCAATCTAAAATGGAAAAAAATTATAAAAATGTATTTCAGAAAACGAGCAATAAAGCTCATGGTGTTCATCAACTGGGCGTTTCCATTGCTCACCGGTGGTTATTTGATGGTGTTCAGTGAGTTTTCGTTTTTTCTTTATCAGTATTGCATCAGAATTAAGTATCTGAACCGCAAAAACTTAAATAAAAATTGTAAAATATGGAAACTATGTTGCAATTGGACCAAAACTGTATGAGATAGCCGAAATCCCATAAAAAATTTTTTCAGAGGAATGTGGATTCCAATTCTTCATCTATGGATGGACTTTCTCCTCTATCCCAAATCGTGAGGTACTTGCTCCCTTTTTTTGAACTTCTAGTTCTTCAACATCTCATTCCAGTTATGTGGAACATCCCTCCGCACCTTCCTCACCCTCATGCAAATCCCTATCACCGTACTCACTGTAATCTGTGACCTTATCACTTTGCTATTCCTAATCATCGGACGGAATCGTATCTTTAAATCCAAATCCGCTGAAATGAAGCGACGGGAGATGAATTTCGCGAGACAAGTCCTAGCACAGGGTGCAGTTTCTCTTGCTCATAGCTATTGGTATAACAAGGGACGGGACTTTATTCCCGGGTTTTCTGAGGAGTGGAGAATATTTTTGACGACTTCTTTCTCGTCGAATTTGCTCCATGTTTTTGAGAGGTTGGTTGGGTTTGTTTGATGGAAATACATCATTTCTGTCTGTTTAGCACTGTGGTGTTCACCTGCAATCATGAGTTCAAGGACTGGCTGCTGCGGACCAAGAAGAAGCAGACAGCGTTTTTGGTGTCGACTATTCGTGGGAACAGTCATTCTTAATTTTGATCTTTGTCATAAAAATTATTGTTATTGATTTCCAGTCCCAATAAACCGTCTCACTCGAAATAAGGTACCGCCAAAGGTCAACCCCAGACAAAGGAGATGCCGACAAAGGGTGTACCGACAGAGGAATTTTTTACAGGATACAGAGACGTTTAGCCAGCTTTGAGATAAACAATAGAACAGCAGGGGGTCAGGACTGAAAAGGTGAAAAAGATTAGAGATGAAAAATGTTGTCTGGGTAGATAGGACAATGTTCCCCCTTCACCCCCAAAACGCCTATAATCATTGTAGTTGACCTGTCACTTTATGGTCCTGACCATTTAGTTTAAACATCCCTTCACCCTTATTAGGCCTATAGTTATTGTTAATGCCCTGTCACCTGTCTCTTTATAGTCGGGACCGTTCAGTTAAAACATCCCTTCACCCCTAATACGCCTATAGTTATTGTTATTGACATGTCACTGGTCACTTTATGGTCTTGGCCATTCAATTAATCCCTCTTATTATTCTACCTTTTCTTTGATTCCACCTTGACATAAAACAAATTTCTTAACGTTGTCACCAGGACGTGAAAGAAAATTGCCCTGTCGTTCACACATTTACGTGAAGGGAGTTGTCCTTTTTGATCCATTCTTTGAACATCTTCTCATATTTTCAAAGAGGTGTTTCCCAGAGGTTCTGGTTTGAACTAAATCGGCTCCATTCACTACGACTACCCCTCTCTCCCAGTTTTATGGTCAGTCAGTCAGCCAGGCAGACAAACAGTTCATCTCATTTTTCCTGTCTTTCTTGATTCCTCCCTAGTTTCTCCTCGTGCTTTTTGACTCACCCCCAATCAATGCAACTTTTAGACCACATCCCTAAACACACCTCCCCATCTAGTACTGTACGTTCAGAACAGCATATCTCAATTGTTTGTGAAAATTACAAAAAGTGGTCTACTTAAGAGAAAATTTGATTTTGATAACTCTGAAAACTCTAAAAACTTCAAATATTTTTTTTCCGCCTGACGTTTTTCAACAATTTCAACCGTTTCTGTGCAGGTTTAAAGAAATTTATTTATTTTGAATTTGTTGATCCTCGTGTGGGATATTTTACATTAAAAGGTAACCGTATTGCTGATTGTGCTGATATACTTTTGGACAGTACTGTAGACGATTCTAAGGTTCACTCACTCAGTTTTTATGATTCATACAAACTTAGTAATCTCTTTTTTTTTCGTCGATTAATCATAGCCCATCCTCATTATAACCTCAAACTTTCGCTATAATCTCAACAATATTGTTCTTCACGGTCCTAAACCTTTTCCCTTTACCCCTAAAATGTCTCTAGCTATTGTAATTGACCTGTCACTTGTCACTTTATGGTTAGGGACCGTCTAGTTAATCTTTTACACTGACTGACCCCTGCCCTCTCAGGCTCCGCCCACTTGGACTCCCCTCTCCCTCTCCACCAGTTTTATGGTCCAGACCGTCATTCAGACAACCATCGCTCTTCTCATTCTTTCCTTTCCTCTTTCTTGATTCTACTCTCATTTATTCTCGTATTTTCGGCTCATCCGATCAATCAATGCATCTTCTAGAACCTCTCCCCCCTCTCTCTGGCTCCGCCCACTCGGACTCCCCTCTCCCTATCTCCCAGTTTTATGGTCCAGACTGTCACTCAGACAGACCTCGTTCTCCTCGTTTTTTTTCTCCTGCCTTTATCGATTTCTCCTTTTTCTTGTATTTTTCCTTTCATTCTCCAATCAATTCATTTTTTAGAACACATCCCACAATACACCCTTCGCTACTAAAATGGCTCCACAAACCACCGCCAATGTTTCCGCCTCCATCTCCAAGAGCGCCCAATCCCCACTGATCAAGTCAGGCCAGCAACGTAAAGTTGCGATGGCAAAGCACAATATGTGCGGTATCGAAATGCCATTGTGGAAGGACAAAAAAGTGAGTTTTTCAAACTTTAGGAGTTACCTTCCAGAACATTCTGGCGTCTTCCAGAATTTTCTTGCCCATCTATGATTGTTTTGGCGGGGGTCGAAAAGTTCAGTAATTTTTGGCGGAAATTCAAAAATTTAGAAATTCTGGAGGGAATTCAAAAATGCAAAAATTTTGGCAGGGGTTTAAAAATTCAAATACTTTAGCGAGAATTCAAAAACTCAAAAATTTTTGGCAAGAATTTGAAAATTCAGAAATTTTATATTTTGGGGTGGTTGAGAAGCGCAGCGACAAACTGACTGGTATAACCAATAATTTCCTATTTTTCCAGTTGTCCCAAGAAACCGAGAGTTTCTCCGCCTCCGGAGCTGCCCACCGTCAAAAGCTGGCCGAAGGAGCCAGAATTGTTCTGGATGAGATGAAGGCTCACTTCCCAGAGTCTAAAGTCACTATGACTGGCTCCTCCGCCGCCGGCGTTGACATCGCCACCTCCGACTTGGATTTCACCATGAAGGATCCAACTCGTTTGGAGGAAACCAAGTTCGAAAAGTTGATGGCAATCAGGAATGTGCTGAGAGAGAAGAGCACAGCTTTCGAGAAGTTGTTTGTGACAAAAGGACACACCCCAGTGCTCCAGTTGGTCACGAAGGTCCCAAGAGTGGAGATTGATGTGACTATAGATAATGAAACTCCGATCCGCAACACTCACCTGCTCGCCAACTACGGAAAAGTGGACGCCCGGTTCCCACAACTCTGCCGGGTAATCAAGCACTGGGCCGCTGAGACTGGAGTCGAGGACTCCAGAAACGAGAGGCTGAACAGCTTCTCGGTGTGCCTGCTCCTCATCCACTACCTCCAGAGTGGGGTCACACCAGCGGTTCTGCCCAACCTCCAGGCCATCTTCCCGGAGTACAATGGAGAGTATGAAGTGGGAACTGGGGCCTTCCAGGATTGGGACCTCTTGAAGGAGCTGGAAGGCCGAGGAGTCCCACTCGGACAGAACACAAGCAGTGTTGGCGCCCTGCTCCAAGGATTCTTCAAATTCTATGCCACCTTCGAGTAAGTTTGATTATTTTTTTGTGAGACAAAAGCAAAAAATTCATTTTTCCAGCTTCAAGAACCAATGGATCTCAATTAAGAGAGGCACAGCTCTGGAGAAGAAGCGAGATGACCAGGAGAACCCATTGGAAGGTCTCCCAGATAAAAATTGGTGTTTAGTGGTGGAGGACCCATTCCTGGAGACGCCATGGAACTGTGGGCGCACTCTCCAGCAGATGGATACTCTTGAAAGGGTTCAAGAAGAGTTTCGTCTTGCTGAAGAGATAATCCGGCAATCCCACAGGCTGCCCTTCAAAAAGAGCATCCAGTTGCTCCGGATCGAGGCGGAGGGAAGGGCGAAGGACATGGAGATCGAGGAGGTGGAGAGTTTTCTCCGGAGCCTAGAGATCAGTAGGCAGCTGGAGGAATCGGGTGGGATCCAGGATAATTGGGATAACTGGAGTGGCGAGCAGAAGGAGTGGAACCCAAACGAGGAAGAGCCAATAATGTGCCCCAGCACCCGCATCGAAAGGCAGCGTCCAGGGAGTTTTTGGGAGGAGAAGAAGACGGTTTACAGACCTTGGCCTGAGATCAGACCAAAAGTTTCCTTTGATGACTTTGATGTCTAATCTCTTGAATATATAATCTAGAGCTTGAATAAAATTTGTTTCCCTCAGCCAGTTTTTTTTTGAAAGTACAAACTTAATAATTTATGACATGCGTAGACAGAAAACAACAGGATTTTTGAGAAGGAATGTAAGTATAACAATGGAAAGAAGGGCAAAAAAAGGAAAATAAGGTGTTTGTGGTGAGAAGGACATCAGAAAGCTTAAGGACACTTTAGAAGAGATTTTGGGGAAAGGATGAGAAGAGAAAATCGATAGTAAGAATCATACATGCCTAACCGGTTGGTGACTTTCTTCAGAAGCAAAATTGTGGTCTCATAAATATATCAAAATGTAGCTCTCAGTGAGCTCTAAGTGTCAGGAAAAATTGCTTTACGAACAGACCAACCTAGGCTGCACGGTAGTCGGCTAGAGTGTCCCGGCCCGGATTTTTTTCAGCTCGGACATTGCTTGTCCGAGCTGCATTGAAAAATAGTTCTATCGAAATCCGAAAAATAGACATCGATAGTTTTTGGGGAAAAAAATTGGCTGACTTTTGGGCTGAAAGAGGGCGTGGCCAGCTGAAAAATGGGCGGAGCCAAAAATAAGGGGGACTTTATATACCAAGAACTCATTGAGATCTTCTTTTTGTTATTTTTGAGCCCCCAATTTTGATTCTATAGAAAATTATCCCGGTTGGACATGTATGATTGAAAATCATTGACATCAATTATAGGCAGTCTATCTTGGAGCCGATGAGACATTACCATTATTAACTTTTGGTTTTGGCTTCCGATTCATGGCGATCTCCAATTTCAGAAGATCTCTCTCCAGAAGTAAATCCTCTTGAACTATCCGATTCTTGCAGTCCTGTACCCGATGGCGATGCATCAACTCGTACTCTTTTTTGCATTTTTCCGCAAACAACATCGCCACTTGATCCTTGATTTTGTCCCTCTCTCTAATTGATTCTAGGATAATGAACTCTTGTTTTGTTTGAATCTTTTCTTGGATTTCACATTGCTTGCGATGCTCATTTTCAGCATTTTGTGCTGCTGTCATTTTGGCAGTCAGAATTGGTGCATTGTGTCTGATGAGTAATGCGCGACGTTCATGTTCAATTCTCTCTTGATTGATTTTGTCCTCCTCAAGTTTTGTGACGTCTGAAATTGTGGTTGGTTGAGAAAGGAAAATGAGGGAATTGAGGAAACTTACTGATGGAAGAGAACTGAAGACTGACAATTAACTTTTGAAGAATTAGGTCGTGTCCACGGGTCATTTTTGTTCCTGGAAAAAACTAGTTTGAACTTTTTTTTCAGTTCTGACCTTGGTCATTTTGGTCTAAATTCTTTGAAAATAATACTTTTTCAATCCGTACAACATTCCGATTCAAATAATTCAATGGTCTGATTTGGAACATTATTTGTGCTCCGACCTTTTTATTCTGAGCAATCCGCGTGGAAGCAGACCTAACTGATTGGTTTTCATCTAAGTTCAGTCAAAATGATACCATCAGAATCATCTTGACATGCCGGTTCAAATGAGTGTAGCCATGACTGCGCTTGGAAAATTTCTCTTGCTATTCGCTTTTGAAGAATGTTTATACTGAGCAATCTGCGCTGAAGCAACCGTATCTCAGTCAGTTTTGGTTCAAACTCAGTGAAAACGCCAAATTTAGAATCAGCACAGAATGCTGGCTCAAATGAGTATAGTCATGACTTTGGAGTGGTGGTTCTAGTCACATGCCTTTTTTTTTCTGAGCAATACATGCTCCTACAACCGCAACTCGATCAGTTTTGGTTTAATCTCAGTGAAAACAGTACTGTTAGAATCAGCACAGCACGCAGATTCCAATGAAAATAATCATGGCTAATTTTGAAACATTTTTGTTATATGCGCCTTTAATAAAGTATTTTTCTGAGCACTAGATGCTAAAACATCCAAATCTTGATCTGTTCGGTTCTAAACTCAACGAAAATGGTACCATTAGAATCAGCGCACCGAGTTTGTTCAACAGAAGGCAAACCACTGTTCCATTTACATTTTTCAATGTCTTATTCACAAACTAATTCGGAAACAAAAGATTTGTTTCAAGTGTTCAAAATAGTGTTACTTCAATTTTTGTTTGGAAATCATCAGCTCTTGATTTTTCAAAATAAAAACATACCACAATCATTGAACAGATCCGCAATCTGTGCAGTATAATAAGGAGCCATGCGCGGCCTCTGCGGATCAAAATCCGTTTTGTCCTCTGGCTCTTGTGTCGGTCCTATCTTTTTTTCTGACATTATTTTTCTCTGTAAAATTTAGTTTAATACAATTATAGGGAAAAATCAAGATATAACATTGGAATTTGACCAAATTGGAATCAAAGCATTAGCGAAAAAAAACATAAAAATAAAATGATAGTTTATTAGAAAACAGGGCAAGGAAAACAATATTGAGATCTATTTGGCCATCTTTTCTCTTTTCAACTTTTGAATTTCCTCCTTTAGAGCCTTCACTTTCGCTTCGTGAGCTCTTTGAGCATCATTATACTTCTTATCATAATCGATTTTGTCTTTGTTCATCTCCTGAATCACCGAGTTTTTGGCCACGCCAGCAGCTTCGTACTCTTGCTGCACCTCTCTACAGACCTTCAGCCTTTCTGCGTTCTTCTCCGTTAGATTCTTAGCCAGTTGACCAAAGAAGCTAATCTGATTCTCGGTTTGAACTAGTTGAGTTCGAAATAAATCGAATGTTTCTTCCGATTTCTCGAGTTCTTCTTTTGCCAGTGGTAGTGTTTCTCCAAACTTTTCTCGGCACTCGTTCACGGCGTCTGAAAGATTTTAGAGGTTGTAACAAACAGAGGAAGGTGGACTTACGGATGTTGGCCTTGACAATGGATTTAGTGAGTTTTCGTAGTAGATCCTTTTGTTCTTGGGTGGCGTTGGGGGCTGAAATTGGTTAATTTAGTCAGAGTTGTAGTTTTAAGACAAGCATGACTAGGTTTGAAGCATTTTTCTGGTCACTCGGTTCTAAATGTTCTGAGCAACTCGCGCTGATGATCTAAACTCAAATCAGTACCACATGATGGTTTAAATGTTCATAGTCATGGTGGAGTTTGGAACACTTTTCTTGGAACGTCATTTTATTCTGAGCAATCCGATTTGAAGCAACCCTTATCTTGGTCAGTTTTGGTCCAAATTCAGTGAAAACAGTATGGTTAGAACCAGAAAATCATGCTGGTCCGAATGAGTATAGTCATGATGGAAATTGGAACATGTTACTTGTCATGCGCCTTTGAGGAATTTTTATTCTGAGCAAGCAACCCTTATCTCTGCTAGTTTTCGACCAATCTCGAGAATAAAGGTACCACTAGAACCAGCATATCATGCCGGTTCGGG
This sequence comes from Caenorhabditis brenneri, assembly GCA_000143925.2. Taxonomy (NCBI): domain Eukaryota; kingdom Metazoa; phylum Nematoda; class Chromadorea; order Rhabditida; family Rhabditidae; genus Caenorhabditis; species Caenorhabditis brenneri. The sequence goes on along the minus strand of GL379787.1, from coordinate 745,951 downwards.
ATTTTGCTAATTTTGTTTTACAGATTTCCGAGGTATTTTCAAAATTTTCACTCACCAACTTCATCAAACAGCTTTTTGATCAGCTTTATGTAGTCACCTGGAGGTCTTGGATTATTTTGGAACATTATAAGGTCATCGGCATATGGGTTCGTCTTCACTGAACTGGTTTCAGTATCAGTTGTGTCATTTTCGGCATCAGATATTTCGGTTTCGGTATTGGTCAAGGTATCAGATGCTATAATTTCATCGTCTGACATTTTAGCTGGAATTATGAATGATGAGAGGAGATGATTGGAGAAAATAACTGGAAATAGACAAGAGAGAAAGATGATTGGAAAAGCAAGTTTAAGGCAAGTTGCCCACAAAAACGGCAGCTTGCCGAAAATTCAAACTTGTCTCGATACACTTTTCAAACGCAAAGTCTCTAGAGCATCAAATGCCAACCTCAGAAAATGTTTGCCTGTGGTCATCTGAAGTAAAAAGCGAGCGAGAGGAAAATGAGTCGACACAAGTGCGAAAAAGGATCTCATTTTACAGTGCCGACAGACATAGAAGAGTCGCAGACAGAAAAGAGAGACGTTTACGCCACCCTTTAGAGGCATCTGTAGATAATAGAATAGGTCAGAAGAGACACTAGAGAAATCGAAATCAATTCTTCTTGCCTTTGCTTTCTTTGGGTAAGACTTAGTCTGGGTAAGATAGCATGTGGTCACACAAATTCAAATTTTTGCTGGTCGAGTAAAACCAGAATTTTGTATCTCAGCTGGCTCAGTCACAGAAACCAAAAGACCAATCCACCTATTGTCTTCCTGCACTTTTATGGTAATACCCGTAGAGAAATAGTGTGAATAAGTAGGAAACGCAGAAATTCATCTAACTATGCGTGCTTAGGTACAGTCATTGATATTCAAGAGAACAAGGTAATGCATCTATTTATGTGAAAAGGATATGGCGAGAACAAAACATGTGAGCCCTTCTCGTAACAAATCTTATCATTGGGGTGGTGTGCACAACTACTGATAAGATAAAACACGCACCACTAACAATGTGTTTAGATTTATACCAGGGTCAGCAGAACTGTCTTCTTAAGGGTAATTAGTGGCCTACAGATCTTTCGTTTACCTTAAAGGCGCAGGGTGGGTCTCGCCGCGAAAAAGGGTATCCATGGGAACTTGGACAGCGGCTTTGGTTGTATTTCAAGTTTTTTTTCTTCTAACGGAAAGTTTTGTATCAGGATTCTGCAAAAAAACGGCAGTGAAATCCTAAATCGTGGTGAGACGTCTTCAAAAAAAATTGCATGAGCCTTTAAGGTAAAAATGCGACGGGGTTGACGGATCGGGCTTTGTGAAACGGTCCCTGGTTTAATAGATTAGAGTTATTTTTTTAAGCAACAATTTTTTAGCAAAATACCAGAGATATACCACCAAAAAGTGGATTTTCGAGCGAAAACGATGGAGAAAAATTTTTTTTTTTCGAATTTTCAAAAATTGACTTTTCCGCGATTTTAGGCCTAAATCTATCTAAAACCGACAAAAAATCCCCTAAAAACCTCAAAAATTCATGAAAACCCGTAAAAAAACTATAAAAAACCAAATATCGCCAAGAAAATTAGGTCGATTCCGTTACGAAACAATGTCGCTTACAAAATGAATTTTACTAAAGAAATACCTGAATTCCGAATAATCAAAGTCTGGCGACACAAAACCTCAGCCCTCCGACGCTTTTTGACCCCAAAAACCCCAATAAAAAGCCGTTCGAAAAACAGAAATTCGCGGTGTTCGCCGTGTGTATTTTAGTTGTCCTCGTGGACAACATCACGGGAAACGGCGGCCACGGCCATCCCGCCCTTTCCCGTGAATGGAGAGGAGTGAGAGACGGAGGAAGTGTCATGCAATCTTTTCCATTCTGTCCGACTGGCCAGGAATAGTGACGACAAAAGATGGATTAGTGGATTAGGAAACGGCATATGGGCGATCGAGAGGAATCTTTTTTTCCTTGTTTTTTCTTGGCAAGCGAGCGTTCACAGTGGTAGGTACGTTAGAGTAAAATTGGAAAATTTAGGTAAAAAATTTTTGAATTTGTTAAAAAAAATCTCTAGACGGGAATGTATGCGAGCGTTAGTCGTCAAGGTCGGAAACGGAGGAGGGAAAGGGGGGGGGGGGGAGAGAGAACGGAACAGATTGATGAAGGAGAGGTGAGAAGGGGGACAATAGTAAGCATAGGTTAGAGTGGCATAAGGTACTCGAGATTACATATCGAGATAAAGGTGTGTTGCAATGAGGAAAATCGCATAGAGAAGGGTCCTGGTAGGAAAGGCTCCGCCCACTTCGGCTAGGCGTCGAGGGTCCGGGATAAAAACCGAGTTTTCGAGCAAGGACTGAGCTTTTTAGGTTAAAATTTTATAATTCTTCAAAAACACCTTCGTGATAATCTGGGAAAATACTAGTTTTCAAAAAATGTTTTCTGAAAGGGTCTCTGAGAGCTTCGGATTGTTTGAGCTACGAGTGTTGGGCAGGGGATTTATCTGACCTGGGGTCGGACAACTACGGACAACGGAGATTTGATTGAAGACAGTATTTTGGAAAAAATTACGATTTCACATTTTTTTCGTCTGAGAAATATTCAAACCCTGCGAAACCCCAAAATCTGTTAAAAAAAATTTTCAAGTGCAACGGTTCATTTCAAAAAATTTCATCTCCTCGTTAATCATCATTACTGAATAAAACCGGCAAATTCTCATGATATCAATTCTCAAAACAACGTTACTGGACAATATTTAGATAACTCTAGCCGCAAGCTCCTTCTCCAAGTCATCCAGCATCTCGGCAATCTCCTGCTCCTTACGGAGCATCATCACTTCTTCACGGAGCTGTTCCATCACCACTTTGAACTCTCTGATGATCTTTTGTTGGGTTTCCACCATTGAGCGGGAGTTCTTTTCAATAACTTCATAGACGTTGATTTTTTGTTGACAGTTCTCTTGGACAAGGCGGATTGCTTCTGGAAAACGAGAGATGTGGGTGTGGTAGTGTTGATTATCAAAATGCGGACTGTAAATCATCTGCGCTTCAAGACAAGCAGGGCCAGCGCGTTTTTCGGACCACGTAGCGCAATTGGGTAGCGCTAGGCTGGCCATGGGCTCAACCCTACCAGAGGATCATCAAGTATTGTAGTTTTCTAGCACTTAAGAGCGGTAATACAAGTTTCCAAAAAATTTAGACTGGATTTGGCTGAATAAGATGTTTGGACCCTCCCAATGCTGCACAGAATTGGTAATTTCCCTCAAGAAAAATCCAGCCGACTAGACTTTTTTCAAAAATTTTTGCAGTTAAGTTTATCCAAAATCTTTTTTTTGATGATTTTTCCCCCTAATAATGTTTTTTGACAGCAAATTGCATATCAAAACAACTTTTGTTTTTTGTTGTTCGACTTTTTCTCAATTTCCTAGCGTCACAAACTCACGACAATTAGCGGTGATGACACCCTTCTTCAACTCCTTCAACTGATCCATTTGGCTGGAAGTGATATTTGGAGCTGAAACCCTCTAAATTTCAAATATCCTTTGCACTGAAACCTACCAATTTCCTGCACAAACTTGGTGATTTCCGTCAAGAAGAATGCAGCAGATTTGGGGGCCTCGGGACCCAAGTTCTCAGACATTTGAAGCCTAGAATCCCAAAACTAGCACAAAAAATAAAAGATGATATTCAAATAAAAAAGTTCAAGGACACCAAGAAAAGTGAAAGCGATTTTCTGCGTCTCCAACCAATCATACACTATTTCTCCCTCCCCACAAAGAAATTTGAATGGCGAGAAGAAAAAGAAAAGTGACCTTTTTCATGTATATATTTGTTTTCGAGTGATGATTTGATGTGAGAAATAGGAGGAGAAATGAGAATATGACACATTATAAAGGGGTGGTACGGAGAGTAGCATAGCAAAAACAAGCGGGAAAAAAGTTTAATGATGAGTATAGGAGTTTCATTTCAGGAAATGGAAAATTCTGGAATAAATGTACAGTAACCCAATAATTTTTTTTCCAAAATTCTACAGAAAAGCTATATATCAAACCAGCTGAATAAAGAAAGGGGAACACTTTTTGTCGGCATCTGCTCTCAAAGTTTTTGTTTTTCTCCCCCTAGAAAAAAATTAGTAGGGAAGAAAAAATTATGCGGCAGCTGGTCTTTCTGCACAAACCCAACTTGAAAAACAAAGAGGGGCGGGGGATATTCGTTCATAAAGGAAACAAAGTTACATAATATAATTAGTTTGGTTGCTTCGATCCTTAGGTTGCGCGACTGTGAGAACAGGAAACGAAATTCGATGAGAATGTCAAAATGGCTGGGAAAATGTCTGAAAATCAAAAAGTCGAAGAGAGGAACAGAGGGCAATGGAGTTGAACACACAGGTGGTTTGAAGAATAGTATTTTGATTAGGCGCTATCTAACACTTTTCTTGGATTTTTTTTGTTCAGAATACGTTGTCGGTTTCCATTAACCTTGTGTGTTGCAAATCCTGTGATAGGGACTCTAATGTTCAGAGCACCATATCTCGGTTGTCTTTAGAGTCATCAAAAAGTGTTCAACTAACAAAATGTAGAAAAAATAATATTGAACATTTTATCAATTGACAACATTTTGATTGCTATAAAAACAACCGAGATATACTGCTCTGAACATGCACTACATACTGAGATTCAGGAAAGTCATGGCTTTGGCTTGCTGTATCTCAGGTAGGACGAGAAATACGCGGAAGGTTTGAACTAAAAATTTATAGGTAACAATGTGCTTAATAAAATTTCAGTAAATCACTTTTCGAAATCTTCAACGGTTTTTGAAGTACAACCACTCCTTGCAAACGTAAGCCCTAGAAAAGACACCCACCCAGCACTCTGTGTTTAGAACAGCGTATCTCAGTTGTCTCTAGAACTATCAAATATATTTTAATTGATGAATTGCTCAATTCTGCAAGTTTCCAGCTGACCACTTTCTAAGACAACCAATCTATACCGCTCTAAGCATGCAGTACTGGGTGAGCCTCTACACAACAATTGCAGTTTTCCTTCACCGCGCATAACTCCTTCGCCGTTTGAGATATAAAAAACTAATCAACTAATGAAATATAGCTGATAAATTTCAGTACTTTTTATTAGTTGATAACATTTTTGTAGCTCTTATGGCTCCGGAGTTATGGTCCTTCAAAACCACGCCTTCAAAAACCTTGATGCACGGGGGCTCTGTGACGGAGTTCTCACAAAATATTCATATATACTCTTGAACAGTACTTGTGGGAAGATCTATGGAAGTATGTACGTGATGTTGACCAAGACATTGTGTTTTCATCCGTGACGTATTCCTACTTAACAAGAACTATCAATTCCCAACGGTTTGCTTTGTACTGGTATACTTAGACAAAAACAATTCGCGTACCATATTTAAAGCAGTTCCGTTTTCCCACTTCCCAACAATTTTAATCTTCAAAAAATGAGCTCCCTATCCAGCATCCAACACGTTATCCAACAAGTATGTACTCCCCTCGCCTTCTCCATAAACAGTTTACTCATTCAACTGATCCTAAGCAAGTCCCCAAAACGACTGGGGGTGTACAAATACCTAATGATCTACATTTCCCTATTCGAAATGCTCTACTCCATCCTGGATATAATGACGGCACCAGACTTCTACAGCTACGACTCCCTGTTCTTGGTGATAACAAATTCCGATAAGATTTTGGCTCCAAAATGGGCTCAAATGGGTCTGACCACTGTGTTCTGCACAATGTTTGGGGTATCGATGGCAATGTTCGGTATTCATTTTGTATATAGATACTTGGTGGTTCACCAACAATACAAGACGGACCCTGCATTAGAAAAGCAGGGATCAAAGCCTGAGCTACTAGAGAGTTTAGAAGTTGAAGCTGAAGATTACGGTATTGCTTAGAATTCCCGGTGACCTCGATGAGGGTCCCCATTCTTTGATAGCTAAGGGTGGCAAATACAATGATGGTGAGGATGGATATAGTGACCATTATAATGATGAAAAACATCCCGATGAGTACTCCCGTGGCTATTCTGTAGTGGCCATTGTTGTCCAAGACCCAGAAGTTCGGACCGATGTATTTGATGTTGGATGGGTCAAGGCCTCGTTTTGTAGCGTAGGAAATCCTGAAAAAACCGAGATTTTTCCAGAAACTTTGCGTGTATTTTTGCCCAAACTTTGCGTGTATTTTTGCCCGGTTACTGGGTAAGCCAGAGGTTTTGGATTTTTTGTTTCAAATGAAGGAGGATTTCAGAAGCCGTTACCTAAAAACTTTATCGTCTGGAAACTTCATTTTTTGGTATATATTTCCAATATTTTATGGGGTGTTATGGGCGATTATCATAACCCTTACGATGAGTCAGAATAAGCATACCGATGAGATTCTATTGTAGGTTTTGAGCTAGGGAGGTAATAGAACAGGAGACTTTTCTGCATTTTTACGTCAGGGTGTTGCAGTTTGCTAAACCTGTATGACTGTAATACAGAGTCCGCAAACACCGCGAGTTGCAACACGCTGAGGCAAAAATACACGCAAAGTTTCTGGAAAAATCTCGGTTTTTTCAGGATTTCCTACGCTACAAAACGAGGCCTTGACCCATCCAACATCAAATACATCGGTCCGAACTTCTGGGTCTTGGACAACAATGGCCACTACAGAATAGCCACGGGAGTACTCATCGGGATGTTTTTCATCATTATAATGGTCACTATATCTATCCTAACCATTATTGTATTCGCCACCCTTAGCTATCAAAGAATGGGCACCCTCATCAAAGCCACCGCCAATTCTAAGCAATACCGTAACCTTCAACTTCAACTTCTGAACTCTCTAGTTGCTCAGGCTTTGATCCCTGCTTTCTTGATGCAGGGACCGTCTTGTATCGTGTTTACAGCGCCCCTTTTCCACAAAGGAACTGAACTTCTTGGTGGGGTGCTTGGGATTACTATATCTTTGTATCCAGTGTTGGATCCGCTTCCGACAATGTTTGTGATCAAGCATTATAGGAATGCGTTGCTGAGTGAGTTTGGAAAAAACTTTTCCGGCTGAAAAACGGCTTTTCTCCGGCCTAAAAACGGCTTATTTCCGGCTTAATTTTTTGTTTCAGAATGTTGTCGTACACCTGTGGATAAAAGTAAGAAATCAACAAAGCTGTCTGGAACCACTATGAAATTTTAATTTTGTGTTCTTTTATTCCAAGAAATACATTTGATAGACAGAATAATAATAAAAACATGTTTTGTTATCTTCCACACACAAATCATTAAATTCAGTCCCCACAGACTCCTCATCACACTTTCAAACACAATGATCTTCTAACCATCACCCTCAACACCTTCCTGTAATGTTGTATCATGAACATAGTAGGTAACGGATCCAACACTGGATATACAGCAACTGCGATACAGAATAATCCACCAGCAATCTCGTTCCCAGCATGCAATATCGCTCCAGTGAACAGGATAAAAGAAGGACCATGCATTAGAACCGCAGGGATGGTTACTTGTACCACTAGCATGTTTAGAAGTTGGGACTGGAGGGTTTTGAATCCTTCAGAGTGATGGGACTCTTGGAGAAGGACCCCAACTCCTTTGTAGCATTTGTAGGCAAAAATTATAATGATGAGGATGGAAATTGTCTGAATTTATATTTTTGAAGCGGCTTCAAATAAAAATTCACCAACCACCATCGTAAATAGCACAGTCATCCCTCCGAAAACCGTCCAATTTAAGTATTCCGTTCCATTTCCATCAGTTTTATAATAGTTGGGACCAAGATAGGTAATTTGTCTGATATTAATCTTATGTTTTTGGAAATAGTGATCTTTCAAAATTTGGTCAGTGTACTCATTTGGTCCCATGGTTGTATAAAGGGTGGCACCCCAAATAAAGCCGTATAGGATCGGGGATAGGAACCAGACACAAACTTTAAGAGTAGAGTCCATTTTGATGAGTTTGCTTCTAAAAAAATACCAAATTCTAATTTTCCTAAAGTTCAAAACTTTACCCAGAAATCACACAATATCTATAGATGAAATGGAGAGTGAACATTGCCATAGACATTCCAAACATACAACAAAATATTGTGCACGCCACCCTAACCAACCAAATCGGAAGACCCAATCGGTCGGTTCTAGCAACCACTAACAATACGCAACTGTAGTTGTAAAAGTCCTGAAAACTGATGGTAGAGCGCGATTGCAATTCCAACAATTTTGAACTACCGGTTGAACAAGAACATTCAAAAATGCGTAGATCAACTCAAAAATTGAGATATAGACCATCAAATACTTGTACATTCCGATGCCCACGGGGGATCGGAATAAGATCAGTCCGATTAAAATTGAATTTATTGAAAAAGAGAATACAGCACAGATTTTCTGAGCCCAGAGTTGGACAGTTGGTAGAGCTTCCATCTTTTGTGGTGATAGACGTAAAGGGTTGATTAAGAGAAAAAGTGTGAATGAAATAAAAAAAATCGTTTAGTGGGATTCCTCAGGGGGTTCAGGTAACTGCTAGCCTTATAGATAAACAATAGATAGAGAAAAAATAATGAGGGGCTCAGGGATTTAAATTGGGTATGCTGTATTGGGCTGGCCGGATTAGATTCGGGAGCTTCCAAAATTCAGATCAACTTGAAAATTGTAGAAAAAGGACTGCGCCTCAACTGGAAGCCTAGAAATTGCCAGTTCTAGTTCGATAAGTTCTAGTACAGCACTGTTCTCACTCAGGACAGTTCTAACCCGACCAAATCTAACTTTGGACAGCACCATCACAATTTCAAAGATCTAATCAAAATTGTCCGTAACACTCTCCTATAATGTTGTACCATAAACATTGTTGGTAGCGGATCCAAAACTGGGTATACAGCCACTGCGATACAGAATAATCCACCCGCAAACTCATTTCCTTTATGAATAATAGGTCCAGTGAACAGGATAGAAGCTGGATTATGCATTAGTATTACAGGTATGGTTACTTGAACCACTAGCATGTTTAGAAGTTGAGATTGAAGGGTTTTGTAACCATCTGAGAGATTAGATTCAAGGAGAAGGACACCGACTCCTTTGTAGCATTTGTAGGCGAATATGGCTATGATGAGGATGGAGATGGACTGAAAATTTTGTTTCGAAAAGTTGGTGGTATCCTTGAATTATTACCACCATAGTTATAATCACAGACATTCCACCCAAAACCGTATAGTTCAATGATTCAGTTCCATTCACCCCAAGGGTATAGTGGTTGGGACCGATGTAGGTGACTTGTTCGATAGTCACTTTGTGCTTGGGGAAGTAGCTTAACCTGAGATTATTGTTCTATTTTTACAATGGGACTGACAAGGGAAACATTTAAGTCGAGGTTACAACCATGAGAAACCATCATTACCAGGTGAAAGAGCATGTTTTAAAACGTCGATTTTCACTTTCAAAACCTGCTTACGAAACTTTTTATTTTTCACCAAAATCCCAAGTTTTCATTGAGAGAATTATGAGTTTTCCGGGTATGCTGATCAAACTCCACCTAACTCGACTTTTTATGTCGAGAGTTAGTCGAATTGATGATCAATTGTTGTATTATATCATGTCCAAGGAAATTTACAAATTTCTGACCATTCATGATTACATACCCATGTCCTCTAAAGCACATACACTACTACTGTGATTAGTACTTATTTTGCAGTATAAGTCGGTAAGATGGTACCCGAATGATCAAAAATCTTCTCAAATTGATGTAAAATGACCATTATAAACCTAAATGACAATTTGGGACAGTTTAGAAAAGTTTCAAGATGTTCGATTTTTTCAACGGAAAAATGGTCTGAAAAAGTTCATATGGAAAAATGCAAATTTGCGAAAAAAATTTTTTTTGCTCCAAACTTTCCAAAAGTGTTTTATAGGTTTCAAAAAGTACATTCCGCGTCTTTAGAGCTCGAAAAAACGATTTTAAACCAAGTTATGGCGGTTTGAAGTATAGCCGATTTAGTACTGTAAATGCATTCCAGCTAGGTTTTCAGCATCAAAAAAGTTTCGTAAGCAGGTTTTGAAGACTGATTTATATTTCAAAGGTGCTTTTTCAAACCCTAATGATAGTTTCCCATGGTAGTAACCTCGACTTAAAAGGTTCCCTTGTGAGAGAATACAATCGATAGCAGATATTGTGGGGTCGACCCCTCGGTCGGTCTGGTTGGTCACCAAACGCGCTACCGTCTGCGCTACGTGGCTCAGCCGGTAACGCCTTTGGTGACCTGCCAGGTAGGCCCAGGGCTCAAACCCACCAAAGATATTTTTCCAGTTATTCAGATTTTGACCTTTTCTCTCTTATTTTCAACCTTACCTATATGATATTTATACCAATCGATAGGAAATTTTTTGATCTACAAATTCATTTTCAAAAATACTTGGTTTTGAAAAACAAGGATCAAAAAATTGCTTGGATTAGAAATCTAGGGTGCCCTGAAGTTTTTGGAACTAAAAGAGTCATCCAAAAATCTGGACACACATATAGAACTAAATACACTCACTTCAACAATTTATTGGTTGAATCATTGGGTCCCAACGCCGAGAGCAATATAACACCCCACACAAAACCATACACAATAGGTGAAAGGAACCAAATACAGATCTTAAAATTCGAATCCATTTTCACAAATGAGCTCCTGAAAGTTGCCATTTTTTCCAATTTTCAATTTTTCCGAGTTTTACGGCTCACCCAATAATCACACAGTATCTATAGATAAAATGAAGGGTGAACATTGCCATAGACATTCCAAACATACTGCAGAACATAAGGTTGACTATCTGTATCATCCAGAGAGGGAGGCCAAGACGATTAGTTCTAGCAATGGCCAGGAATACGGAGCTGTAGCTGTAGAAGTCCTGGAAATCTCATTGGATGATGAAAATGCCCCTGGTGTACTTACTGGCTGCACCAGCAGTCCTAGAAAAGCATATAGCAACTCGAAGCCAGATATGTACACCATAAGATATTTATACATTCCGATTCCCTTGGGAGATCGATAAAGGATAAGTTGAATCAACAGACTATTTATTGTGAATGACAAAACTGCGCAAATTTTCTGAGTGAAACGTTGAATTCCTTCCATTTATTACGAAGGAATGCAGATTCGAATATAAAATGAAATATAAGAAGATAAATAAAAAATTATCAGATGTTCAGAAAGGGATTAGTTTGGAGGCACATTAGCCGTGTTCTGAAATTTTTGTCTCATTCTACGAAGCTCCCAGTCTCCCCTACATACCAAATTCTCAATGACTTCCTCACTATCGCTCTCAACACTTTTCGATAATGTTGTATCATGAACATTGTTGGTAGAGGATCAATCACTGGAAAAATAGCCACGGAGATACAAAATAATCCACCCGCAATCTCATTTCCAATATGAAATATAGGTCCAGTTAGCAAGATAGAGGCAGGGACATGCATTAGAATAGCAGGGATGGTGACTTGAACGATGAGCATGTTGAGGAGTTGGGATTGAAGGGTTTTGTACCCTTCAGAGTGGTTGGATTCAAGGAGAAGGACACCAATTGCTTTGTAGCATTTGCAGGCAAAGATGGCGATGGTGAGGATGGAGATGGTCTGGATGAAAGTTGAAGTTGGGTACAGTAACTAGCAACTCTGCGGGTACAAAGGTAAGTAAGATCACAGTAGTTACAGTAAGTCAAGAAAATATTTTAGCGGGGTTTTGAAAATTCAAAAGTTTGGCTGAAATTCAAAAATGCATAAATTTTGGCGGGAATTTGAAAAAAAAAAAAGAATTTGCTGTACTTACCACCATCACAATCATTATAGCCATGCCAACACAAACTGCGATATTCAAAATTTCCGCTCCATCTTCCTCAATTATATAGTAGTTGGGTCCTACATAAGTCACTTCATCGATAGAAAAGTGGTGCTTCGGCAAGAAGTTTTCTCTGAAAACCCCGTATTTTCTGTTGCAAATCCATATACCTCACTTCAAAATCCTATCCGATGACTGATTTGGCCCTAGTGTCGTAATGATAATAATACTCCACACAACACCGTAGAGTATTGGTGATCCAAACCAAATCAGAATTTTCAAAATCGAATCCATCTTCACAAATGGGCTTCTGAAACTCTCTATTTGATCCTGATGCTAATTCCTCACGTGTTACCCAATAATAACGCAATACCTATAGATAAAATGAAGGGTGAATGTTGCCATAGACATTCCAAACATACTACAGAACATAAGGTTGACTATCTGTATCATCCAGAGAGGGAGGCCAAGACGATCAGTTCTAGCAATGACCAGGAATACGGAGCTGTAACTGTAGAAGTCCTAGAAGTCAACATTTTGTTCTTAGTGGACGAAAATGCGCTCCAATACACTTACCGGCTGGACTATCAACCCCAAAAGAGCATAAACCGCTTCGAAAATTGATATATAAACCATTAGGTACTTATACATCCCGATTCCTTCTGGAGACTTAAAGAGTATCAATTGGATTAACAAGCTATTTAGTCCGAGTGATAAAACAGCACAAATTTTTTGAAAAAACATGGTGGCGGTGTCCATTTTTTAATGATAAAATGATAATCAGAAAGTTTTCGATGAGGTGTTTTTGTTTTGAATAATAGGTTGGAAATGTTATATTAATCGTATAGTTAATTTCCGGTGGGAGCGACAAAATACGAATTAGAATATAAGAATTTAATGAGACTCACAGTGACGGGACATTTACGGGAAATACATCAAAAAACCAGTTATATGAAAACAACCAAAGCACCAAAAATGCTGGTCGAAAAATAAAAAAAAAGTATAACGGATACCAAGGGAAAGTCTGCTAGTCCTCCTCCTCATCCTCTTCATAGATGGGCTTGTGGAACATGTCAAGTCTCTCATTCTCCCTTTTCAGATCATCCACTTGCTTTTTGAGAAGTTTATGAGTGAAAACCAGCCATTTGTGATAGTTTTCCTTGACTTCAGACCCTGGAAAATCTCCGTTTTTTCTCTGAGTAATTGGTAAAAGACTCCTTACACTTGGTTGCACTCTCAACCTTTTTCTTCAATTGGAGCAGCTCTAGTTTAGCAACCATACTGAGCCGATCAGTGTCTGAAATTGAAATCAGTGGTAGGAGAGAGTGCAGGCAGTTAGACAGTCTGGTTTCTCTAGGTTCGCTCTCTCTTTTTCTCAGGCTCTCAGGCTCTCAGGATCAGTCATAAAGCTTGGGCTCTGCTGTCCCTCTTTCTCTCTCTCTCTCTCTCTCTCTCTCTCTCTCTCTCTCTCTCTTCCCTTCTTTTGCTACTCACAATTCTCCGAGAACTCCTTGACTTCCTTGATCATCGCGTCCCTCTCTTTTTCATCCTTTGTCTTTTCCCTCTCATTCACAAGACCATGACATTCCGGGGTGAAGACCAGCTTTCTCCATTGACCACGAAGATCCACAAGCTCCATTTCTAGAAATCTCAGTGTAAGATATCAGGATATCTCTTCTATATACTAAGCGGCAAGCTCTGTCTGTGTGTGTGTCTGTGTGTGTGTGTCCAGCGCTTATCCCTGAATAACTTTTGAGCCCCTCGACCGTTTTCTACCATATTTGGCATGTGGTCATGGGTCACCGAGCGCTTCAATTCTATGAAGTTTGGAGCACGGGTTACTGTAGGATTACGGTAGCTACAGTAATCCGAGCTCCGAACGGAATCTAAAAACGGGTTCAGAGGGCTCAGATTAGTTCCACTTTTTGCATGTACTATCTAAGAGGCCTCAATAGTACACCTGGAAAAAATGATGGAGATTACTGTAGGATTACGGTAGTTACGGTACTTCAAAACTCTACGGACAAGCCTTACATAGAGATAACTTTCCAGAAACTTCTAGAAACTTCCAGAAACGTCAAAACATTTGATTGGCTTGGCGAAGATTGAAAGTTTCGAAACATTTTGGCGGGAATTCAAATTATCGGCATTTTCGGCAGGAATTCAAAATTTCAAAGTGTGGCACTTAAGAAGAAGGCTTAGGTGCATCCCTGCCCAACTATTAAAAATGGGTTGTGCATGGCAAATTAACCCCCCATTGAGGAGCGCAGCGACGAACAAAAAGGAGGTGAGCCGCCGTAGGCGGCGCCACCGACTGGTTTTTTAAACTAACCATCATTGGAGTTATGAATTTGATACTTGATGCTGTTGATAACGTCCTTGTGCTCCGTCATAAACACTGGGGAAACTGAAAGTTTCTATAAAAGTAACTGGTATTTCTGATATAACCCACGCTTCTTCTCCTCGTCAGCCAGTTTCTGGAGTAGCTCTTTTTTGCTTCTCTTGAAGGATGACTTACCCATTTTGCTTATGAAAACTGAAAATCATATACAAATGAAAAAATTTTAAAAAGTAAAAAAAGTGTGGTAGAAATGCAAAACAATACAGAAAGATGTTCTAGAAACAACAATAAAGAATGGGTCCCGCCACGAACACTGATTATGAGTCACTGTTCCTTGTGCTGTGGTCATTGGTGTATGGTTTGATCTTTGGTTTGTTCAACTTTGTTGAGAGTTTATGTTATGATTTTGACATTGTTGTTCCTCAATAATTGAAATTTTGTAAAGATGAGTACCGGCCCAAACCAGCCCAAATGGGTCCAAACGGCTTGATTCGGCCCAGATGGTCAAAATATACCTGAATAGTGTCCACTTTACTCTATGACCCGATTCAGGTCGTTCGGGCCATAATAAGCCGATTTGAGCGGATTGGGCCGGTTTAGGCCGTTTTCAGCTGTTTGGGCCCATATAGAACGTTTTGGGCAGATTTGGCTGGTTTTTTTCGATCTTACAAAATTGCCCAGATCCCGGTAGTTGTATAAGACCCCCTGAGCACAATGACACTATTCGTTTTTGGCTCCGCCCCTTTTCCAGCAAGTCGCGCGCCACCGGTTGCGCTACATGGCTAAGATTTTACTTCCTTCAAAAATCTTCAAACTTTATTTACAAAAAATCAATAAAACCAGCAAATTCATACCCGTAATGTCTCACAAAACCCTCTAGTTCATTATGTATAACACCCAATATCCTTCGACCACCTCGGATTTTCATGGTAATGAAAAGTGACGGGAGTCATTAGAGGGCCAGATTTATAGTCGGCATCAGAATGGATACACGGGAAATCGGAGCGTTGTGGGATCTGAAAATCTGGAATTTCTCAAACAAAAAAATTCTGGGTTCGTTACCAAGCACCCCTCCCCATTCGGGCAAGTGTTATCCAGGGACTTGTAATATTTCTCATAGTAACATCGGTACATAATCGGGAAATAATACGCGTGTGTAGGAAGTTGAGAAGCCACTTTTTGGAAACTCGTGGAGTTTAGGACCCTTTCTAGGTTCCTTTGCACTGGCTCCAACACCGATTCATTAAGCTTCAAGTTCTTAAAAATCGCAAAAGACCGCATCTCATAAGTGATAGGATCCTGTCCATTAGTATCCACTGGTCGTTGCATGTGAAGCAAAAAGTTATGATTTACCACGTGGAACTTCTTATCCGGAACATAAAACGATCGATGAATCCACATAGAATTTAGGTCAATGGGTCTCGCCACGATCTTCCCAGTGTCTTCATAGGTGCCAAACCATGGATGAGAAAACTGCTCCACCAAATTGATATCGTGAATTGTTGGCTTGTTATGCAGCATGATTTCTCGTTTCGGGTATTGAAAAGTCAGGATATTTGGATAGAAGTAGTAGAGACTGGAAAACTCGTCGAAGTAAGAATCGAATCCACGTGGCACCAGAACATCATCCAGATCCACAAAAGTGATAAAAGAGGCCACTTCTTTGTATTGCAGCAGACAGTCGGTAGTGGCACCCGCCTGATTTCTCCATTCCACATTGGAATTCGGCTCGGGAGAGTCCAAAGTTGAGTTTTGGAATTTATATCTCATCCAGAAATCCAGTGTGACATATCCCAATTTTTCATATTCCTTGACCAAATCGAAGTAAGATTCGAGGATGCTGGTTACATAAAGATGGAGGTGACCCCCGTAGACATGAGCAATGTGGGCGTGGGAGACGAAGATTTGCCATTGTTCGGCAACGAATTGAGGGGAGATGCAGATGATGACAGGGGCTGGGGCGGAGGTTCGAGGGGAGCGGAAGGGGATCTGGAAGGGTTGGAGTTGGTTTTGACAAATTTAGGTAACTTGAACCAAAAGTTATTGACCAAAAACCCCGAATCTTCACAATAAAGTTAGGTGAATTGTACCAAAAATCAATGAGCCCAAATTGACAATTTTCAGAACTGGGTCCAATGATTTCAAAAATTCTTTGGCTTAGACATGGGAAAAAAAGGAAAAATTCTGAAAATTGATGGTAGAAGCTTCAGATTGGTTCGAACCCGTGACTTATTTGACAGATCACCAATAGCGCTACCAATCGTCTGGGCCACTCAGACAAATGTCGAGTAACAGGGTTGACCGCATGGCGCAGCTGGCACATGTACTGGGTGGGCTCAAAGTACAAAGCTACGCAGCGCTCTTGGTGACCTTCTAGATGACCCCCAGGTTCAAACCCATCAGAGGAATCTTTTTTTTCAATTTTTTCCAAATAACTCACCTCCATCCTAGTCTCTCCCTCCACAATCTCCAATTTATTCATATTTTCAATTCCTTGAGCATGAGCAACAATATTGATGTAAGCGCAATTTGCGTAGGCTTCCCTGAAAAACGTTCTGCTGATTTTGATTTACCGGGCTTGCATTGACCGTCAAAAGGGTCCAATTTTATTAAAGATAGTTTTTTTATAACGTAAACCTTGTAATTTAGGCACACGGTATGTTCAGAGCAGCATATCTCGGTTTGGTTTAAAGCTATCAAAAAGTGGTCAACTATAGAAATAATAAGTAAAACATTTAAAGAATTTTGCTAGTTGAACATTTTTTGATAGCTCCACAGACAACCGAGAAAAGCGAAATGAACAAGTGGGTGCGCGTAACGACCTACAGCAACCCAATAAAATAAAACTCACTTCAAAATCTTTGGCGTCACTTTCACAGAATCCCCCGACCCATTTGTCGCCACCAATTGCATTTTATACTTTGTAATATCCCTCATTGTGTTCCGATTCATTAACAAAACCATTGCCAGAGCATTTTCCCCCAGCGACTTTGACTTGGGGTAGTAGTAGGTGTTAACTATATATGCATCTGTATTAGTCAAAGGGTCACCGAACACCTTTTCTGCCAGTGCCCTTTTGAACGAGTCATATTGTATCAGATACTGATCTGCATCTTCGAAAATTGGTGGCACAATGAAAAAGCTCAATAGGTATAATGTACAAATCACAGTGAAACATATTATTTTCTGGAAAAATGTTGAAAAATGAAATGGGGAAAATAGATTGAGGGAATGACTTACCATAGTTTTCAGCTCCATTTTTCTTTGAGAAATTAGAAATTTTGAAAGTTCGAAAAATTGGAAAATTGAAAAAAAAAAACAAGAAGATATGGAAGATGTGTAGTTTGAAAAATCGGATGATCAGCGGGGGGAAAAATTTTTGAAGAAGAAAATGAAACGCGGAAAACGAGATGACATAATTAGATAGGTATGTTCAAATGGGGAAGAGGGAAATCAACACACACTGTGGAACATAAAATTTAACTGGAGATTTAAAAAAATGAGGGACTGGCAGAAAATATTCAGTTTTTGAAGATGGGGTTTAAAACTCGGCATAAGCTTTAGGCACACCCACTACTGTATGTTCAAAGCAGCATATCTCGATTGCTTTTGAAACTATCAAAAAGTTGTCAACTAGTAAAATTTTTAAAATGTTTTGTTAAACATTTCTTCAGTTGACTACTTTTTGATAGCTCCAACGACAACCGAGATATGCTGTCTTGAACATGCAGTACCTAAATTCTAGGCTAGAGTCGGCGCGCATTCAGGGACGCGAGGCGCAACTGGTAGCGCGTTTGGTTCTTAGCCAGAAGAGCTCGCAAGGCCATCAGAGGTAAAATTCACTTTTTTTTTCGTTTTCCTTGGTCAACCTGAAAGTTATCTGCCATTTTGCCCCCTTTTTCTGAAATTTGGGAGGGGGGGGGGGTTAAAAAGTTGGAGGACGGTTGGAGCCTCAAATCGTGAGCTCTTATAAAATCAAATCCGCTTTTCCAATCAGTTTTTTACAACTTTTTTCCTACTTTGATAATCATCTATTCCCCAAAAATCTTCGTAGTTTGGTCGCGCACTCATTATCTCCAATGTAAATCTCATCGCACTTTCTACGGAAAATCCACTAAAAGGAATACTGTACAAAAAAGATCTTCATTCTTCTTTCTAGACAAATCTAATCTACAAAAATACCCGTAAAGAAAGAACCTGCAGCAAAAACTATATACAAAATTATCTTTTTTTTATTAGGTATAACACCCAATATCCTTTGACCATCTTGGGTTTTGATGGTAGTGATAGGTGATAGGAGTCATTGGAGGACCGGATTTATAATCGACATCTGAGTGGATGCAAGGGAGATCCGAGCGTTGGGGGATCTGAAATATACTTTTATAAATTTGAATATATGAAAATGGCATACCAGACATCCTTCACCATTTGGGCATTTAGCCATATACCCTTTCCGATAGTAGCATCGAGTCAAAATCAGGTAGTAGTAGGAGTGGGTTGGGAGTTTTTCAGAGATTTTTTGGACAGTTGGTGAGTTCATGAATCTGGAATTTCTCATGATTTGAAAAAAAAACAGAGTGTGACGGTGGAAGGATAGGCGAGAGACTTCTGCTTAGGTCCGCTTAGGCCCGCTTGGACCAGTCCGGCCTAATTTGGTCAGTTTGGTCTAATTCAGTTCTAGTTAGCCTGGTTTTATAACGTCAAATTGGGTCCGTTCGGTCTAATTCAGTCTGAGCTTGCTAGACCGAACTGAGCTGAGTTGGGCCGGGTCAGGCATTATTAGGCCAAACGAGCCGAATGCAGACGTTTGGGCCACATCAGGCCGGAACAGGTCAGGTCAAGCAGTCCGAATCAAACTGAAGCAGGCCTTTAAGTCAGGTCAAGTCGGACTGAATCAGGCTAAATCAGGCCAAATGAACTGAGTATTGGCCAAGAGGGCGGATCGGACTAAATCAGGCCGAACGGGCGGATCAGATCGGGCCGTGCTGGACCAGATTCAATCAAGGGTAGAACCGCAAAAATACTCACCTCTCAAAATCCTCCTGTACCGGATCCAAAATCGAACTATTCAATTTCAAATTCTCCAACATATCAAATTTACTAATCCCAAACGGAATCGCATCATCACCATCTGTATCGAATGGTTTTTGCAAGTGCAACATGAAATTATTCTTGACAACACGTAGTTTTTTATCCGGAACATTGAACGATCTATGGATCCACATTGAATTGATACTCGACGGCCTTGTCACAATTTTTCCAGTGTCCTGTCTATCAACAAACCATGAGTGGCCGAATATCTCATGGAAATTCAAGTCGGACATGTTTGGTTTGTTATGTAACATCATTTCTCTTCGGGGATACTGTAGAGTGAGGATATCCGGATGGAGGAAGAAATGTGAGGCGAATTCGTCGTAATATGAATTGAATCCTCGAGGGATAAGGACATCATCCAGGTCAAAAAATGTGATGAATGTAGCTGCCTCTTTGTATTGAAGTAGGCAATCTGTATGAGCTCCTGCCTGATTTCTCCATTCCATATTGGAATTTGGTTCGGTGGAAGTGGAATTTCCGTCGGACTTCTTCAACCTCAACCAGAAATCAAGGGTCACATATCCTTGCCTCTCATACTCTTGTAATAAATCAAAGTAAGAATTCAACATGCTGGTAATATAAAGGTGAAGATGTCCCCCAAAATGACGGGCAATGTGAGCGTGAGCCACAAAAATGAGCCATTGCTCCGCAATAAATTGAGGGGAGAGGCAAATGACAACAGGGGCTGGGGCAGTGGTTCGGGCGGGGCGGAAGGGGATCTGAATTGGAAAATTTGAATATTGATTGGTGTTTTCTAGTGGTTTGGGACCCCACTTTGGGGATTATGATAATTGTTTTCTCAATTTGTAATAAATCACACTCCTCAACATACCGTACTCCCTAGAACAGAGTCTCACTGTATGTTCAAAGCGGCTCATCTCGATTTTCTTCAGAGTTATCAAAAAGTTTTCAACTAATAAAATGTTCAAAATATTTTGATAAATATTATATTAGTTTACTACTTTCTTAAAGCTTCAAAGACAACCGAGATATACTGCTCTGAAGATACAGAACTAGGTGAACCAATCCAAAAATAGAGATATGCCCAGTACCGTATGTTCAAAGCGGTATATCTCAAATGCTATCGAAGTTATCAAAACGCTGTCAACAAGTGAAATGTTCAAAATTTTTCGTTTAACATTTCTTTAGTTGAGCACTTTTTGAAATTCCCAAAAACAACCGAGTTATGCCACTATGTTTCAGTATTGTGACTATGTTTCAGTATTAACGGAAACAAAAACTCACCTCCATTTTTGTAACACCATCTGAAATCTCGAGTTTCTTTAAATTTGGCACCGAATTTGTAGTAGCTACCACATTGACATAAGCACATTCGGAGGCGGCTTCCCTGAAAAATTCAGTTAGAAAAAATATAGTTTGACTTTTCTTTTTCAAAATTCCTAGCTTACAAGAAAAGTAATCTTTTTAATGTGAGTTGTGAAACATCATCCTGGGCTAACTCAGCCTAATTCTACAGTAACCACTATACGTAGTTATTTGGTCTGGTCGGGACAAGCGGATGTTTTGAATACTCAACTTGGTCCGGTGGGCCGGCCCGTACATCGTGTCATAGAGGCACAACCAGTATGTTCAGAACAGCACATCTCGGTTGTCTTGCGAGTTACCAAAACGTTTTTGATTAATAAAATTTTCAAATCGTATTGATGATTGTAGTTGACCATTTTGATAACTTTCAAGACATTCGAAACATGCTGTTCTGAGCATACTGGGTGGGTTACTGGGCTTACGGAAAACAAATGTGCGGAACTTTTGTTGAACATTACATGTTCCAGCATATATTCTTGGTCGTACAGTAGCCCAATCTCAAAACTTACACCAAAATATTCGGCGTTACTGTCACAGAACTTCCTTCTTCACTCGTTGCCACTAACTGCATTTTATACTTCCTAATATCCCTTATTGTATTCCGATTCATCAATAAAACCATTGCCAAAGCATTTTCCCCTAGCGATTTTGACTTGGGATAGTAATATGTGTTTATTATAAATGCATCTGTATTAGTCAAAGAGTCTCCAAAAAACGTTTCAGCCAGATTCATTTTGAAATTATCGTACATTATGAGGTACTGATCTCCATCTTCCAGAAGTGCTGGCACCACAAAAAATGTAAAGAGATAAATGATAACAGCGATGGTGGCAAAGATCCATTTCTGAAAACTTTATAGCTCAAAAAAATTGGATAAAAAATAATAAAAACCATTTTGTTGAGATCCATTTTCCTGCCTAAACAAAAACCGAGAGGACAGAAATCAGCGGGATTCATAGCAGAATAAGGAAAAGTCGGGTTCATTTCCCAAAGATCCTTGTCTTTCCGTTTGGCTGTTCCAACTAATTTTGTGACGATGCACCTCCGAGGAAATGAAACTGGATTGTTCCGCGTCTTTTTAAGATGAGACTAGATAAAATTGAGACTGGCGGAATGATCGCGCACACTTTTTAAGGAAGGAAAATATAAAAGAAAAAGCATGTCAGAAGCTGAGGACGTAGGTTGCTGTTAGTATTTTTCAGCAGTTTTTTCTTGGAGGAGTTTACTTTATTGGTCTATTACTCCCTCAAAAAAAGTTAAGAAATTCATACTCAACCGACTACGACTCCAATTTCGTCAGCCTCGGGCAGAATTCAACTTGCTGGTCCTGAAAAATACTTCAAGGCTCTACTTGAGTTGGATGGACCCAAGATGGGGCATAATGAGCCCATCAATATTTTATGGACCTTAGACAAAGGTCAGAAAATAGAGTTGACCTATGAAGGATACCAAAAAATTGGACGAGGTCGAAAATTTTTAGTTTTTTTTAATCTATTCAATTTTCAAAATTCCATCATTACCCGTCTTGGGTACGTTCAAGTCAGCTAGAACCATTTTCAGCATTGTTCTTCTGATATCTTTTTTCATTCATCCCGAAAACAGGATTCTTCCGAGAACAAAGCAGGTGCACCGCGCACTGAAGACATTTCTCTTCCTAAGCGGTGCTGATCTTTATATTTTTGTTCTTTTTTTTTGCTAAACGGGCATTTTTACTCCAAATCTGACATTATCACACCCACAAAACCGTCCGAAAGCAAAAAAAACCTTTGTAGGTTTACAGTTTTCTCATAACTCTCACTGATTCAGGTACATTCCACACAGGATTTGAGGAGCTTACCCACATTTTTTTCAAATCTTTTTTATTTTTGGTATATTTTTCATGAATGCTTGCTAAAAACGAGCAATTTGATAGAATTAGACTCCACGTTTCTTCGGAAGAGTAATTTTTCTTTTTGAAAAACAAAGAATTTTTTGAGCATCAAATTTGAAAAATTTCAGCCAAATTTTCTGGAAAACATTAAATTCTGTTGATTTTAAAATCCCTCATCAGCCTTCTGTCTTCTAAAAATTCCTGGATACTTCAGCTTTTTGCCTGTCTGTCTCATTCGGCTTGTATCTAGATCGAACACATCTTATGGTACAATCTCTATACGTCTTTTATTATCCAAGCAGTGAATCTCTATGTACTTTTAGCGGGAAGCTGTTGAGAAAAAAAAAATGATTGAAGATAGTAATTTGATGAGCATGCCATATAAGTGATTCGTGAATGAAAGAAACTATCTTCTAGGTCAGACATACAATCGCCCTTTCGACCGACGGGCCAACTCAAGTCATTTTGCGTCGACTTGAGCCAATTCGAGCCATATAAGGCAAAAAAATGCTGATTCGCAGTTATTTTCCAGAATAATAATAATTATCATAACTCTTCTGTCCTTCTCATTAGACAAAAATCAAAGAACGAAGATTCTCAGATCTTCAATCTCTTTTTCTCTTCCGAGAAATCGTTTCCGTGTTTCATAGCCAAGAAGGAAAATTGGAATCACGTATTTTGAAGATTCCTGTTCACTTTGCCTGACGTAAAATCAAAGAAAAAGGTACATTCGACTTTGGGGACCCAGAAATAACATAACTATCAAATTCAAATTTCCAAATGCGCTACCAACTGTGCTACGCAACCCTGACCCTGATTGCCCCCCCCCCCCCCCCAAAAACAAGATCCCAAAATCCAAAAAGGCATCTAAACAATAATTTATATTCCCAAATATATTTTGTACAAATGATAAATATATTAAAAATAAATATACAGGTCATGGTGTGAATTTGTTAAAGCGAAGGAATGGGGGGGGGGGGGACAAATTTTTACAAATAATTCAAACACCGAGACGATTTTAAGAGATCGATACCGGAATCAGTAGTCGCGACGTGAAGTGGCCTGGTGGTAGAGACCCTTGAGCTTCTCGAACTCTCCTGGAATTAGAAATTGAAAATAAATTTCAAATTCCCTCGAACTCACTATTCAAGAAGTCGTGATTATGAGCCGCACGTCTTCTGTACTGCTCGTGCTCCTTCTTGCACACTCGGAGCTCTTCAGTAGTGTGACGAAGTCTTTTGGATGCCTCCTGAAGTTGGCGGCTCATCTTCTCCTTCTCGCGATTCATCTCCGCCCAATTCTTATCCATCATTCCATGGAGGCACTCGTATCCGCGAATCTCCTCCCGGTAATCCTCGTTTGCGCATTTGAGCGTTGTGTTGAGGATGTCGAGTTTGTCAATCTCAGCGACTAGCTCTGCCGGATCGAAGGTTTTTGGATCGACGTCCTCCTTCTCCAGGACCTTCTTCTGGTAGGCGTCCTTCCATTCGGTGAGAGTGCTCACTTTTCCTGGAAAAAGGATTGGTAATTAGGGGTGGTCAGGGAAGGAAGGTTGCGTGGAGCGGTAGCAGAGAAGGAAGCGCAGTCTGTAGCGGAGCCGCTAGAGGAGCCGGTAGCGCGGTCGGTAGCACAGTCGGTATTGGTGCAGGAAGCGCAGTTTGTAACGCATCTGGTAGCGCAGTCAGTATCATAACCGAGCGCAGTTGACAGCCGGTAGCACTATTGGTGATCTAGCAGGCTGAGCATGGGTTCAGCCCCTCTACAGGAATACCGTAATCTCTCCCAAACACGACACTTACGTCTCAACTCCTTAATCTCCTCATTCTTCTTGTAGATGGAGTTGATCAACTCGATGTGTTTCTCTTTGGCATGTGAAAATTCTTTAATCTGATCTGAAAGCACCAATTTCAATCAACGTTCTATCAGAAAAAAAACCTACCCTCCAACCGCGCGATCAACCAGTCCTTCTCCTGCGTCTGGCGGTTCACCTCTTCAGCCACTTGACGAGCCACCTCGCGAGCAACCTTTGCATCCACCTCATCCTTCACCTTATTCTCGACGGCTTTCGCAAAGAGACGACGGAGATCTTGATTCTCGGCGATGGTGGTGTTGAGTTGGTCGACGAGTCCGCGAGTCTTCTCGTTGAGGCGTTGCTTGAAGTGCTCATTGTATTGAGCAAGTTCGTGGTCCTTCTTTTTGATCTCGTCATTCTTGGCTTTGAGTTGCTCGGTGAGCTCTTTGATGGTCTTCTCGTTGGAGGAGGCGGTCTTCTGCTCCTCGAGTTTGTGGTGGGCGGCGGCGAGTGACGCTTTGACCTCATCTGGAAAATTTTGGTTTTTGTGGAAATCTTGAATGCTCTTGGGGAGGGGGGGGGGGGGGAGAAAAAAAGGCTCGGTGCGGGTCAGCTTAGCTGGTAGCGCACTTGCTAGTCAGGTCAAGAAGCTCTGAGCTCGAACCTCGATGGTCAAGTTTTTGGAACCGGCGCTCGAAAACAAGCATGGTGAGCTTTTCCAGGCCTGTAGCGCAATCGGTAGCGCTATTTGTGGTCTCCCAGACCCTCCGCACTTCAACCCCACCAAGAAAAAAAAAACTCACATTCATGCGCAGTCTTGACATTGCTGGCGATGGCCTGAAGAGTACGAAGATCGTCTGGAGAAGCGCTGGATGCTGAAAATCAATCGTTTCAAATAGGTTTACTCCCGAGAAAAACTTACACATCGACGCTGAGAGCTGGAACATCGCGTTGACGTACTGTGCCAGGGCGAATGGCCGGGTCGGGTTAAACTGGACGGCGAAGATGTTGTGGTTGTTCATTGTTTTACCTGGAAAAATGTGGATTCTGTGAAGAAAAAAAAGTGGAAGACAAGAGAGAAAAGAGGGTATACAGGAAAAAAGAAAACAATGTGTTGACCTGGCGGGTGGCTGCAGATAGGACCTCCGCGTCTCTTCGAAGAGACGCGGGGGTCATAATGATGAATAGCTTCGCCAGATAGGTGTCTAAATGTTTGGTTTCAAAATATGTGAGGAGGAATTTTCTAATTGAGTGGCAGATTGGAAAAGTTTCCCTCCACGACCCCCGCCACGAAAACCTTTGTAAAAAAAAATTACACGCACGCATGGTTAGCGGAAACTTGAGACGGGATTTCCGCGACAAGGTCACTCAAAATATGCGTAAAATAGCAACACTTGTTCACCTTACATTGACTGTCTGTGTCTCTATCCCTCTTTCTTTTTTGTTCAATTTCTCCAGGGAACGTTAAACAAATATGGTTTTTTCCTTCGAATGAGTAATTTTGGAGATTCGGAAGAAATTCGAAAATGACGGGTTAGATTTTTGGGAGTCCCCCCCCCCCCCCTCCTGAACTTCAGGGCCTCAATTTGGAATGTTAGGAACCTAGGTACCAAGTTAGAGATGAGGACTGAATTTGAGTCTCAGACTAGGTCTTGGGCGTGAATTCCGACTCAAATTAACGAAGCTGTGATAGAAGGGAGCTTGAAAGTATGAAGAATCCCTTGGGTCTAGCTCAAATCACAGGATTGCACTTCCCAGATTATGATACATCACCTGTGAGACCGAACAACAAAACGATAGAGCAGCAAAAAAATAGAAGAGAAGCAGAGTACCTCACAACTAAAATGTCATATTTCCAACAAAAAAAGTATGAAAAGAGGGAGACAAAAACTAAACAAAACGGTCGTGTTCTCAGGAACAAAAAAGTAGAACAACGAGAAAGAAAAGAGGACGGTTTTGCAGGAAAGTGTTGGTCGGTCGGAAAACTGACAACATGATACTAAAAAGTAATTGAACGGGGTACAGTTGGATGGGTGGTTTATCAGTAATTGGTCGCTGCCAGGATGCAGGTCACAATGAGATATTAGGGTCTAGGGAGCAAGAATGAGCAGTGAAGCGGTAAATGCGGTAAAAGCCGGTTACTCCAAAAAGAAGGAGACGGGGTGGTTGTATAAACTATCGGTTTGCTTTTTCTCCGCATTAGATGGGTGTCGGGAGGTCATATAAGTGTTATAAACACTGGTAGCGCATATGGGGGATGTTTTATGACGCCGATAATGGATGATGTACAGTTAAGGAAACCGCATAAAAGTTAGGACTGAAACAGTGATTGAAACCCCCTGACAATATAAGGCTAGCCGGGTAAACAGGATTTTCAGGCCCCGGTCGAAGGATCACCGGTAAAAATTCACTCGAGTTATCTGTTCCAGAGACCCACTCTCCTCTAACATCACCACAAATTGAGGATACAAAACCCGAAAAATTGCCCCCCCCCCCCAAAACAAATGGGCGCCCCTAAAATAAGAAAACTTCCCCCCTTCGTTCCCAGGTGTTGACATCGAAAAACGAAACCAAACGACCTATCTTTTCCTCCTATCTCATCTCATTTCCCTCCCTTGTTACATCATGGAATACGTTTTCTTCACAGGTGGGTTCAACTTGAGGAGGAATGGATTCTAATAAGTCAATTTCTCCTAGAGCATGCCACAGAGAAAAAAAAGTGCTACGTCTAAAAATTTTGCTTCCAAAAAAAGATGAGCAGAGCGGAAATTGAAATCGGGGGGAGGAGTACCTAAAGCCTCGGAAAAATAGAAAAGGACATCAAAATTCGTCACCAAAAAGTGGAAAATTTCCAAAAACAAGGTATGACCCAGCCACGAGAAAATCAATATGCAAATTGCCACCCCTCTACAGAGAAAAAGAGGCAAGAAGGGTATAATAATGAGACGATCAAAAAAAGGAGGTGCAAATGAGGAAGGGGGAGGAGGAAGGGTGTCTTGACCTACAACATTTAGGCGGGAAAATATTTTGGCGGGGTAATAATGCGCATCTGTCAAAAGGTGGGAGGCAGGTGGTGATGGTGGTTTTAATTGATGTTTTGGTGGGAGATGCGATTGACCGATAAGGAGGAAGGAGGAGGGGGGAGGGATTAACTGGCTCCTGCTTGGGGTTTTTGAAAATAGAGAGCTCAGTTCTTAAGGGTCTACAGATGATAAATTATGAAGTTGTGAATCTATCTATCGGTATAAAATTCGAAAAGGGTTGACGATTAGAAGTTGTCAAGAGGAAGAAACCGTTTACCGTAAATACAATCTTATCTCAAGACGTATCTCAAGATTCCAAACGATGAGTACTCACGGAATCAGAAACTGGATAACCTTTTCCCACCATACACACTACTCTGATTACACTCTTTTCGAAACTTACCCTTTTCGTCGTAGAAGCGTGTAACTACGAGAAACAAGAGGAGAGAGAGAGAGTACGCGCAGCTTTTCCCGCCCTAAAAGGTCTAATGAGTAGAGAGAGACATGTGATCAGGTAGTGTTATGTTCATTTGTTGCTAGGGGAAGCAGCGAGTAAGATGGAAAAGGGAGGGAAGTGGATTAAGACAAAAGTGATGAAAAGGATTTGATGATGGGAGAGGAATCGAAATGTCTATAGGGGCAGTTCTCTAGTACGATTCTAGTAGGCATAGGGTCTTATCTTACAAAACGCGCATTGCCTTAAAATGTTGGGAACCGGACAATTAGGCAGGTCAAAACTGATAATGAAAATTATAACGCTGGAAGAAGCAAGTGATAACATATTTTGCTTTGATGTAGTGTCATAGTGAGGTTAGGTGATAAGCAAGTGGTCAAAAAAATAATGGAAAGACACCAGTTAGTAATTGTCCAGTCGACGACTATGCAGGGAAGTTTCAAGTAAGATCAAAAGGGTGAAAACTCTCATTCTTAGGGTACGGTTGGGTAAGGACCCCTGCTTCTGATGGCAAGCAGGTACATAGATCCTTCTTGGTCGGATAGTGTAGCCGTTAGCGCTTTTGGTGATATGGCAGGCTCATCAGAAAATGGTCAGAAAAAGCGTTTTGGTTTGTTATATTCAGTCAATTATGTAGTCACGAGCCGACGTATGACATTAAAATCAGTTGTGCTTGTTTACGGAGTATTCATTCAAAAGTTCAATTTTTCCCACAGATGCAAAACAAGGTGTACTTGTCAGATCATTAGTAGTAATGAACTCTAGACATGGAGATCAAACAACACAAAAAAATCGTCAAGAATCTTCGAACTTCAAGTGTAAGAGTTTCTTTCTTTCAGGTATTCTCCCAAAACCACTTCGGAAAAAAGATTAGCGTGTCCTTGTCCTACCATTTTTGTCAGATTCAAAGTGGAATCCAGGAACGTTTTTCCAAGAAGTTTTGATACCAATTCCATACTCAATATTCCACGTGGATCCAAAGTGTTGACCTTCCGAATATTCCAATTCTTCGAATTTTGAAACAACCTCCCCGTGACCTGACCTCTCTCTCCCAATAACGTTTTACGTAACCTCCTCCCCCCCCCCCTTCCTCTTTCTTCCAGAATTCATTAATTTATTTCTGACAACCACGTGTCTACACCATACAAAAACTTCTCAAAATCAGAACAAGCTCAAATCACTTTCAAAGACGTTTCAATCAAGAAAAACTATATTCTTCCGGTAAGTATTTTTCTTCTCCTCAGCCACCTCAACTTTCCATTTTTATAGAACAAAGTGAAAAATGCGTACAGATTCCATGTTCATCTTGTTCCTGATCCTAACAAGTTTCTCAACGACCGGTGTGCAAATCAAGGGACCAGGTAAACCACAAACTTCTGAAAAAACTTGTGATAACCGTAGTTTTCAGCCCAATCCGATTTGATGCAAGTGTCCGAAAACTTCCGTATCCTCTCCCGTGTCACCAATGCCATTCACCTCCATTTCATTGCCACTCAAACCGATGTCAAACTACATGAAATCATCAGTGAAGTGATGCGAATCTCAACAGAAGATTTCATTGGAGTTATCGGTTTTGAGGCTAGCCACACCAAAGCCAAGATTTCTAGAATGCAGAAAGCCAATCAAAAATATTTGGAGGTTCCTCAAGATGTCAAACTAGAACATAGTGATATATCGATGGCTGTTCATGCACTGAACTTATGGTTAAGTTTTTTCGACCAAACAGAAATTTTGGAGGATGTGAAGAATAAGAATGATACAAAAATCACAAATAAGATTACCTATGGAGGTCTGATGCAGAAATTTGAGAATGTAAGTCATAAGAATCTAGTTCATTTTCATTCGCTTTTCGATGACGATCCGGCATCCTATGAACTACCAAACGACCTCAATAAAAAAACTCAAGAAACCGTCAAAAAGTTTGTGAAGCAGTCCCAATATATTCGAGATTGTATGGGAAATTTAACAGAGTTGAGAGAGGAGCTAAATAGTTTAGAGGTTATGAAAACCTATGAAACCAAGGAAAACGAGAGGAAAGTGAGGAAACTAGCTGGAGAGTTCTTAATATTCTATGAAACCAGTAAAGGATTGCCAAAAACGATTGGGAAACTCATCGAAAACATTGATTTGACTGCGGAGATATGGAAGCCGTCAAAGATAACAAAAGATATATCGAGTGAAGGTTTAATGCAATCTCTGTACGGTTCGGTGACATCGTTCAAAGGATTTCAGAACATTTATGATGAAATTGAGTTGACTCATACTGCCGGTTTTCGGAATTCCAAAGACTTATTACAAGTCTTCGAAGATCTCAAAAATCCTTGGTTTCTGAAGAATGTTGCAAAAGGGGCTAGTACCAAAAATCTCACCCAGGCTCTGGGGAGGTATCAAAGTATCTCTGAAAAGATAGTGAGTTTAGATGAAGAGTGGAAGAAAATGGTGGAAGAATCCACAAATCTGATCACACCAGAACTTCAAACCGCCGCTACAACTCTCAAGAATATCACAGAGTTTGGAACAATAGTCAAGAAACGCAAATTAGTTGTGAACAAAACAGCAGAGAATATCACCAACTACTTTGAAGATTTGCAAGTGTCAACCAACATTGCCGAACGCCTTGTGGAATATGACAAAGGACAACGACCTCTAGAAGACGTAGTGCACCAAATTCGGAAAGCACAACAAAAAATTTCTGATCTGTTATCATCACCAATATATCCCAAGTCTGAAATGGAACTGAACTCAGTCATACAACTTTTTGACGTTCTTGGGGGCCTCACATGCGAGGATGAATTAGCAGCCAAGTGTATATTCATTACGAAAAGGAAACTAATCACGAATGGAGCCAGAGATTTGAAATTTTTCGATCTTCTAAAAGAATTTGCGGAGCTAGTGAAAGAGATAAATGCGTTGGGGTTGATACCCGAGAATACTGTAACTCCAAAAGTTTCGATCAAGGATGTTGTGGATGAGTTGAAACTTGACGAATTCGCAAAAAAGTTCAAGTGAGTAGAGTCTGTTTTTCAATTAAAAAAGATCATAAAAATTTCAGAAACGATGCCGAATACATACGGAAAGTCATAAGTTTTTTTGATTTCCTAAAGGAAATTATGAAATTTCCTGGGGATAAGTGCATCGGAGAACTGAACACGTATTTAAGCAATTTTGAAAATGTGAGTTTGAGCCTGACTGATTTTTTTTCAAACTTTCATTTTTCAGGTGCAAAAGAGAATTTTCGATCTTGCGAAGCTAGATTTGAAGTGGAGTAAACAGAACCAAAGCCCCAGTTTTTTGATTCTCCCAATGAACAACTCAAAAGCGCTAAATGGAAATCTTGGAGATAGTTTACAAGTCTTGGAGAACATTGAAAAGGCTCGACAAAACCGTGAATTACTAATGCCAAAGCAAAAATTTTCGGATCAAGCTCTAAAGTTGATTGAAGGTGAAGGCTTACGAGATTGGATCGATCCGAGTATAACAATAATGGAACTCTTGGGAAAAGCTGATAATCTGAGCGAGTTGGCCGGTGAAGTTAAGGGTAAAGATCTGGTTGGAATGGCTGAGATTTTCGAAAAAGCCGCTGATATCAAGGGATTAATCGGAAGGCAAAAACAGTTGAATGAAGTTTTTAGTAAGATTTTACAAAAATCTGGAATTCTACCTAATGTTTTTGAATTCCAGATAGTTTAAACCACGAATTGAAGGATTCCTACGAGACGAAGTACTTTGACAATGCTCGAAAACACGACCTAGACTTTGCCCGCCACCATTCTCAACTTACCAACGTTCGTGTCTCAATTGACTCTTTGAGAACGTATTTCGATGAAGTTTTTGGACATACAAAGAAAAATCAAAAAATAAAAATCACGAAGGAGTCGGTGACAATTGAACGGCAGATCCCGGTTTCCTACACTGCCATCATTCTTATTGGCGTCGGGTTTCTTCTTTTGTTTGTTACAATAGCAATGGTCGTTTATGGAGTGACAGAGAAAGGAAGAACATTTTACAAGAATTTGTACTTGTACTATTTCGGGAAGCTAGAAGACTTTGAAAAGCGGTGGAGATATTCGGTTAGTTTTCAGAAATTTCTCAAGAAATTTGACAGTAGATAACTCAGTTGTGTTCAATCACGAGGACATTCTAACAGACCAAAAGATGCGCTACCGGTTGCGCTACCTGACTTCTGTCCGCGTACCGCGCTCGGTAACGCATTTGGCAACCTGTCAGTCCGGCCCTGGGCTCAAACCCATCAGAGATAAATACTTTTACAATTTTTCAACAAAAGCGTTTCAGCTGTTCATGGACACTGTCGATGGCAAAAACTCTGTTCTGGACGCGGCACGAGAGGGAAACAAGTCCAATTTGTTGAGAGCATTGAAGCACGGAGCCTATATTGATGCTTATAATAGTGAGTTTTTTCGGTTCGAAAGGACTGACGCACAAACTTAAACCCTATAAATTTTCAGAATTTGGAAACACTGCCCTCCACATGGCCACCAAGTTTGCTCAACCAGAACTTGTCCGACTTCTTATCACCTATGGAGCTGATCGTTCTCTCCTCAATGCCAAAAACTTGGCTCCCATCCAAATGATCCCTAGAGATTATGAGAAGAAGTTCCCGGATAAAGCTCAGGCCTATGGAAAAATTAAGAAGATTTATAAAAAGTACGATAGGAAGTCATTCCGATGCAGTGTTCCACGTGTCTTTCCGACGGACTCTTTTAAAATTTATCCGGATGAGAGTACGGATGTCAATTTGACAAATGATTTCTTGGATGCGTTTAGAGCCATTGTGAGTTTACTTGGGAAGACTGTAAATATTAACCTGTGGGAAGAATAATCGGCATTTTTTTGGGGTGCGTTGCGCAGGTGGTAGGGAGTACCTGCCAAACCTTCAATCCCACTAGAAGTTATTTTTTCTGTATTCCAGGTCTCCGATGAAGCTACCCTCCAAACCACTCATGTCGTCTACAAAACTGATAAAGATGGCGTCCTAGTAACTGACAGTTTGGATGCTCTCTACTGGATCTTCCATGGAGCAATCATTGTAAAAGAGCAATGGATGACTGACTGTTTGCAAAACGAAAAACTCATCCTGAAAGATTCAGACTACCTAATTGAGAAGGTCAAGTACCGAGGAGTTGTCTATGATACAGTGTTGGGATGGAGTGAAGCGATGGCGAAAGCGACAATGCCCTATTTGACAGGAATATTTGTCACTGTGGTGGCTGACAATTTTAGAAACTGTTAGCAGAGATTTTCTCTGATTCACAATAATTTTTCCTTTTCAGTGATGCCTCTCTCCAGCATCGTGAGCATTCAAGGAGGTGTCTTCCTGAATGTGTTCCCCTACAAACAACTCTTCAATCGAGACTCAAAACCGTATCTTCATGCAAACATGGGACCTCTTTTTTTGATTCATGATGGAAATCAGGAAATGGATATGTATAGAAATGATCCGGATAAGATGTACACGGTGTTCACGGAAGAGGAATTCATGGTTTTCATGTTGAAGAGAGAGATGCAAAGAGATACTAGACCGAACCCACCTTCTGTATTGATTCAGGATGAGTAGTTGGATAATGAATGTTTTTTTTTGGATTTTGGTGTACAGGGGACTCGAAACAATTAGAAATAGGCAATGTTGCTGGAATTCTCAATGGAGCGCGGGTTTGACACCTCAACCTAATATTCCTTTGCAAGTGTGCTCTACCGAAATTCGGAGTCCTTTTTGTCTCGCCAATAGAGCGTTCCACGGCTTGGAAACCCAATTTTGGCAAGTGCGCTCTACTAAGATTTGCGGAAAAATACACAAAACAGTATTTTGTAACACTCCGTGAACCAACCCGGTACACCACTTTAGTTTGTTTCCCACGTCAGCCTATACCGTGTTTGAAAAAATCAAAAATTTTCAATTCATTTCTTTGAACACTCCTTCTGGGAGCTAACAATCAACTAGAATCTTTTCTGTGAGTGCTCCCTCTGTACCCCTGAGAAGATGAACATTTTCATTTCCAGAGAAAAGAATAAAAACCATCGGTGACCGAAATCATGCGAATCACAGTGCTTCTATGGTTCTTGATGTTCTTCTCTCAAAATGCAATCTCTGGTAAGTGTCTGTCTATTTATCTGCAAGTCCAGATGTCCTTCTAGCACCCTCCAACATACAATTGATTACCGAAGACTTTCGAATTTTATCCCGCATCGTCAACGCCATCCATCTCTCCTCTTCCACCATCCATGATGATCAAATCATTCAAGATGTACTGTCGGAACTCCTCCGTGTTTCATTGGATAGACTTTATTCGATAATTCAAGTGGATGTGGGAACAGCGAAAAAAGAAATTAATAGAATTCACAAAGAGATTGTTGCAAAGAAATTGAAGGATGCAAAAATGTCAAAAAAGGAAAAAGAAAAAATGTTGGCTGCAGAAGATGTTCGTTTAGCAGAGGATCTGAAGGTAATGTTAGCCTCGTTCAATGGACTCGCTGGGAAAATTCACATTCTGGAGGAAGCAGTTAGTCATAAAAAAGAAGATTTGATTGAGGAAATTCTCAAATTGAAAAAGTCATCTAACCTGTTCGATAACACTTGCTTCAAATTGGATTTCGAAAATCTCAAAAAGTTTGGGACAATTTTCACTGGTGACTCCAATAACTTCACTTTACCCAGTGACGTTGAGCTGGCTCAGACTCTATTAATCTTCAAGAAAAATTCGAAGAAGACGAGAGATTGTCTCCGAGAAATTGAATTTATCGAGAAAAAGTTCAGCATGTTGAGCATCCAGAATATCCTAGATAAGTATAGAAATGTGTTCAGTTCTTTCTCGATTGCCTCTCATTTTGCGATACAAATGAATGCTTTCCAAGGAAATGAGGCAATACTTGAAGTTTTTGATGTGATATTAGCTATGCTGGAAAATTCTAGGAGTATTTGGGGTCAGGGAGCAGGAGCACAAGGAGCAATTGCCAGTCTCAACAATTCTATGACAACCATGAAACTCCAGAGAACTCTTCCAGAACTTGCGGATCGTGGTAATACAGCAGGATTCCAACATCCTAAAGATATTCTGAAGATTTTTGAAGATTTCAAATCTCCATGGTTTCTGAAAAAAGTCACAAAAGGGAAGAGCACAAAAAAACTAGTGGATGCATTTCAACCATACCGGAAAGTGGCGGAATCGATATCCACATTGAGTGATTCTTGGGATATTCTGACAAATCTGGCACCGTGGGATCATCAAGTCCCTAAAGCAGCGTCCAGTCTGCAACTCATCCATGATTTCGCTGCAAACTCCAGTCTCCACTTTGAAAATGTTAAGAAATATGGGAAGGCTGCTAACCAATGCTTCAAGATAGTGACACAAAAACTTGATAAAGCAAAACTCACCCAATTTCGAAGAGAACAAAATGAAGCGGATACCATTTTGAATCAGATCAAAGCAGTTGGAGAAATGGCTTCCCAATTGAAAAGTTCGGCGATGGAAGAGTTGAATCATGAAACCACCAGAAGACAGTCATTTGAAAAAGTGATGGAAGTAGTGACGCAGCCAATTTCGATGAATGTTAATTCGACCAATTTTCACGAGGATATTATTGACATCAACTTGATGGAGAAACGAAAAAGCCTGCCAGGAACCGATTTCTTCGGAGTTCTCTTCAATATTTCTGCATTATCCAGAGAAATGAACAAGTTGAAGAGGAATATGGAGGGTATAAATACAGTAACCACGATTTCCATCAAGGATATTTTGGCTGAGTTGAGAGTGATTGAGGTGGCAAAGTGTTTCAAGTGAGTGGTACAAAGTGCTGCGACACTTCAAAACTAGACGTTTCGAAACTGCGGTTGCGAAACGTCACAGTTTCAAAACGTCTCGTTGGGAATTGTCTCGAAACCCCTTGAAACTTGATAAATCAATCCTAATTTTCCAGAAAAATTGGGAACCTAAACTTTGAAATCCCATTCGACGCGCTGACCACAATCGAGTTATTTCCAGTGGATACCATAGCGAAAATGGATGAATACTTGACGGAACTAGAGAATGTAAGTGGTTGGAGTTACTGGGACCGATCCTCTATGAGAACGCGCTACCTCGTGGCGCAACCGGTAACACTCTTGCTCTTCTACCTGACACTCACGGGTTCAAGCCCTCTGGAGGCGATAATTTTGATTTTCCAGGTTCAAAAAAACATTTCCGCAACCTACAAACTCATTCAATCAGTCCGACTGTCCGACAACTCCACCAACTCTTTCTTGACCCTCAACGGATCCAGACTCCTAGTTGAAAGCCTTGGATTAAGCATAGAAGCATTGGAAGACTTGGAAAAAGCTCGTCGACACCAAACAGAACTTCTAAAACTCCCAGAATTTCCTGACATGGTTAAACATGCAATTCTAAAAGAGGGATTGATAGAGTGGCTGGAGCCGAAACAGGAACTAGAGACGTTTTTCACTCAGATTGCACGTGTCGATTTTCTGGCGGGAGTAATTCGAAAAGGAAGTTTGCAGGAGATGGCGAAGGTCTTCAGAAGTGTTTCAGGGGTTCATGGGATTACAGGAAGTCGGGCGAAGTTGAGCAGTTTGGCTAGTGAGTCTGAATTCCGAATTTTCTAGAATTTGAGAAATTCAAATATTTAGAATTCCTCCACAAATCACATTTCGCTGACGGAGATGCCTCGATGGAATATTTCGATCGTTTGAACTCCTTGGATTTGGATTTGGGGTTTGCCAAGCATCAAGCTCGTCTCCTAAACACTCAGATCACTGTTGCCACTATCCAAAAATTCTTTGACGATGTATTCGGAGAAAAGAAGAAGGGCACCCCTGAAACTATCACTATAGAGAAGCAAATTCCAGTTTCCTGGATCAAAATCATCAGTTTTGTTCTAGGATTCCTTGTTTTGATATTGGTCATGGCTCTGTTTGGGTACGGATTTACGGAGAGGGGAAGGACACAGTACAAGAATCTGTACTTGTTTTATTTCGGGAAAAAAGGGGAGTTTGAGAAGAGATGGAGGTATTCGGTAAGTGGCCGTGGCCGTGCGTTTCGACGGCCACCAAATATATTCCAGCTATTCATGGATACGGTTGATGGAAAAAACGCTCTACTGGACGCGGTTCGGGAGGGAAGTGCGGCAAATGCGTCGAGGATTTTGAAGAAAGGAGCATTCATCAATGTCTATAATAGTAGGTTGTTTAAAAAGTACAGACAAACAGACAGACAGAATGACAGACAACTTTTTTGAAGAAAAAGGCTTCTTGACCTAAAATTGCCGATTTTGGCATCATCCGGACATTCAGACAAACAGACAGACTCGCTCTCAAATTTTGAGCGCAGAATAGGACTGCTGGAAATGAATAGGACATTCGGATCGATAGACAAACAGACAGACAAAATGACAGACAGACGAACATACGTACAGATGAAGAGACAGACAGACATACACGCAGGCAGACGAAGCGACATACAGACAAACAGAAAAGCAGACAGACAGGCAGGTAGACAGACAGCAAGACATACCGACAGCTTTTCTGAATAACAAAAAAGCTTTCTGACCGGAAATTGCCGAATTTGGCGACATCCGGACATTCAGACAAACAGAAAGACTTTTTCTCACATTCTGAGTTCAAAATTGGAATGCTGAAGGAGAATAGGATATTCAGACAGGCAGACTGATCGACAGATGAAGAGACAGACAAACGGACAGACAAACTGACAAACAGACAAACTGCCAGACACCTCACTTACATTTTCTAGAATTCGGAAACACCTCTCTCCATTTTGCCACGAAAGTCGGTTACGCTGATCTTGTTCAAATCCTCATCAAGAATGGAGCCGACCGATCACTTCTCAACTCCAAAAACCTAACTCCCGTTCAAATGATCCCTCAAGACTACGAGAATACATACCCGGATAGAGTGGCGAAATATGATCAAATCAAGAAGATTTATAAAAGATATGAGAAGACCAAGTTCAGAATAAGTGGGTCGAACAGAAATAAAAAAAGCCTAATTGAAGTTTCAGGGGTGCCCCAAGAATTCTCATGGAACTCTTTCCACATTTACCCCGATGAGAGTACGGATGTCACGTTGACAAATAAGTTTTTGGAGGCATTCCGATCCATTGTAAATTATACAGATTCTGACCCCCCCCCCCCCCCCCCCCCGAAATTTTTTTTTTCCAGGTTCTTGACGAACCATCTTCCAACGCCACTCACATTGTATTCAGAACTGACGAAGAAGGGATGCTCGCCACGGATAGTGTGGACTCCCTCTCCTGGATCTTCCATGGAGTTATTCTGTTGAGAGAGCAATATATGGAGGATTGTCTGAATGACGAATCGGTTGTCCGGAAAGATACAAGTTATCTGATTGAGAACGTCAAGTACAGGGGAGTGGTCTATAATACAGTACTCCAGTGGACAGAGGCAATGGCGAAAGGGACAATGCCATACTTACACGGAGTCTTTGTGACCGTGGTGGCGTTGGAGTGCAAGAATTGTGAGTCAACTGCACTATTTTCAATGGAAAAATGACTTAGAATGGCTTCTAATTGGCTCCAAAAGTCTGAAACAACCTGAAACTTTTTGAGCATCTTCCTTAAATAGTTTTGGCTCATTCACCTTCAAAAAAAAATCTGAAATTGGTTTTGCTGAAACTGAAAGTCATTTTCAGCCGATTTCAAGCTCTATTAGTCAAGAACTACCCTATTTCGGTCTAGTTAATCTGAACTTTCAGATGAAAAAATCTGAAATCATAGAAATATTTCACCAAATAATTTTTCAGTGCTAACCATCTCCAACATTGTCACTAGCCAGGGTGGTGTCTTCCTGAATTGGTTCCCTATAAAAGAGCACTTCAACATTGGCTCCCGACCGTACCTTCATGCTCACCTAGGACCACTCTTTTTGATTCATAGTGGAAAAGAGGACTTGACGACCTATAGAAATGATCCGGATAGGATGTACACGTTGTTCACGGAAGAGGAGTTTATGGTGTTCATGTTGAAGAGAGAAATCAATAGAGATACGAGACCGAACCCACCTTCTGTAATGATTAGTGAGGAATAAAGATATTTTAATGGGGTTGAGCTCTTTTTTTTTTTTTTTTTTTTTTGAAAAAGTTCTGAATACCGTAACTATTCTATCTGCAACGTCTCTGCCTGTTCCATACCGCTTAGCGCAGTTGGTAGCGCTTTTGGTGCTCTGCCAGACCGACCCCAGGTTCAAACCCATCAGATCAACATTTTGTTCTTTAGCTGGAGAGTTGTTTTTTTTTGACGTGACCTTTTCAAGAAAAACCTCCCCATTTTCCCTCAAAAAATATCCGTGAAAACATCCACGTGTCGTCCAACTTTCTTATCTCCTTATCCAATCTTTTCCAGTTTTTCCTATCAAAATTAGTGCTTTTTCGTCAAGGTTTTCCGCACATTTTTTGGTAAGTCTAACGCTTTTTGCTCCTCAAACTCGAGTTGAAGATTCCAGAAGGAAAAAAAATAGAAACCAATGCGCGCAACTTCAATATTCATCTTGTTCGTATTTCTAACAACAGGATTCTCAACATCTAATGGAGGTAATCTGGAAGATATCTGGAAGAGAGAAGGAGAGAGAGAGAGAGAAAGAGAGAGAGAGAGAGAGAGAGAGAGAGAGAGAGAGAGAGAGAGAGAGAAAAGAGAGGGAGAGAGAGAGAGAAAGAGAGGGAGAGAGAGAGAGAGAGAGAGAGAGAGAGAGAGAGAGAGAGAGAGAGCGAGAGAGAGAGAGAGAGGGGAGGTGGGAAGGAGAGAAATAGAGAAGCCAGACGCCCTAGCCTCTCTGCGCTCTACCCCATCGCATCTATCACTTTCCAGCTTCATCCCAACCATCCAACCTTCGACTCATCGCTGAAGACTTCCGTATCCTGTCCCGTGTCATCAATGCCATCTACCTCCAATCCGCTGCTATCAAAAAGGAAATCAAGGCTCATGATATCCTTTCGGAGCTCCTCCAAATCGAAGCCTCCTCTTTAAATGATATTGTGAATGTTGACGTGGAAGCAGCACGAGAGGAAATCAATCGGATGAGGAGTGAAATGACAAAGTTCAACGCGAGTAGTCAGAGCAAAAACTCAGAGTTTTTCAAAATGGCCCCCGAGTTATTTGAGATGACTATCAATTATTTGATGTTTTTCAAAATTCTAAAACTCGAAAATCCATCGAATAAATTGATAAGCTCCACGAAAATCTCATCGATTCAATTTCCGGCGGCGGCCGCGAAAATTAAAGATGAAGACATTTTCAACAACAATTGCTCCAAAATTGAACACGAACTTCTCGAGGCAATGGTGGACAAGTTCTCGTCAGAGTTCGGTACTCTGGAGACCCCCAACGACACGGTTATCCAATCAATTTTTCTTGACTTCACGAGTGAAGTCAGTACGATAATCAGCTGTATTGATAGTCTACCAAAGCTACAGGAGGATCTGAGGACACTGAAGATTTTGGATATGAAAGAAGATTTCAAAGCAGTTCGAGACGCCAGATTTCTTGCGACTCGTTTCTCAAAATTACTCAAAGACCCCAAATTTACTGTCGCTATCCACAAAATGCAGAACTCGATTTTGAAAACATTCACAGAAAGGTTCGAATCTGTTCGAGCTGTTTGGGCGAGTGATCCCTCTCAAACTAGCTACTTGGAGGATGTTATGCGTGATCTGAAAGTATCAGTAGAACTTGTTCAAGACTACAATCAAGACTACGAGGAATACAATTATGTGCACACTGTCGGATTCGTTAACTCGAGTGATATGATTAGAGTTTATGACGATTTGAAGAGTCCCTGGTTCCGTAAGAATATTGCGAAAGGTGCAAACACCACGGACCTCTCAAGAGCATTCCGACCGTTTCGATTGGTGTCACAGAAGATTATCGCCTTGGAAACTGTCTGGGACAGTTTCGCAGAGTCTGCGGAGAAGGGGTTGACCAGTGACGCTGCAGAAGCTTTGGGATTTATTTCGAATATCAAAATATTCGCGACAAACTCTTCTTCCAAACTTGCAAATCTTGACGATCTTCAGAAAAAAATTGAAAAGTGTGTTGAGAAGTGGAACTCAACATTCGACGATTCACAGTTCGAGGTGTATGAAAGGCAAGAGCGTCTCACTTGGAATGTTATCGATCGAATCGAGAAACTCTATATTCGAATCTCAGAGCTTCAGGACACTCTGAATGAGCCAGTCGCCGGAAACCTAAACTGTTTGGAGCACGTCAAAAACCTTTTGACAACAATTGCACAGGTGAAACATTTGCCGGCATTTTTCATCCCTGCAACTATGGATGCAATAAACGCCAAACGCAGAACCGACATTTATCAAGTTTTTCGAAATATCGTCGCTGTGGCAAAAGAGCTGAAAGAGCTGAAAGCTGCCTCGGAAATGATTGATGATAATAGTTTTGTGGAAATGATGAGCATGGCGACGGATCTGGGAATTATTGATGTCGTCCAATGTATAAAGTAAGTGTTTTACTTTAAGATCCCCTCTAAATTCCAAATTTTTAGTGCTACTATTTCCGATGAGCAGTTCAACAACGGCTACCATGTTATCAATGCGTATTTGAGTCTCAAGAAGTTCCCAAATGATAATGTTGTGGGGCAGATCAATAAGTATTTGGACACATTGTTAGAGGTGGGTTCACAGAAAATCAGAATTTTCATTTTCGATTTCGGCTTTTCTCTCAGGGGGAGTATGTCAATCCAAAATATACTGATATTTTTACATGAATCGATTCAGAAAAAATAAGGAACCATAAGGACCTGTTAGTCACTTTTTGTGTTGAGAAAAGGCACAAAGGAGAAGACGTGATCTGATGGGGGCTAAATTATTCTCAGTTTCTGGGACGCACTGTTCGT
The DNA here is from genome assembly GCA_000143925.2 of Caenorhabditis brenneri. Taxonomy (NCBI): domain Eukaryota; kingdom Metazoa; phylum Nematoda; class Chromadorea; order Rhabditida; family Rhabditidae; genus Caenorhabditis; species Caenorhabditis brenneri. The sequence goes on along the minus strand of GL379787.1, from coordinate 704,329 downwards.
ATTTCGGAATCTATTTTTCCAAAAAAGGAATTCACATCACAAGCCAAAATAGTCAGGAAGTCTAACTTGAGAATTGGGTACATGAGAAAAAGGTTGAATAGTCCTTAGAGTTTGCATCTCGTCTCTTGGACAAAGATTCCTCCCTTTTTATCACGCAAAAAATCAAATAACTGATCGGATGACTAATGATCACATTCTGGCAATCTTTACAGATGACCTCGGTTATAATTCAACTCCTCCCCAAGTCTGC
>GL379787.1:680544-703980 GCA_000143925.2 Caenorhabditis brenneri | reverse complement strand
ATTGGCTCGGCGTCACTTCGCAACTAGCCAATTCTCAACTGCGATATTTCGCAACTATTACGTTTGGCAGCTGGTATAGGATAGCTAGAAATGTATGGATGGCCCAATTTAACGCTTTTCTCGGTTGCGAAACTTCATAGTACCAAAATGTCTGATTGCGAAACGTCACCGTTGCGAAGAGTCGCGGAGCGCGAAAATCGCTCTGAAACAAAGTATGCCGCTCTAAAAAAATGAAATACCCTATTTTTTCCGCCACGAGATCATCTGATTCTCAACATTTTCATCACTGAAAACCTGATTTTCCTATTCTTTTCATCATCAATTTTCATGAAATTAGGCAAAACAGGTTAAGGTTCTAGTCGAAAAAAACCCGATACTTCTTTTCGATGTATGTGTCGAGAGGAAAACAAAAAAATTGTTACAGGTGCAAATAAAAATGGAAGATATATCAGTCACAGTTCAGAAACTAAGAACGAAAGTCATTCAAAATGGAACTACGGATTCATTTTTAGCGCTTACTGACTCGAGAATCTTCTCAGAAAATATTGGAATGTGTACAGGAGTGCTGGAAGAAATGGACAAGGCCCTTCAACATATGGATGTTTTTATGGATTCAGATTTTGCGAAACCAGTTAGAGATGCAATTCTTGATCTCGGTTTGCCTGATTGGTATTACGGTAATGAAGATATGCAAGAATTATATGATGGGATTCTGAAGGCTGATATGATCGCTGGAGAAGTCCGTAATGGATCGTTGTTGGAAGTGGCGAAAGTGTTTGAGCAAGCTGCAAAAGTAAAAGGATTCCATGGGACAAAAGCAAAGTTGCATGAGTTACACGGTATATAATTCTAGAGGTTACAAACTTGAATTGAAAATTTTCCAATTTAGTAAATCTGATCTCCCACTACAACACTCGGAACACTTCTGCTGTCAAAATATTCGATGCCGCCCAACACCTTGACCTTGACTTTTCCAAGCATCACTCGCGGCTTCAAAATGCTCGAGTCACAATTATCAATGTTCAGAAGTACTTTGACGATTTGTTCGGTCATACAGAACACAAAACTCGGACAATCACCATTGAGAAGCACATCAAACCATTCATCTCTTGGCAGACTATTCTGTTCATTTGCATTGGTTTCGTGGTTCTTGTCATTATGATTATCTTAATTGTCTATGGAATGACTGACAAGGGAAGGGCGCATTATAAGAACCTGTACATTTATTATTTTGGGAAACACGAGGATTTTGAGAAGCGGTGGAGGTATTCGGTTAGTCATGGGGGGGGGGACCTAGGAGTACTTGCTCACTGCTCAGAGCTCCCTAATCTCTGGAAAAGTAGCCGACAAGAAAGTAAAAAATTACAGTTGTTCATGGACACGATCGATGAGAAGAATGCTCTTCTGGATGCGGTTAGAGAGGGAAATAAACCGAATTTGTTGAAGGCGTTGAAGAATGGTGCCTATATTGATGCGTATAATAGTGAGTTTTTTGAGGGGAGGGATAAGCAGGTTTGGAAATGGACAGACAGACAAACAGGCAGACAAACCGACCACCGGAATGATATGCAGTCTGACAGACAAGCTGACAAACAGACCACAAAGCAGACTGACATTTAGGCTGACATGCAGACACACAGGAAATCAGACGAACAAACTGACAGACAAACATACAGACAAACAGACACACATACAGACAGACATACAGATAGACAAACAGACAAACGAACATACAGGTAGGAGGCTAGTCCGATTCAGAATAAAAAATCCAATCCGGACTGTTCCGTTTGGACCAGTATGATCCCTCGGCCTAAACGGCTTTAACAGACCAACATTGGATTGGTCCATGTTGGTCTAGGCCTCCCAAATAGGCCCGAATTGAGCCAAATCTGGCTGAACGGCCTGGAGGAAGTCGAATAGGGCCAAGCGGACCACAGATAAACCACCAGACAAACTCACAGACACCATACCTATAATTTCCAGAATTTGGAAACACGGCTCTCCATCTCGCCACCAAGTTTGGTTTTCCTGATCATGTGGAACTGCTCATCACCTACGGAGCTGACCGCAGTCTTCTCAACTCCAAAAACCTGATCCCCATTCAAATGATCCCCTACGACTACGAGAATAAATTCCCCCAACGAATCGAAAAGTACGAGAAAATCAAGGCGATCTACAAGAAATATGAGAAGAAGGCGTTCAAGATTTGTGTGCCACAAGCGTTCCCAGACAGTTCATTCCACATTTGGATGGATGAGAAAATTGGAGAGGCGTTGGCAGATCACTTTTTGGAGAGGTTTAGAGCGATTGTGAGTTTTTTTTTCTAAGCCCTAGGACCAGCCTGGTTGACCACCAAACTCGTTTTCCAGACATCCGACGAACCGATCCCCACAACAACGCACGTTGTCTTCAAAACTGATAAGAATGGAGTCCTGGAAACTGATCGTTTAGAAGCCCTGATGTGGGTGTTCCATGGAGCTATCATTGTGAAAGAGCAATGGTTGACGGATTGTTTGAATCATGCAGCACTTATCCAAAGAGATATGGATTATTTAATTGAGAAGGTCAAATTCAAGGGAGTCACTTATGACTGTGTCCTGCAGTGGAGTGAGGCAATGGCTAAGGGATCAATGCCCTATTTGTTAGGAGTCTTTGTGGCGGTGGTGGCTCCAAATAATAAGAATTGTACGTTAGTTTCAAAGTGATTTCAAATTAAATTTTTCTTTTTCAGTGGTTGCCCTCTCCAGCATTGTGACCACTCAAGGCGGAATCTTCCTGAATGTGTTCCCTGCGAAAGAGCTTTTCAACAAGGGTTCTCATCCGTATCTTCATGCTCACCTGGGACCATTATTCTTGATTCATAGTGGAAATGAAGACTTGGATGTCTATAGAAATGATCCGGATAAGATGTACACATTGTTCACGGAAGATGAATTCATAATTTTCTTGTTGAAGCGAGAAACGAATAGGGATACTAGACCGAACCCACCGTCTGTACTCATTCAGGAAGAATAAAGTTTTGGATTTTTGTTTTCACTGTTTTCAAAAAAGAGCAAAATTCAGGAAAAAAAAATAGAGTTTTATGAAAAAATACCCATAGCTCAACTATCAGGAAACGCGCTGCTGGCTGAGGTACGCACGGCTACCATGGATCCGAACTGCTCATCTCGAAATGGTTCGAATCTGCCCATTCAGCCCAAACAGTACAAAATGTTTTATGATTTCGAAGGAGAGAGAAAGTGAAAATCCGGCAGGTTTGAACCTGGGACAAGTCTGACAGGCAAACAAACGCTCAGCTGCTCAGCTCTGTTCAGCCCGAACAGGCCTGAATTGACCCGTTTTGCCCCGTTCGATCCTCGTTAGTCAGATTTGACCTGTGTTGACCGACTTGGTCCGATTTGGGACGCTTGGACCGATTTGAGCTGAATTAGACCTTTTGAACGGATTTGAACTGATTTAGGCCGCTTTGGACTGATTTAGACCGGATTGGACCCATTTTGACCGATTTGGACCGTTCGGGCCCAGTTGAACCGATGTTGGTGTACACCAAAACCCCAAACAAAATACACCAAAACCCAAAAAAAAAAAATCATTCATTAGCCAACTACTCATCCTGAATCAATACAGAAGGTGGGTTGGGTCTAGTATCCCTTTGCATTTCCCTCTTCAACATGAAAATCATAAACTCCTCCTCCGTGAACACCGTGTACATTTTATCCGGATCATTTTTGTACATATCCATATCCTGATTTCCATCATGAATCAAGAAAAGAGGTCCCATGTTTGCATGAAGATACGGTTTCGAGTCTCGGTTGAAGAGTTGTTTGTAAGGGAACACATTCAGGAAGACACCGCCTTGAATTGACACAATGCTGGAGAGGGGCATCACTGAAAAATGAAAAAAAATCATTGTAAATCAGAGAATCTCTGCTTACAATTCCTGAAATTGTCAGCCACCACAGTGACAAATATTCCTGTCAAATAGGGCATTGTCGCTTTCGCCATCGCCTCACTCCATGCCAGAACTGTATCATAGACAACTCCTCGGTACTTGACCTTCTCAATAAGGTAGTCTGAATCTTTCCGGATGAGTTTTTCGTTTTGCAAACAGTCAGTCATCCATTGCTCTTTTACAATGATTGCTCCATGGAAAAGCCAGTAGAGAGCATCCAAACTGTCAGTTACTAGGACTCCATCTTTATCAGTTTTGTAGACGACATGTGTGGTTTGGAGGGTAGCTTCATCAGAGACCTGGAATATTAATACAATCAATTTCTAGTGGATTTGAATCCGGCTACGGTCTGGAAGATCGCTAGACGCACTACCGACTGCGCCACCCGCCCCAAAGTTGTTAGTTCTGAGCGTTTTTCCTTAGGACACCCTACTGATTAGCGTTCCCAGTCTTCCCAAATAAACTCACAATGGCTCTAAACGCATCCAAGAAATCATTGGTCAAATTGACATCCGTACTCTCATCCGGATAAATTTTGAAAGAGTCCGTCGGGAAGACACGTGGAACACTGCATCGGAATGACTTCCTATCGTACTTTTTATAAATCTTTTTGATTTTATCATAGGCTTGTGCTTTATCCGGTAGCTTTTTCTCATAATCTCTAGGGATCATTTGGATGGGAGCCAAGTTTTTGTAGTTGAGGAGGGACCGATCAGCTCCATAGGTGATGAGCAGTCGGACAAGTTCTGGTTGAGCAAACTTGGTGGCCATGTGGAGAGCCGTGTTCCCGAATTCTGAAAATGGTATATAAGATTCGTTTTTCTGTTTGTCTGTCTGTTGTCTATCTGCAATTCTCTCCATCGTCCCCCTAAAAACTCACTATTATAAGCATCAATATAGGCTCCGTGCTTCAATGCTCTCAACAAATTGGACTTGTTTCCCTCTCGTGCCGCGTCCAGAACAGAGTTTTTGCCATCGACAGTGTCCATGAACAGCTGAAACGCTTTTGTTGAAAAATTGTAAAAGTATTTATCTCTGATGGGTTTGAGCCCAGGGCCAGACTGACAGGTTGCCAAATGCGTTACCGAGTGCGGTACGCAGACAGGAAAGTGCGCTGCTGCTTAGCCGCGGATCAGAGTGATGGGTAGACTAACCGAGTATCTCCACCGCTTCTCGAAGTCCTCCGGTTTTCCAAAGTAGTACAAGTACAAATTCTTATAGAAAGTTCTTCCCTTCTCTGTCAATCCATAAACAACCATAGCTATTATGACAACCAAAAGAAGAAATCCAACACCAATAAGAATGATGGCAGTGTAGGAAACCGGGATCTCGATTGTTTCTTTTTTGATTTTTATATGTCCAAAAACTTCATCGAAATACGTCGTCAAAGAGTCAATTGTGACACGAGCATTCTTCAGTTGAGAGTGGTGGCGAGCAAAGTCTAGATCGTGATGTTGAGCCTTGTCAAAGTAATGCGTATCGTCCGGAGTTTTATTTTCACGCGCTAAACTTTCTAAAATCAAAAAAATTAGATCGAATTTCAATTATTTTTAAAACCTTACCAAAAACATCTTTCAATTGTTTCTTCCGCCCTACCAATCCCTCGATCTCAACAGCTTTTTCAAAAACCTCTGTCATCCCAACCAGATCTTTATCTTTGACTTTTCCGGCTAACTTGTTCAGATTATCAGCTTTTCCCAAGAGTTTCATTATTGTTATACTCGGATCAATCCAATCCCGTAAACCTTCACGTTTAATTAACTCCAAAGTTTGAGGGGAAAACGGTTGCTTCGGTAAGAGTTCTTTACGATCTTCTCGAGCAAAATCAATGTCCTCCAAGACTTGTAGACTATATCCAAGATTCTCGTTGAGAGCTTTCGAATTGTTCAATGGGAGGATTTTGAAATTGGAGCTTTTCCTCCGATTATCACGTTTTGGAACCAAAGTTCGCATTTTTGAAAGCCCGTCTTGAATCTAAAAAGAATGAAAACAGGTTAGTACGTATAAAAAAGGGTTGAGCATGGTAGTTTCTAGGGGGTTCGACCACGGGATCTGTCTGACAGACCACAAAAACCGTTTGTTGTTGCTGCTCCCTGCAACCGGGAAGACTATATAGCGCAGTGCTTTTAGTTTCCGATTAGGTCGGCTATACGCTCAAACTCACTGTACGTATCTACTATTATTTTTTTTTCGAGAGAATAGTTTCTAAAGTAGGGCTTCTATTTAGAGGGCGGGCAAGACGACCGCCCAGATAGAAGCCCTATTTTATAGTTCTGCCTAAATCCAAGCACTCATCTCCTTCAGCTAAAACTTACTTTTTCGAAATGTCCTGCATACTTGGTCAAGTTATTTATCATGACATCGTTGGGAAATTCGAGAATTTCATTGAAGAAATTGAAGAAATTGATAGTCTCTTTCAGATTATCGGCCTCGTTCCTACAAAAAACCGTTGTATTATTTAATAAAAAAACATGTTTTTTACTCACTTGAACTTCTTTGCAAATTCCAAAATTTTGAATTCGTCAATAATTTTTTTGATGCTGACAGTTATTGCTGAAGTTCCTACTTTTGATGTAACCAACTCATTCAATTCTTTTGATATTTCCGCGACTTCTTTGAGCATTTCAAATAGTTTTACTTCTCGTGCTCCTAACGTATTCATGACCACTTTTGTCATAGGTATACCATTAACCGGTTTTTCCTTATGTTTATTCAAAAGATCTTTGAGAATCAACAGAAGAAAACTGACTTTTTCTTGGTCTGCTTTTGATTTGGGATACATTGATGATAGAACATTCGAAACCTTATTTTCAATCTTTCGAATTTGGTGAACTCTATTTTCTGCTGATCGTCGTTCTTGGTCATAAGTCAAAATCAAAGCAGCATTAGTGCTAGACTCATTCAGTTCAGAAAACCAATTCTCAATGATATTGGTTGTTTCTTTGAGAGACTTAAGGGTAAGTTTGTTCTCCTTGAGTTTTGCTCCGAATCCTGTGATATTCTTGAGTGTTTCAGCCGCTTCTTTGAGCTTAGGCGTCAACAATCCCTTGGAACCATCCATCTCTTCAACCATATTCATCCAGTTTTGTTCCAAATCGACTATCACTTCAGAGATGTTTTGATATTTTGCAAGAGCCTGAGTCAAGTTCTTGGTGCTCGTCCCTTTTGCAACATATTTCAGGAACCATGGGCTCTCCAAATCTTCAAAGACTCTTAGTAATTCTACAGAAATCCGATAACCAGCGGTATGAGTTAACTCGATTATATCATAACTGGTCAGGAATTTTTCGAGAGATGTTATCGAGTTGTACAGTAATCCGATGACATCATCCTCAGAGACTCCTTTTACTTTCTCTAAAGGTTTCCATATCGGTTCAGTCATCTCGATGTTTTTTATCAATTTTTGAATTGTTCCGTTCAACGCGTTGCTGCTCAAAGAAAACATTGAGAACTCTCCAACCAGTTTCCTTGCTTCCGTCACATTTCTGTTCGATTCATAGGCTTTCATTATAGGAATATCTAGAAGTTCCTGTTTCAATAATGTTAAATTTCCCAAGCAACTTTGAATACTTTCAGTGTCTTTCATAAATTGTTCAAAGATTTTTTTGGTTTCTTGAACATCATTGGGAAATTTATATGTTGCTGGATCATCATCAAAAAACGACTGGAACTGTAAGAGGTTCTCATAATCTATCTCTTCACACACCGTCATAGATCGATTCTCCTGAAGATCTTTGTGTTTGGTCAACTCATCTGCCGGCTTTGATTTTGCATCTTTCAGAAGGTCAACTTGCTCGGGAAGTTTCAGAAATAACTCCAGTGCATTTACAGCCATTTTTATATCATTGTTCTTCAAGTCAATTGCTTCACATCGTCTTATACCTTCTTGCACTTCCAACGTATATTTCAAATTCTCTTTTTTCATCTCGAGAAGTTTTTCTTTGACAGTAGTCGGGGGAAAACTGGCAATCCCAATGAAATCTGCCATTGAAACTCTCAGAAATTCAGAGATGATTTGATCTATTGGGACATCGGTTTCAGTGGCAGTGAAATGGAGATGAATGGCATTAGTGATGCGGGAGAGGATACGGAAGTTTTCGGACACTTGCATCAGATCGGATTGGGCTGAAAACTAAGGTTTTCAGAAGTTTTGTCAGAAGTTTGTGGTTTACCTGGACCCTTGATTTGCACACCGGTCGTTGAGAAACTTGTTAGAATCAGAAACAAGATGAACATGGAATATGTGCGCATTTTTCACTTTGTTCTATAAAAAATGGTAAGTTGAGGTGATCGAGAAGGAAAAAAATGCTTACCGGAAGAATATAGTTTTTCTTGATTGAAACGTCTTTGAAAGTGATTTGAGCTTGTTCTGATTGTAAGAAGTTTTCGTTTGGTGTAAACAAGTGGTCGTCAGAAATAAATTAATGAAATCTGGAAGAAGGGGCGGGGGAGGGGGGGGGGTCACATGTAAGGTTTTTGGGGGCAAGGTCAGGCCACGGGGAGGTCACTTCGGAAATCAAAAATTGGGATATTTGTATTTGGAAATTTTTTTTTCTTTAATCCGTGACGACCTCTCCACGTATTTTTCCTCTCTTCCTCACGCCCAATCAATAATTCAGTTCTCAATTTTTGTGAGTTTTCAACGACGGCAATCTTTCTGTAAGCTTTTTTCAGATTTTCCATCTCATCATATAAACTTCCAGATTGTCAAGAAGAAAACAAGAAATGCACAGGTTAATGATTTTCCTGACGATCTTCATACTAGTGGTATCTACGAAAACTACAAATTTAGTGGAACCTGGTAAGATTTTCCTTTCACTAGCGCAAAACTAGAATTTTCTTAATTTTCAGCAAAATCTGAGCTGCAACTTTTTGCTGATAACTTTCGTATCCTTTCCCGTGTCACCAATGCAATTCATCTTCAATATGTCCTTGCCGAAGAGAAGTTTAAAATTGAAGATTTGCTTGCGGAGCTCTTAGAAGTCAATCGACATCATTTCAATCCTATGATAACTCTTCCAATTGATCTAGCAAAATTGGAAGTTGGTCGAATACACTCTATGGATAAAAACTCCACAGAATCCACGAAGATTGACCGGGAAACCATTCGAGAGTACATTCATGCCATAGACGTTTTAGCAGCCCTCGTGGAAAATGAAGACCGATTGAATCAATCCCAAGAGTTGCCAGCAGATTTCATCTTCAACGCGGCCAAAAAAGTACAATCCTACAAGTCTATGGATCAATGCGAAAAGTTAGACGAATCGAATCTAATCGATTTTCAAAGATTGTTTCCAAAGGATTCTGACAGTTTTGAGTTTCCAAACGATACTACGATCAAGAAGATTTTGAAAAATTTTGAGGGCAGAAGTCAAGTCTTGATAGACTGTTTGGGTAGTTTCGAGACCATGAACGACACTTCTCATGCTTCCGATGTGCAAGCTGCCAATGAAACTTACAGTCTAGGGAGGTCATCGTTTAAGATTGTGTTCGATTTTGCTATGCATCATGAGAAAATCAGAAATCTCAGTAGTTTTTCGAAAGAATTGAAGGATGAGATCAAAAAGAACTCGATTTGGCAGCGAAGCGATAAACGACTTGAACAAGTGATGACTCAGTTGAACGGTACCTTCTTTTCCTTTGTTAGGGTCAGAGAGAAGTACGAATATAAAACTTTTTCGAAACCGAACACCGCTGGATTCAGGAATGCTGAAAACTTGCCAATGGTTTTCAAGGATCTTGAACACCCCTGGTTTGTAGGAGTGATTGCTAAGAATAAAAGTACAAAGGAGCTGCAATCTGCTCTAGAGCCATACAGGAATCTCTACTCAAAGATTTCTGCCCTTGGCACAACTTGGAAGAAAACGATATCAAGGGAAGTGGATGAATTGATTATCTCTGACACAATAGAAGCAGTGGAGAGGATTAAGAACATCACTTTGTTTTCTGAAGACAGTTCTCGATACCTTGAGATTCTCAAAAACTCTTCAGACATCGTTTCTTGTCTGAACAGCAAGCCCATCTACTTGACAAAGTTCGGAGAGTTTCGAAGAGGACACCAGCCAATGGAAGAGATTCTCAAGAAATTTCTCAAGTTGAACGAAGACCTAAACACCATAAAAAATCACATTTTGTATCCGGCATATGGTGATCGGTCTCGTAACTCTGTCTATCAAGACTTGATCAGATCAATTGTTGATATAATCAAGGACAAAGGAAATCAGGATGTCTTGATTATATTGAACAAGATCAGAGAAGAAATCGATAAACAAATTAGAAATATCAAGAGTAAGGTGTTGGACGAGAAGTTTGATTTCTTGGAAGGATTAGAACGGCTTTCCGATTTGGTTAAAGAGACGAGAAAGTTGAAAGAGAAGGCTAAGAAGTTGAAAGAATCAAAAGTGAAAATAAAGGAGTTGCTGTCGAAAAAGATATCAAATGTGTTCGAAGTTGTAGACTGTTTGAAGTGAGTTTTTCATTTTCGGGAGAAATATTATTAGTTTGCAATCCGCAAGTACTAAACACTGCGCTCAATTTTCTGCACGCGTAGTACTTCTGGAGCAGTGTGTCATAGCCACGAGGGTTGAGTCTCATTCGTTTCCTGGGTAAGTTGTTGCCGGGATCCATGCTGCTGCTGGCACACTATCCGTGCAGTTTTGCGTCGATGTGCAGCTACGTGCGGTGTTTACGGACCAGGCTGACTAGTTCTATCAGCTTCTATCAGCTTCTATCAGTTTATTTCAATTTTCAGAAAGAAAAACTTTAACCCCGACTCCCTCCAATTCTCTTTTTACGTGTTTGATGGCTTGCTCACTCTACCGAACAATAATACAGTAGGATATATTAACCAATTCCTGGATCAACTCAAAAAAGTCTGTCTTTTATTAAAAACATTTCTTTATTCCCAAAAAAAAACCTTCAAATCCAAATTTCAGATTCAAATTGACTATGCTAATGTGAAAACAGTGTTCCTCAAAGATCAACCAAGTTATCCTACCGTATCCAACTACTCTAAAATTTTCAAGTCAACGAAAAGCATAGGAATTTACAGTCAACAACTCGGGGAGAATTTGAAATTCATAGAGAATTTGGAGGAAACTCGACTCAGTGCGAAGCTTCTTCCGAATATCACCGAGTTCCCCGAAGACATTCGGAAAATGATCGAGGAAAAAAAATTGGAAGACTGGGTGGCTCCTTTCGATGAAATGAAAAAGTTGCTTGATGGAATTCAGGGAGTTATTGAAAAAGCAAAACAAGTGAACAGTTCAAGCTTCTCGAGTATCGAGAGGGTCTTCGATAAAGCTGCATATGTAGACGGGATAAAAGGGGATAGAAAAGAGTTGTATCGGTTGTATCGTAAGTTATTCTTCTGTTATCTTGTAAAACAAAATGTTCCAGAGGATCTCCGAATTTCCCATTTGAGGGACAAAGCTGACGCCCTACAATACTTCAAAATCATCCACAAACTCGATCTGGAATTTTCCGCTCATCACGCCAGCTTGAAAAACTCTCGCGTTGGATTTAACGTTTTCAAACATTACTTTAACAAAGTGTTTGGAAATGTTCCGGATCAAGATGTAAAATATATCAAGGAAGTGTCATGGGTTGCCATTCTGGGTAGTTGTGTTGGTCTAGTTCTTCTACTGCTGATTGGAGCCCTTCTGTTTTATGGGATGACAGAGAATGGTAGGGCCAAGTATGCGGATCTTTGGATGTACTACTTTGGAAGCAAAGAAGATTTTGATAAGCGGTGGAGGTATTGTGTAAGTGCCTCTTACCTAACCCAAGCCTTATCTAAGTTTTTTCAGCGCTTCCTCGACTATTCCAATGGCCGGAACCACATGCTGGAAGCTGTTCGAGAGGTCAACACGACAAACTTACTAAAAGCTTTGAAAGCTGGAGTATACATCAATGCGTATAACAGTATGCGTCTTTTTCTCTTTTTCTCCTTCCATTCCCAATTCTCCATTCCAGGACATGGCAACACCGCGCTCCACGTGGCCACAAAACTCGGTCATCCGGAACTTGTGAAGATTCTCATCAAACACGGCGCGGACCGCACCCTTCTCAATGGCCAGAATCGTACCGCAGAGCAAATGATTATCACTAAATCCACGGAGTCTTTATCTGACAAACCGGTTGAGTTCCAAAAGATTATGAAGATTTATAACAAGTATCGGAAGAGAAAGTTCCGGCTAAAAGTGCCACCGAAATTCCCGGAGAGCTCATTTCACATTTGGATTGATGAGGAGGTGAATGTGGATCTTTATAACAAGTTTGTCGGGAAATTTCAGTCTATTGTAAGTCCATCTTGATGCTTCAAAATTAAAAAAAGTTTCAGTCCTCTGATGAAGTCTCCACTGCCACTCACTGCGTGGTTAAGACAGATGAGAATGGTGTACTCCACACGGACAGCCTAGACCTCCTTTCCTGTATTTTCCATGGAATTATCATTGTTAGAGATACCTGGTTAACGGATTCCCTGGCTGATGAATCTCTTATAATGGAGGATAGCAAGTACCTGGTGGAAAGTGTGATGTACAAGGGAACCAAGTTTGATACAGTGTTGAAATGGAGTGAAGCAATGGCGAAAGGGACCATTCCTTTTCTTTATGGAGTGTATGTGGCAGCGGTGATGACAGAGTATGATAATTGTGAGTCAAAAAGTACGAAATCAAAAATTCAAAAGTCTCATTTCAGTGTACACTCTCACCTCTATTGTGGATTCTCAAGGTGGAATGGTGATGGATCAGTTCCCGTTGAAAAAGTTCTTCAACAAAAACACTCATCCATACCTTCACGCTCATCTCGGTCCGATTTTTTTGATTCATGATGGTTCCATCAATCTGAAGCTCTATAAAAACGATCCGGATAAAATGTACACGTTGTTCACGGAGCAAGAGTTCATCAGTTTTCTGTTGAAGAGAGAAATCAATAGGGATACGAGAGAGAATCTGGTTACAGTGTTGAAAAATCCTAAGAAGTGAACTTTTGGATGGAATGAAGGGGTCTTAAAAGATGTAGTTTCACTTATAAGTGCACTTTGAATTCTCTGATACTAACAAAAGTTTGCACAAAAATCAACCCACGTGGCTACGTAAACTGACATTTCCACTTCATCGAGTTCACAATTCAGGTTTTCTTTGCATCTCAAACCCCTCTCCTTTCTTTTTCAAACATTTCGGTACTTACTGATGTTTACTAAGTTTAAGCAAATGTCAACTCTCAAAACTAAGATTAAAAATTTATCAAACTAGTGGTTTTCAAACTTCAAACCCATTCCTCAATCATGTCGTCAATCGCTGAACTTTGCGAAACTGAAAATGTTTTCTCTGGATACGATAACGACACTCTTCATATCCTTTGTATAATCTTCAGTAAAACTAACGCTTTTTCAAACGTGGTAGATGCTCATCAGATAAATGTTGCGGGGTTCAGTATTCTTATTAACCTTCTACACATTATTGTTTTATCCCAGAAACAAATTGAAAAATCATCAATATTTATTATTATGAAGTATGTCGCGTTGATGGATATTATCTCTTTTCTCGTCTGTTTTCTAGATGAAATCGAAAGTATTTACTTTGATTATTACTTTGTCTGCCAACCGCTCACTACGAGGAAATTTTTTATTGTTACCAGAGAGATTTTTGATTCTATCACAAATTACGCAAGAAGATGTTCCACGTGGCTCAGTTTCAGTATAGTCTTGATAAGAACTCTAGTGGTGAAGTACCCAATGAATTCGACCATTTCTAAACTATCTTATTCGAAGAATGCAAAGTATTTTCTTCTCACTATTTCTATGTTTTGTTTGCCTATTCAGTTGCTGGATTTTTTAAAAAACGATTTCGTACTGAACGAATTATACATTGAGTGTGCCATGCCCAAGTTCGAAATTCCTTACTACGTTCTCTTCACAGAGTTCTTTACCGCGAATGACTATATGGTTCTAAATTTGCAAAGCTTTATAGATGCAATCATCTCAAAGGTAAGTCACGTCTTAATCAATGAGAATTTTTAAATCTCTTAAAAGAGGCGTTTCATGGAAAAATTTAGCATCGCCCGTTAAAGCGAGGGAATTAGGAAATTTTAGAATCAGCTGATAATTGGCACAATAGGTATATAAGACCCCCTAAGTATTTTTCACACAATTTTTTCTGACCCCGCTCCTTTTCCAACAAGCCACGCCCCCCTTAAAGTGTTTCTTCAGTTCATCCCATGCATCCTCTTCCCAATGAGCACCTACATTCTAATTAGAGAAATACAGAAGGCCAACATACGGAGACAGAAAATGATGTCGTCATCTGCAACGAGAACTTCAAAAAACACTTCAAAACTTGTTTTATATCTAACTCTTACGTTTTTTGTTGCTGAATTTCCGTTAGGGATTGCTATGCTCATATATCCAATCTTCCCGCCTATGGACGATTTCGGCCCACAGTGAGTTATTAAATTTTTATCTATTTATTTAAATCACTTCTCTTTCAGCGCAATTTTCAGTGCATTCGAAGGCACTCTAAAGTTCATTTTGTTAGCTACAACCGGTACTCATATGATCATTTGTGTGTTTATGTCATTGCAATATCGAGAAACCACTCTTCTTGTGCTCAGATTTGGGTACCCATGGAAGGTAATAATGAAAAATTGTAAAGTAAAAAAAAGATAACGTATCCAATTCAGACGAAACGAGGAGCGGAAGTTCAGGCAACTTGAGGTTTCGGAGTTAAGAATATTACAAAATCGAGCTACCATACAACCATAAAGTGATATTCGTATTGACATTTGGTCCCAGAAAGATTGCTACGCCATTGAATAAATGTTTTCTTTTCTGTTGTGACACGACATACTTTTTCAACTTTGCATCATGAGCTTTATTGAACAAACATCAACTCTCAAAAACTAAAGTGCATAAAACTAACAATTAAGGTTAGATAAACTTCTTTGGTTTTCAAACTTCAAACTCATTTCTCAATCATGTCTTCTTCAACTGAATTCTGCGAAACTGGAAATTTTTTCTATGGATACGATAACGATACACTTCATATCCTTTGTTCGATTTTCGTTGAAGCATTGGATTTGCAATCAGTGATGAATCTCAATGAGATAAATATTGCTCTTTTTGGAATCCTAATTAACATTTTACACATTATTATTTTATCTCAAAAACAAATCGAAAAATCTTCAATTTTTATTATCATGAAGTATGTCGCTTTGATGGATATTCTTAGCTTCTCTGTCTCTATTCAAAAAGAAGTCGATTCTTTTGCAACGGATATGTTACTTCGTCTACCAACAACTATACAAGTTGGCATAATCGTTAATAGAATAATCTGTACATCTATCAAAAGCTGCACTAGAAGATGTTCCACATGGCTCAGTTTCAGTATCGTCTTGATAAGAACGCTTGTGTTGAAGTATCCTATGAATTCAACTATTTCGAAACTATCTCATCCTACAACTGCAAAATACTTTCTCCTAAATATTATTATGTTTTGTTTGCCTATTCAGTTATTGGATTTTTTGGCTCTGTTCGAGAATGGAGGGCCCAAAGATAAAATGGAGGGCCAATGAAAAAAATGGAGGGCCCAAAAAATAAAATCGAGGGCCCAAAAAATAAAATCGAGGGCCCAAAAATAAAAATGGAGGGCCCAAAAATAAAAATGGAGGGCCCAAAAATAAAAATGGAGGGCCCAAAAATAAAAATGGAGGGCCCAAAAATAAAAATGGAGGGCCCAAAAATAAAAATGGAGGTCCCAAAAATAAAAATCAAGGGCCCAAAAATAAAAATCAAGGGCCCAAAAATAAAAATGGAGGGCCCAAAAATTTTAAGACTTGGGGTCAAAAAAAAAATTTTTTTCAAACACTTCACTTTATTTTTATTTCGTTGAAGACTGCAATAAGAGTATCACAATGTATCAACAAAAGAGCTAGAAAAAAATATATTCTCATATATTTCACTTTGAGAAAAGGCTAAGTTTTTTTTTTAGCTGAAGTAAATCATCCAAATACCAAACTGTGTTGTGCGAAGTTGAGAACACGGATTTGTCAGATGAGCCACATAAAACCTAAGCTTGTTTCAGAGACGGGTTCCAAGTTCTGTCACTTGAAGAGTGTGTTTCCTAAGCCTTGCTTTTATAATGGTATTTTACGCTTTCAAATTACGAATTAAAAATTGAATGTTAATTTAACTGTATGAGTCCCGGACAGAGTTTATTCGAACTGTCACGCCAGTTCTATGCGGGGGTAGCACCGGTGGCCCAACTATTTCAATATTCGAAAGCGGAAAACACCATTATAAAACCAGGCTTAGGAAACTCACGGCCAAGACAAAAAAACCTGGAGTACAAATCGATTTGATACGAAGTAATATCACACAAAGTGTATAAAAACCGAAAAAAAAAACGAAAACGAAAACTAGTTGAGTCACGGTAAATACTTTTGGAGTCCCAAACAAGCTTCCTTGAGTCCCTGGTATTTTGGTGAAGTTAAAAGAAAACTCAAAATTATATTCCCAGTAAACGGATAAAAGTCGAAAAAAAAATTTTTTTTCGACCCAGAGTCTCAAAATTTTTGGGCCCTTGATTTTTATTTTTAAGCCCTCGATTTTTATTTTTGGGCCCTCCATTTTTATTTTTGGGCCCTCGATTTTTATTTTTGGGCCCTCCATTTTTATTTTTGGGCCCTCCATTTTTATTTTTGGGCCCTCCATTTTTATTTTTGGGCCCTCCATTTTTATTTTTGGGCCCTCCATTTTTATTTTTGGGCCCTCGATTTTATTTTTTGGGCCCTCCATTTTATTTTTGGGCCCTCCATTTTCTCATTGGGCCCTCCATTCTCGAACAGAGCCGATTTTTTCAAGTATGATTTTGTACCAAACGAGTTTTATGTTGAGTGTGACTTAATTTTTGGCGGCGAAAATCCGTACTTCACTGTGCTGACAGAATTGTTCACAGCAAATAACTATATCGTTCTGAAACTGCAAAGTTATACAGATGCAATTCTTTCAAAAGCAAGCCACAACCTCTCTAAATCCCATGAGGAATAAAAACTTTTTTCAGTTCATCCCATGCATCCTCTTCCCAGTGAGCACCTACATTCTAATTAGAGAAATACAGAAGGCCAACATTCGACGACAGAAAATGATGTCGTCATCTGCATCGAGAACTTCAAAAAATACCTCCAAACTTGTTCTATATTTAACGCTCACTTTTTTCGTTGCTGAATTTCCACTAGGAATACTGTTTCTAGTGATGCCGTCCTTCACAGTTACAGACGAATATGGCCCAAAGTGAACCGTTTCCAAATATTTATGTGTCATAAAACATCTTTTTTTAGGGCTATTTATCTTACTATTGAGCAAATTTTCATGTTTCTTCTATCTGCTACAACTGCTACTCATATGATTATTTGTGTTTTTATGTCATCCCAATATCGAGAAACCACTCTTCTTGTAGCCAGATTTGGATATCCATGGAAGGTAAGAATGAGAACTTGTAAAGTCAGCAAAGATAAATGATTGAATTCAGGCGAAACCCAAATAGGAAGTTTCCAACCAAACAAAGAGAGTGTGATGATTACGAAAGGTAGATCATGGTCCCAGTATCGATAACTTAATTCCGTATATTTTGTTTTGTTAAAAATCTATTTTCCATATTTTTCTGTAGTTCAACAGATCAAATTTCTCAACTTAGAAAACTTCTTAATCTTTGAAACATATTTTTCATTTTTGAAAACCTGCTACTCAAACAACTTTGTGCATTAAACTAATATTTATCTTTTTAGATACTTTGAAAAATCTCAAAAATATTTCTCAAAAAAAAAAGTTTAAAAAGTTCTTCAACAAAAACACCCATACATATTTTCACTCTCATCTGGGCTCAATCTTTTTGGTTCATGATGGTTCCATCAACTTGAAACTCTATAAAAACGATCCGGATAAGATGTACACGTTGTTCACGGAGCAAGAGTTTATCAGTTTTCTGTTGAAGAGAGAAATCAATAGGGATACGAGAGAGAATCTGGTTACAGTGTTGAAAAATCCTAGGAAGTGAACTTTGAGTGGAATGAAGAGAATGGCAAAACATTTCACCTACATGTGACCAATACTCTGGTTTTTCTTTCCTTTTTTGTTCCTAACTTACTTTCTTCTTTTGCTCCCAAGTTTTACTCATAACGAAGTTTTCTACATGATAAGAAGAAGATTATCCGGCGCTCAAAAGATTTTTTATCATGCATGTCTGATCCCTCTCTTTTCTCAGAAAAATAATTTTTAAATTTCAGCTGACAAATTTCAACATTCAATTCTCTTGAAGCTATCAATTACTTGTTCTCAAACCTATGAGTTTATCACTCTTGTATTATCAACAATCAGTTCTCAGCAAAATGAACTACTGCGAAAAAAAAGGTGGCTCCTTTTTTCCTGGCTACCGTGGGAAGTCTCTCCACTTTCTTTGTTGGATCTACTACTTAACACTGGATTTAAATTCATCTTTTCTCTTGCACAAGGTCACTGTCGTTGTATTTGTTATCATAATTAATATTCTCCACATAATAATATTATGGCAGAAGAGTGTAGAACAATCTTCAATATTTCGAATCATGCAGTATGTAGCTTTGATGGACATTTTATCAAATCTGTATTATATTGAACAAGAAATTGATTCTTTTACTGACTTGTTAGCACCACTTTGCCGTTCAAGTGGAACAAACATGACGTTTACCGTTCTAAATATAATATTCGGAGCAATTCGGAACTATTCAAGAAGATGTTCCACGTGGCTCAGTTTCAGTATAGTCTTAATCAGAACACTGGTTTTGAAATATCCAATGAATTCAACAATTTCCAAGTTGTCAAATATAAAAACTGCAAATTATGTTCTCCTCGGTGTTCTTATATTCTGTTTACCGATTCAAATTTTAGAATGTTTCAAATATGAAATCATTCGAAATCCAAATTATGAATCTCAATCCAAACTAGACGTTGATTGTCGAGTGGTTCCTTATTATTATTTTCTCGTGACAAGTTTCGGCTCTATTCGACTTCAGAGGTCCGCTCAGAAAACAACGGTCCGCTCAGAAAATAACGGTCCTCTGACCCCTCGAAAATAAAATAACGGTCCGCTCAGAAAACAAAGGTCCCCTGACCCCCTAAAAGTAAAACAACGGTCCGCTCAGAAAATAACGGTCCGGTAGTATGGAACTAACAAAGTTCGACCTTAGAGATTTTTGACACATTTTTTCAGCTTTTGTTAGTATTTCCAGTTAATTTTAGGAAGAGTTATCAACGGTGACTCTAGATGGTTTGTAGTAGTGATTGAAATTTTCCGCTGCTTTTTTAACGCATAAGATGGCATAGAAACTGTAGACATGCTAGGTGGTTTACAAGAAGAGAAGAGATAGGGAGGTATGAAGTAAATATCTTTTTCAAAACAAGAGTAAGCGAGCTTCCGCCGTATGACAGATTTCAGAATTTAAAAAATATCCGGGATCCATGAAATATACAGAAGCCAAAAAAACTTTTCCGGGACTGAAAATATCTTTTACGAGACTCATCCGAAATGAATAGTGCTCCAAATGATTCCGCCCGGGCTGTGTGTTTCCTAAGCCTGGTTCAATAGTGGTGTTTTACGTTCTCAAAGGTTCAATTAGTTGGCTCACCATCAAAACAGGCTTAGGAAACACAACACAAAAAAAACAAAACTTAATTAGAGCACAAAATCGAGTAGGTTGATTCCGGAAAGTATGCTTACTATCGACCCCAATAAGAACTAACTATCTAGAATCACTGTTGATAACTCTTCTTAAAATGAACTGGAAACACTAACAAAAGCTGAAAAAATGTGTCAAAAATCTCTAAGGTCGAACTTTGTTAGTTCCATACTACCGGACCGTTATTTTCTGAGCGGACCGTTGTTTTATTTTCGAGGGGTCAGAGGACCGTTATTTTCTGAGCGGACCATTGTTTTATTTTTGGGGGGCCAGGGGACCGTTATTTTCTGAGCGGACCGTTGTTTTCTGAGCGGACCTCTGAAGTCGAATAGAGCCCAAGTTTCTTCCAGGATAATGACAACTTTGTGTTCAAAATGCACAGTTATGCAGATGGAATTGTTTCGAAGGTACTCTACTTGAAAATTTGATCGAACAAAAAAAAATAATTTCAGCTGATCCCGTGCATTTTATTCCCAGTGAGCACTTATTTTTTGATGAGAGAGATCCGGAAAGCGGAAATTCGACAAAAGAAAATGATGTCGTCCTCGATGCAAAATAATTTTGGAAGGACCTCAAAACTTGTTCTCTATTTGACGCTTACCTTTTTTGTTGCCGAATTTCCGTTGGGAATTGTGTTTCTTCTGAATCCTTCTGTTTTCGATGACGAGGTGTTTGGACCATAGTAAGTAGAGGTTGCTTTGTTTTTCTGGTTGTATCAGAGAGAAGCATGCGCCTTTAAGGTGAATACTCAAGAATTATCGGCAAGTTTTTATGCAAATTTGACAGCTTGCATCTGTTTTTCCGGAATGGCAACTTGCCGATTGTTTGCTGAAAGCTTAGGGCAAGCGAACAACTAATTTTTGGTGCGACAAATTGCCGTTTTCTCAGAAAACATGTCTAATTTTCCGGCAATTTGCCGTTGTGTAGGAGAAAAGTTTGCCGTCTTTGCTGGCGATTTGCCCTAATGCGGAAAATTGCCGCTGACAAACGGCAAGCTTGCCGAAAATTCCCTGAGGAAATGTTTTCAGTTCACACGTTACCTGTTCAGGTCACTATACAAAAGATACATTTTCAGTGCAATCGTCACCTCAATCGAGGGAATTCTCATGCTTATATTGTCAGCTACCACTGCCACCCACATGATTATTTGTGTTTTTATGTCATCGCAATATCGAGAAACCACTCTTCTTGTAGTAAGATTTGGGTATCCATGGAAGGTAAAAATGAAAAATCGCGAAGTCAGAGAAGAAAAATGATTGAATTCAGGCGAAACGAGAATAGGAAGCCGCAATACAGGGAATACAGTAATCAACATACATTTTTTGGTCCTCTTGAACGTGAAGCCGTAAACATGACAAAAGAGTATCACTGAAGTACGATCCCAACTTGAATAACTCGATTTTGTATATTTTATTCTGTTAGCTACCCACTTTTGAATTTTTCTGTAGTTCAACAGATCAAATCTTCTTAACTTATAAAACTTCTTGATCTTTGAAACATATTTTTCATCTTTGAAAAGTTGCAACTCACACAACCTTTTGCATTGTAACTAATAATTTTTTTTCTTATGCTAGATACTTTCAAAATTCTATAATACACTTTACAGAAAAAATGGGCTACTGCGTAGAAAGCGGTGACATGTATTTCTCTGGCTACAGTAACAAAACTCTTGAGGTTCTTTGTGACATTTTTGAAAAAGTCACAATGTTTGTGTACGTGGATGTGGGACCGCATGAGTTTACTCTATCGGTTTTTTGTATTATTATTAACATTTTTCATTGTGTAATTTTATCCCAAACATCTATGAGAACATCTTCAATTTTCATCATTATGAAGTATGAGGCATTGATGGATATCATTTCTTTGTTATACTATTGTGAGGAAACGATCAATATAATTTCTCGCGACTATGTTATATGTCATTCGTATACAGTCGAAATGATTTCTCGGTTGTTTGACTTGCCTCCGAATCAATTATGACTTACACAAAAAGATGCTCCACGTGGCTCAATTTTAGCATTGCTTTGATAAGAACACTGGTGCTAAAGTATCCAATGAATTCCAGAATTTCTAAACTTTCTAATCCAAAAACGGCTTTATATCTTTTTCTTACTATTGTTACACTTTGTTTACCTATCCAGTTATTGGATTTCTTCAAATACGATTTTGTAACAAACGAATCATTTGGAAATTGTGTAGATTACTACGTTTTCACCTCAAATTTCTTCATTGCAAATGACAATCTTGTCCTTAAATTACAGCTCTACACAGATGGGATTACTTCAAAAGTATTGCTAGAGTAGTTCTTGGAAGTATCGAAAATAGAAAATTTTCAGGTTATCCCTTGCATTTTATTCCCAGTAAGCACCTACTTTTTGATAAAAGAAATCAGAAAAGCAGAATTTCAACGGAAGAAAATGAGGTCCACAGGATCAACGTCATCGAAGAATACCTCATTAATGGTTCTATATTTGGCTATCACATTTTTTATAGCTGAATTTCCATTGGGAATTATGTTTTCCATTGGGAAAAATAAGCAGAGAGTGTATTTCTAGTGTGGTAGTCATTGTTCGCGTCGAGACCTTGCCAGTGAAAATCTCTGCGCTTTCAAAAAAAAAAAATTGGCTGCGTACTGTACCTACATTGTAGAAGGTCTCGACACGAAATCTAACAACTTGATCTACCACTATAAAAGGCTCTATCTGCTTTTAGAGGTACATAGGACAAAACAGTCAAAATGGAGGTACACGGTCAGAATGGAGGTACACGGTCAAAATGGAGGTACATGGTTAAAATAGAGGTACATGGTCAGAATAGAGGTACATGTCGGAAATTGAAGCCTCTTGTCTGAAAAAAAACAATTCTGGTGGAAAGTAACATCCTTTCCGGTTCAAAGATCATTTGATGGCCTTCCGATGCACCAGTGGCTATTTATTTCATATTCGTGTTATGTTATTTTTTTCATCTATACATGATTGTGCTACCATACTCTACGTGTCAATAACTTTATAAGTCTCTTATCAAAAATAGGGATACGATATAATTCAGATGAGCGGCATTATTTTCCCGATCCTCGTCCTCGAAATCATCCAAGTGATATCTTATCTGCTGGAGATTGTCTTGTCGTAATATTACTGGTGGGAGATTTTGGAGTAAGTACTTTCAATGTTTGAAAAAAGATTTATACGAGTGTATTTTGGAATTTTTCATAAATGGTGGCGGAAAGTTCAATTTTCCTGTGTGGGTCCTCAATTTTATCATGCTTCCATTTTCTGAACCTGGCAAGGAATTTGACTTTATTTGATTGGAGGGATCAGAAATAATTATGAAAAGAGCTTCTCAGTTAAAAATGTATAACTGAATAACATTTTATTGAAAACTCGGATTGCCGAGGCCCCCCTTTCTTGATTCGCAAAGGCGGGAGGACTCTCGATCTCGAGTCCCCACCACAACTGATGCCCTATGAATGGCCAAAGGGTCGTAGAACGGTCTTTAACCCTTGCCTGAATGCACGTCTTCGCATCGTCCCATCCTTATAAATCCCGGGCACTCGACCTGCTCTCTGGTGCATATCGGCAAGACTTTCAAACTCTTATCATTCCATTACCTATAGAAAATAACCTTTGATGGCCTCATCGGATGCCCTCTATCCAATTCTTATTGAGCTTGATAATTTGTGGCCCTATCCTATGAATCGGACGAGGTGAATCGTTCGTTTCCCTGTATGGAGGGTCTTCCCTGCTTCCTCTTCACTGCTCACACTCTGACGGATA
>GL379787.1:663347-678979 GCA_000143925.2 Caenorhabditis brenneri | reverse complement strand
GAGGATGCGACGAATAGCCTACAGTGAGCAAGTGATAGTATAATGTGTCATTTTAACATGAATACGCAATGCAATCTCATTTGTTTCGTTCGTAAATCTATCGATGCATGATAGAATTTTCGACATATCTCACTTTCTATGAAAAATAAGAGACTAGTGACTTCACAGTGGGCCTTGACGCTGTTAAGGGGAACAATATTTTAAAGACACAGCTTGCAGACACGCTTTTTTTAAAGCGCATGGAATTCTCCTCGAAGCGAGGAGCCTTTTCAGCAGGCGTCGCAGTGCCTCTCATTTGAGGGACCATGGCTCATGGGAGAGACAGTACAAATTCAAAAATGTTTTCACGTCTACCATTTTTCAGAATTTTACGTTGTTTTTTGCTCTCAAATTAGTACTGAAATGAGACGTTTTGCTGAATAACCCGAAAACTATCAGAACTTCGCGGATAAAAAATTCAGATTCGTTTTCAGCGCACTCGAAAGTACTAGCTCACAAATTTGCAGAAAATTCCCAAAGAAAGTTTAAAATGAAGTCCCTTGTTAAATTATTTTTTCATAGAACAATGAGCTATGTCGAAATTTTTTTAATGCATCGATAGATTTTAGGAAAGAAAACAAAATGAGATTGAATTGTGTAATTTTGTTAAAATGAAAAAATATACCAATGTATTAGTCAAATGTAGGCACAAAAAAGAGAATGAAAAGTGAGTACAAACACGAGTTCCTATTCGAAAATCCAATAAGTTATTGACTGCTTACAATATAAATCAAGTAGTATTTCTCTAAAAAAAAAAGGGGGCGAAGGATCCGACCAATGGTCCCTTGAGCCAAATGGTAGAGCACACGGACAAATCAAACCTTGCTCGCATTCTCCAGAACATTGCTTTCCTTCTCATCCTGAATATTGACATTCAAAAAAACGGCTTGGTTTTCCTAACACCGGCCGAAAAAATTAAGACCGGCCGAAATATCACCGGCCGGTGAAATTTTTAGGACCCCCGAAAATTATCACCGGCCGAAATAAGACCGGCCGAAATTAAAGCCGGCCGAAGGAAGAAGACCTTTATCACCGGCCGAGCTCGAAAATAAGATCGGCCCAAACCTGTGAAAGGATCGGCCAAGAATTGTGGACTTTTTTTGAATGTTTTGAATTTTTGATCCAAATGGGCCGTTTGTTTTCTAAGCCTGTTCTAATAGTGGTGTTTTACTATTCGAAGGATGAATTACTTGGCCCACTATCAAAACAGGCTTAGGAAGTACAACGAAAAAGCTTTCATAGCAGAAAATCAAGTTAATAATTCTGGAGATTTGGGTTTCCCGGATACTTATTTTCAATTCTTGGTTGGTCTTTTCATAGATTTGGGCCGGCCTTATTTTGGTGTTCGGCCGGTGATAAGGTCTTTGTCTCTTCGGCCGGTGTTATTTTCGGCCGGTGATATTTCGGCCGGTGATAATTTTTCTGGGGGTCGAAAATTTCTTCGTCCGGTCTTATTTTCGGCCGGTCTTATTTCGGCCGGTATTAATTTTCTTGGCCGGTCTTAGGAAAACCAAGCCAAAAAAACCCTCTAATTTTTTATTAGTTTGACTCACTTTCCATGGATAGCCAAACCTTATGACTAGCAATGCCGTTTCTCGATATTGTGATGACATAAAAACACAAATAATCAGATGGGTGGCAGTGGTAGCTGACAATATAAGCATGAGAATCCCCTCGATTGCGGTGACGATTGAACTGAAATTGTATCTTTGTATAAGACAGAGATATGGTGACCTGAACAGGTAACGTGTGAACTGAAAACGGTACTCAGGAAATTTTCGGCAATGTGCCGCATTAGGGCAAGCGCCTTGCCAGAAAAAACGGTAGAAAAAATACGACAAATTGCCGGAAAATTAGATAAGTTTCCTGAGAAAACGGCAATTTTGTAGCACCAAAAATTTGTTGTTCGCTTGCCGAGCGCTGAGCAACTAGCCTTTCGATACAACCACAAAAACAAAGCAACCTCTAGTTACTAGTGTACCGCTTCGCCAAAACAGATTTTTCGCGATGCGACACTACTACTTACTGTGGTCCAAACGCCTTGTTCCCGAAAACAGAAGGATTCAGAAGAAACACGATTCCCAACGGAAATTCGGCAACAAAAAAGGTAAGCGTCAAATACAGAACAAGTTTTGAGGTCCTTCCAAAATTATTTTGCATCGAGGACGACATCATTTTCTTTTGTCGAATTTCCGCTTTCCGGATCTCTCTCATCAGAAAGTAAGTGCTCACTGGGAATAAAATGCACGGGATCAGCTGAAATTATTTTTTTTTGTTCGATCAAATTTTCAAGTAGAGTACCTTCGAAACAATTCCATCTGCATAACTGTGCATCTTGAACACAAAATTGTCATTATCTCTAAAGAATTTTGTCACGATAAAATAATAATAAGGACTCTCTCGGCAATCTAAGGTTAACTTGATGTCATTTTCATATGTTGGATTCCGAAAGATTTCATTTTTGAAACATTCTAAAATTTGAATCGGCAAACAGAACACAAGAACACCGAGGAGAACATAATTTGCAGTTTTTATATTTGACAACTTGGAAATCGTTGCACTCATTGGATGTTTCAAAACGAGTGTTCTGATTAAGACTATACTGAAACTGAGCCACGTGGAACATCTTCTTGAATAGTTCCGAATCCCTTCGAATATTATATTTAGAACGAAAAACGAAAAATCAGTTCCATGTGAACGGCAAAGTGGTGCCAACACGTCAGTAAAGGAATCAATTTCTTGTTCAATATAATACAGATTTGATAAAATATCCATCAAAGCAACATATTGCATGATACGAAAAATTGAAGATTGTTCTACACTTTTCTGCGACAATATTATTATGTGGAGAATGTTGATTATGATAGCAAATACAACGACAGTGACCTTGTGCAAGAGAGAAGATGTATTCAAATCCATTGTTAAATAATGAAACCAACAAAGAACTTGGAGAGACTTCTTACTGTAGCCAGGGAAAAAGGAATCACCAGACTGTTCGCATTGGTTCATTTTGCTGAGAATTGATTGTTGATAGAGCAAGAGTTATAAACTCATAGGTTTGAGAACAAGTGAATGACAGCTTCAAGAGAATTGAATGTTGAAATTTGTCAGCTGATATTTAAAGATTGTTTTTCTGAGAAAAAAAGAGAGGAATCAGACATACATGGTAAAAACCTCTTGAGATAATCTTTTTCTTAGTATGTGGAGAAGTTTGTTTTGCAACAGTTATAAAATGATCATTTATCACGGTCGGGATATCGTCGGTCTTACTGAAAATGGAACAAAGAATGTGAAGTGTGTCGTTGTTGTGTTCAGAGAAAAGCTTGCCAGTTTCTCAGATTTCAACCACAAAGCACATGATTGAGCAATGAGTTTGAAGTTGGAAAACCTCTAGTTTGTTGAATTTTTGATCTTATTTTCTGTGAAATGACATTTGCTGGTACTCAGTAATTACCAGTAAATATCAAAGTATTTGAAAAATATATGTTGGTTGATCATTACATTTTTTGTTTGCAAAGAGATATCATCACCACAAAGCAATTTATTTGACCCAAATAAATCATTTATTTGGAGTCTTCAACACTGTAACTAGATTCTTTCTCGTATCCCTATTGATTTATCTCTTCAACAGAAAACTGATAAACTCTTGCTCCGTGAACAACGTGTACATCTTATCCGGATCCTTTTTGTAGAGCTTCAAGTTAATGGATCCATCATGAATCAAAAAAATTGGGCCGAGGTGTGCATGAAGGTGAGGATGAGTGTTTTTGTTGAAGAACTCTTTCAGCTTCTTTTTGTGAAAGGTTTTTAGAGTTTTGAAAGTATCTAGCACAAGAAAATAACTATTATTTGGAATGCAAAAGGTTGCGTAATTCGCTGCTTTCCAAAGATAAAAAAAACAAGTTTATGCAAAACGTTTGATCTGATGAACTACAGAAAAATTTGAAAATAGATTGTTATCAAAATAAATACTACGGAATTTAGTTATCGATACTGGGACAATGATCAACCTTTTGTAACTTTCAAAATCTCTTCGTTTGGTTGCCAACTTCCTGTTCTGGTTTCGTCTTAATTCAGTCATTAATCTTTGTTGATTTTGCAATTTCTCATTCTTACCTTCCATGGATACCCAAATCTGACTACAAGAAGAGTGGTTTCTCGATATTGTGATGACATGAACACACAAATTATCATGTGAGTAGCAGTTGTTGCATACAGAATGAACGTTAGAGTTGCTTCAAATGCACTGAAAATTGCGCTGAAAAAAACGTGTTTTAAATTTTTTTTAAATGTAATAATTCACTGTGGACCATAATCGTCTACAGGTGCAATGATTGGATAGAAAAGCATAATAATTCCAAGTGGAAACTCAGCAACGAAGAAAGTAAGAGTTAGATATAAAACAAGTTTTGAGGTATTTTCTGAAGTTTTCGTTGCAGACGTCGACATTATTTTCTGACGTCGTATGTCGGCCTTCTGTATTTCTCTAATTAGAATGTAAGTGCTCACTGGGAAAAGGATGCATGGAATGAACTGAAAAAACTTTAATTTTTCATTAGATGAATAAATGACTTACCTTTGAAAGAATCGCATCTGTATAGCTGACCAGCATATGAACCAAATTGTTATTTGCAGTGAAGAATTCATTCATCAGAACATAGTATGGAACAACCTCACTATAACAATCAACATACAACTCGTTCCGTACGAAGTCACTTTTGAAATAGTCCAATATCTGAATAGGCAGACAAAAAATAGAAATAGTTAGGAGAAAGTATTTCGCAGTTTTCGGATTAGCCAGTTTTGAAATTGTTGAATTCAATGGGTACTTCACCACTAGAGTTCTTATCAAAACTATACTGAAACTGAGCCACGTGGAACATCTTCTTGCGTAGTTTCTGATAGCTTCAGAAATCTGTCTGATCTTGAAGAAAAACTTTATCGTAGTCATGGTTTCACAGGTTAATAACCAAATGTTATAAATATATTCGATTTCATCCAGATAAAACACAAGTGATGAAATAATGTCCATCAACGCTACATACTTCATGATAACAAAAATTGATGATTTGTCAATTTCTTTCTGCGATAAAACAATAATGTGTAGAAGGTTGATAAGGATACTAAAGCCCGCAACACTCATCTGATGATTATTTACCACGATCACGATGTCGTCGGTGAATTTAAAGATTAAACAAAGTATATGAAGTGTTTTGTTATTCTGTCCAGAGAAAAATGGGAACGTTTCGCACTGTTCAAACATAAAGGACATGATTGAGGAATGAGTTTGAAGTTTGAAAATCACTAGTTCAAGAATATTTATATCAGTTTTTGTCGAATGATATTTGTTGAAACTCAGTAAATATCAGTAAATGTCAACGAATTTGCAAAATATGTATGTTGGTTGATCTTCACATTTTTTTTGTTTGTTTGCAAGATTCGCTTTTAGTTTACTCAAAAATCGAAAATCATCACCACAAATCCCTTTACTCCATCCAAAAAGTTCACTTCTTCGGAGTCTTCAACACTGTAACCAGATTCTCTCTCGTATCCCTATTGATTTCTCTCTTCAGAAGAAAACTGATAAACTCTTGCTCCGTGAACAACGTGTACATCTTATCCGGATCGTTTTTGTAGAGCTTCAAGTTAATGGATCCATCATGAATCAAAAAAATCGGCCCGAGGTGTGCGTGAAGGTATGGATGGGTGTTTTTGTTGAAGTACTTTTTCAACGGGAATTGATCCATCACCATTCCACCCTGAGATTCCACAATAGAGGTGAGAGTGTACACTGAAATGAGACTTTTGAAACTTTCATTTCTCCCATTTTGACTCACAATTATCATATTCTGTCATTACCGCTGCCACATACACCCCGTATAGATAAGGCATGGTCCCTTTCGCCATCGCTTCACTCCATTTCAACACTGTATCAAACTTGGTTCCCTTGTACATCACACTTTCAACCAGGTATTTGCTATCCTCCATTATAAGGGATTCATCAGCCAGAGAATCTGTTAACCAGGTATCTCTAACAATGATAATTCCATGGAAAATACAGGAAAGGAGGTCTAGGCTGTCCGTGTGGAGTACACCATTCTCATCTGTCTTAACGACGCAGTGAGTGGCAGTGGACACTTCATCAGAGGACTGAAACATGTTTTTTTTTTGATATTTGGAACATCAAAATGAACTTGTTGATTAAACTCACAATAGACTGAAATTTTCCGACAAACTTGTTATAAAGATCCACATTCACCTCCTCATCAATCCAAATGTGAAATGAGCTCTCCGGGAATTTCGGAGGGACTTTGAGCCGGAACTTTTTCTTCCGATACTTGTTATAAATCTTCATAATCTTTTGGAACTCAACCGGTTTGTCAGATAAAGACTCCGAAGATTTCGTGATAATCATTTGTTCCGGGGTACGGTTCTGACCATTGAGAAGTGTGCGATCCGCGCCGTGTTTGATGAGAATCTTCACAAGTTCCGGGTGCCCAAGCTTGGTGGCCACGTGAAGCGCTGTGTTACCATGTCCTGGAACGGGACATGGAAATTCGAGTTGAAAAAAAAGATAGCTTACTGTTATATGCATTGATGTATACTCCAGCTTTCAAAGCTTTCAGTAAATTTGTCGTGTTGACCTCTCTAACAGCTTCCAGCATGTGGTTCCGGCCATTTGAGTAGTCCAGGAAGCGCTGAAAAAACTTAGATAAGGCTTGGGTTAGGTAAGAGGCACTTACACAATACCTCCACCGCTTGTCAAAATCTTCTTTGCTCCCAAAGTAGTACATCCAGAGATCCGCATACTTGGTCCTACCATTCTCTGTCATCCCATAAAACAGAAGGGCTCCAATCAGCAGTAGAAGAACTAGACCAACACAACTACCCAGAATGGCAACCCATGACACTTCCTTGATATATTGCACATCTTGGCTCGGAACATTTCCGAAAACGTTATCAAAGTAATGTTTGAGAACTTCGAATCCAACGCGAGAGTTTTTCAGACTAGAACGATGAGCGGAAAACTGTAGATCGAGTTTGTGGATGATTTTGAAGTATTTTAGGGCGTCAGCTTTGTCTCTCAAATGGGAAATTTGGAGATCCTCTGGAACATTTTGTTTTACAAGATAACAGAGGAATAACTTACGATACAAACGATACAACTCTTTCCTATCCCCATATATCCCATGTACTTTTGCCGCTTCCTCGAAGACCTTCTCGATACTCACGAAATTCGAATTGTTCACATTTTTCGCTGCTTCATTCACTTCCCGAATTCCGTCGAGCAATGTTTTCATTGGCTCAAAAGGAGCCACCCATTTTTCCAATTTTTTATCCTCGATCATTTTTCTAATATCCTCGGGAAACTCGGTGATATTTGGAAGAAGCTTTGCACTGAGTCGTGTTTCCTCCAAATTCTCTATGAATTTCAAATTCTCCCCTAGTTGTTGAGTGTAAATTCCTATGCTTTCCGTTGACTTGAAAATCTTCGAGTGGTTGGATACGGTAGGATAACTTGGTTGATCTTTCAGGAACACTGTTTTCACATTGGCATAGTCAATTTGAATCTGAAATTGGAAATCGAAAGTTTTTTGTCGAAGTAACAAGTTTTATTTGAAAAAAACTAACCTTTTTGAGTTGATCCAGGAATTGGTTGATGTAGCCTACTGTATTATTGTTCGGTAGAGTGAGCAAGCCATCAAACACGTATAGAGAGAATTGGAGAGAGTCGGCGTCAAAGTTTTTCTTCCTGAAAATTGAAATAATTAGTCTTTTGAAGCTAGCTGGTAAAGCAGGAAAGCGGAGGGTGAGTATTCCTGGTCCGTGAACACCACAAGTTGCTACACACCGACGCAATACTGCACGGATAGGCCCAGCAGCTTTCCTGCTGGCAAACACTCTAATGCTATGAAATCTACTGCTATATCTCAACTGCTATGCTGTAAATGCTAATGTCGCAACTGCCAAATTTGGCTCTTCTGCTATGGATCAACTGCTATGGTCATACTCAAAGCAGTTGAGCACTCCCATAGCAGTTGAGTTTCTAATCAATACCATGAACCCTCGTGACTACGACACACCACTCCTGAAATACTGCATATGCAGAAAAAGTTTTTTGACAGTGCTCAGTACTTGCGGAGAGAAGTGTCGTAGCGACATATTACTTTCAAAAATGAAAAACTCACTTCAAACAGTCTACGACTTCGAACACATTTGTTATTTTTTTCGATAGCAAATCCTTTATTTTCACTCTCGAATCTATTAACTTCTTAGCCTTCTTCTTCAATTTTTTGACCCCCTTAACCAATTCGGAAAGCCGTTCCAATCCTTCCAAGAAATCAAACTTCTCATCCAACACCTTACTCTTGATATTTCCAATTTGTTTATCGATTTCTTCTCGGATCCTGTTCAATATCATCAAGACATCTTCTTTTCCACTGTTTTTAATTATTAAGACAGTTGAATTGATCAAGTTTTGATAGACAAAGTTACGAGAATGATCACCGTATGCCGGATACAAAATATGATTTTTTATGATGTTGAGATCGTGGTTCAACTTGAGAAATTTTTTGAGAATCTCTTCCATTGGCTGATGTCCCCTTCGGAACTCCCCAAACTTTGTCAAATCGATGGGCTTGCTTGTCAGACAAGAAACGATGTCTGAAGAGTTTTTGAGAATCTCAAGGTATCGAGAACTGTCTTCAGAGAACAACGTGATGTTCTTAATTTTCTCCACTGCCTCTTTTGTGTTAGAGATAATCAATTCATCCACTTCCCTTGATATCGTTTTCTTCCAAGTTGTGCCAAGGGCAGAAATCTTTGAGTAGAGATTTCTGTATGGCTCCAGAGCGGATTGCAACTCCTCTGTGCTCTTATTCTGAGCAATCACTCCTACAAACCAGGGGTGCTTGAGATCATTGAAAACCATAGGCAAGGATTCAGCATCTCTGAATCCAGCGGTATTCTTTTTCAATCGAGTGTAGTATTCGTCATGTTTTTTTTGCGTCACGTATGAATCGAAGGTTTTGTTTAACCGACTCATAACTTCTCCAAGTTTTTTATTGTTTCGCTGCCAAATTGAGTTACTTTTGATCTCATCTTTCAATTCTTTTGAGAAACTACTGAGATTTTGGATTTTCTGGTAGCGCATGGCAAAATCAAACACAATCTTAAACGATGACCTCAATAGACCGTACGTTTCATTGGCAGCTTGCACATCGGAAGCATGAGAAGTGTCGTTCATTGTCTCGAAACTACCCAAACAGTCTATCAAGTCCTTACTCTTGCTTTCAAAAGTTTTCAAAATTTTCTTGATCGTAGTATCATTCGGAAACTCAAAACTGTCAGAATCTTTTGGAAACAGTCTTTGAAAATCGACTAGATTCTTTTCGTCTAACGTTTCGCATTGACCCATGGAATATGATTGTATATTTTTGGCCGCCTTGAAGATAAAATCTGCTGGCAATTCAGCGGATTGATTCAGTCGATCTTCATTGTTCACGAGCGTTGACAAAACGTCTATGGCGTGGATGTACTCTCGAATAGCTTCCCGGGAAATCTTTGTTGTTACCGTGGAGTTTTCATGTGCTTTGTGTATTCGATTAACTTCCGCTTTTGCTGGATCAATTGGAAGATGCATCAGAGTTTCGAATCGATCTGGTTTGACTTCTAGGAGCTCCGCAAGCAAATCTTCAATTTTAAACTTCTTTCTGGCAAAGACAGATTGAAGATGAATCGCATCTGTGACACGGGACAGGATACGAAAGTTATCAGCAAAAAGCTTCAGTTCAGATTTTTCTGAAAATTGAGAAAATCTTAGTTTTCCCATTAGTGAAACAAAAATCTTACCAGGTTCCACTCTATTTGTAGTTTTCGTAGATTCCACTAGTATGAAGATCGTCAGGAAAATCATTAACCTGTGCATTTCGTGGTTTCTTCTCGACAGTCTGAAAAATAACATGATGAAGTGGAAAATC
This sequence comes from Caenorhabditis brenneri, assembly GCA_000143925.2. NCBI lineage: Eukaryota > Metazoa > Nematoda > Chromadorea > Rhabditida > Rhabditidae > Caenorhabditis > Caenorhabditis brenneri. The sequence continues at coordinate 668,960 of GL379787.1, read as the reverse complement.
TGAAAAAGAGCTTACCAAAAAATTGCTGTCGTTGAAAACTTGCGAAAACTGTGAACTGAATTGTGAAGCGTGGAATCGATTGGGCTAGGAAAATGGAGGAAGAATACGTGTAAAGGTTGTCACGGAGTTTGAAAAAGCGTGGTTTTAGGATATATTTTACGCGTTTCACTCTTATCACCGTATACGTACAGTACCGTGCAAAAATGTACGAACAACCCCCGTTTTCAGTTGATTTTAGCTGACTTTGAGCATGCGCCACACGGTCAGAAATTTTTCTACGGTTCTAAAAATTTTTGGACGTATCAAACCTAGCTCGAACTTCATTTTCGTAGTTGACAACTTTTTTCTACAACCACTCTCCCGGCAGATACAGCTCGTCCAAAACAGCTGCCTCAGAAACCACACGTTTTCTATAGAAATTTCGATGATGCATGGGTCTTTCATGAAATGAGCTCTAACTCTCGAGAGAGTAGCTGCACAAAAAAGTTGACAACTACAAAAATGAAGTTCGAGCTATATTTGATACGCCCAAAAATTTTTAGAGTCGTAGAAACATTTTTGACCGTGTGGCGCTATCTCAAAGTAAGCCTAAATCAGCGAAAATCAACTGAAAACGGGGGGTGTTCGTATATTTTTGCACGGTACTGTATATAATCACAAAACTGGTAAAAACTAGCCGAATCAGAAAATCCAATCCGAACCGGTCCGTCCTGCCCGATATGATCTGAATCGGCTCGTTCTAAAGTCTAAGCTAGGTTCCCCCCAATTCCCAAAAGAAAACACAATTTCCATTTGGTTTTATTCGAATAAATAGAGCCTCTCATATTTTGACAATACAAAAAATACCATATTTAAATTAAAACAGAAATAATTTAACCTTGTTACGATACAATACAAAGAAAAATGATCATTGATACAAAACGATTAGAATAGTCGAGGCGTGGAAGATGTAGATATTGCTGGAGGTTGTAAGAGGCTTCAACGGAGATTCTGAAATCCACGAGGTTTCTCAAAAAGCTTCGAATATCCCAAAAACAATGCGAAACTCACTAGATTCCGCTGTTCTTCGACACATCGGATGAAGATGCGGCGGTGGGGCTGCCGAACTCGTCGAAGTGCTGAAGAAGGGTCTGAAGATCCGCGGACTCCTGAGCTTTGGCGCGCATCATTTGCGCAAGGAACTCGAGTTCCTTTTGGCAGCTCTTCAAGCGAGCCTCCACGAATTCCTCGGTGAGATCCTCAACCGCAATGGGTTTGGATGAAGTGGTGGAGGCGTGTGCGATGGCTCCCATGTGGACTAAAAATTTATAACCTGGTTGGCCAAAACAAGAGACGACTTACATTCATGGGAGAGCTCGATGTTGCGAGCAGCGATGCCAAAGCGGTTCCACTGGGTGCGACTGGCATGTGGAGCTGAAAATCATACAGGTATAGCCCACCTGTGACATCTAAACTTCAAATGAACCTGATTCTCAGTCTACCCCTCTCCCAATAAACAATTGCTCAGAATAAAAAACTTCACTTACCCATCTTCTGGACGACCTTGATGAGCTGGTCGACGTAGGCAGCTGGCTTGAGCGGAGCCTCTGGCTTGAAGGTGGAAGTGGTGATTGTTGGCTTTTGGGACATGTCTCCTGAAGAAAACAGACTAGAGTAGATCTAAAAGTACAGAAAAAAAGACGAATCGATGAAAGGGAAAGGGCCCTTTCTAGTGGGGTGGGACGGGACCCATTTGTTTATAACAACTTTTTGAGGAGCTGGGGAGGATGATAAACGGTATCTTTTGAAGGAAGACTGGGTGGTTGTATAAACTATCGGTTTGCTTCTTCTCCATCATCTTTGATGGGTGTCAAAAAAGACCATAAAATTATTATTACTGGTAGAGCGGCGGAGTGGTTTATGACCGTCCTCCCCGGGCTTCCCGATTTCCCGGTTTCGGGTGATGAGCAGCTAATAAACTGGGAAAAGCAAATGAAACAAAAGAAAATCTATTTCTGAGATGCTCAGAGTTCAGAAAAGAATGCAGATCAAAACTTCAAAAATATTTCTTTGGAAGAAGAACGAGTAAATTGTATTCTTTTGACTTGGTTTTTATTTCGATTTGAAAAAGATACAAAATACATTTTTTGTCCTACAAAAAACCGCTTTTTGATCTAAGAAAGGGGTCAGAATCAGAGAAAGTGACAGCTGGCTTGAAGGAGGGGGAGAGAAGAATTTTTTGAAAACGAAAGAGTGCTAATTGCGCCACTGTTAACGCTTTTGGTGGTTCAAGCCTACTAGAGAAACCTACCACCTTGAATTCAGCAAAAAATGTTTCATAAGTCCTCTACAAGGATGATTATTTGTCCGTTTTCTTTATTTCTCAAATTTTCCAAGTGTCAGGTGCCTGGGCTTTTTTCTCAGTAAAAAAGAGTGTAGGACCTTAGAAGTGCAACAAAAAATTTTGTGCTCGTATGAGGATGATTCCAAATTAATTCAATCAAGAATTGTTATCTTAACAAGCTATCCTAGTCTTATGGATATTCGGACAAACTTACCTACAGACAGACAGATTGACACATTTTCGTTTTTTTGAACGGTCAGTTAAATAGTTAGTGGGTTCTCTCCTATATTTTTTAGAACTGAAAATTTCAAAATCCTAAAGGAGAAAATTTTTATTTTTAATTCCGCAAAATGTATATAGCTCAAAAAACCAATCAGAAAAGGGGATTACGGCTTGAGGGAGTATAACCTTTTGAGCGGGGAAGCTTTTTTCTAATTCTGGATTTCATGTTCTGGAGAGGCTAAGATTTTTTAAAAAAGAGAAAAAAAATGAATACGGATATTACGAAACAGATTTTTTTTTCATTCGAAAAAAGAAATAGATATCTACCGTAACCCCTTCAAGGGGTTACTGTAGGTTTTTCGTTTTTTTCTTACGATCTTGTTTTTACGAGTTCTAAACCTGATGAATTGCCTCAAACCACCTAACACTAATTCAAAACTAAACAAAAAATGACGAAACGTATCCGAGATCAAAAAAACAAATTGCACTATTATTCTGTTGGCCTAAAATTCCCTAGATTTATTTCTGCATTCACACGTCGCCGTGTTTGCACATATAAGAATTTTTGGAAGAAAAATTTTTTTTTTGTACTTTTTCTTTGATGAGAAAAAGTGCTCAAATGCCAAATGACTAACAAAAATGCTTCGATAATCCCTCCATATACCAGGTATATATGCACTAATTAAGGGGTGTCTGGAGGATATTTCACGGTTGAGAGATAACGAAAAATGTAAGTAATTTACGTTTTTCTGAGGAGGGAATTTTATCTCCATAGAGAGTATATTCGGTATATTCGTCAGAAACTAGACAAAAATTGATTGATTTTTGCTATATAGAAAAGCGTAATTCTTGGAAAAGGACTGAGGGAGAGACAAGGGGTCGCATTATGTTTTTATAGCCTTTGGGAATCGAGACGGGGGAAGGAAAAGGTGGATGAATTGCGTTTTTAATAGGAAAAAGAAGAGAATTGTGCAAATCTTTTTTGGCATTTAATAAGACGAACAATTTCTGATGCGTGGGACGGAGGAGATGGATACGAAAATGAAAAAGTGTGGGGGGGGGGGGGGGGGGGAGAACGATGGGGCCTCCTTTGATGGATGGGAATTTTCTTCAATGGGAAATTGAATATTTTTTTCTTGAGAAATGGAAATATAGAATTGTTTTAGGAAAAAAACCAATGCGGTGAAAAACCTCGGAGAAGATTTTGATGGAAAATTGAGATTCGGTAGTTCAAAGGTCCTTCAACATGAAAATGACAAATTTTCAAAACCTGGTCATGATTATACTCATCAGGACTGTCTTGTAGTGCTGGTTCTGAAAAAATATTTTCTAGGTAGATCAGAAAAAAACTGGGTGAGATACGGTAGTTCCAAGACTCATGCGCCTTTAAAGGAGGAGCGAAGGGAATACGGTAGTTTAATTTTGAAGAATGGTTTGAAGAATAGCGTGCATTTTTGCGTGGTGGTGCATCTGCGACGCGCACACGCACAGTGGGCATTTTATTTGACGACATTTGACTTTCTCGTCATTTTTTTTATTTTTTCAAAGATTCTTAACCTTTTTTCGCCGTTTTTCTATGTTTCGCCGATTCAAATATGCTTTCTCTTTAGTTTTCTTTTTTGAGTTTTGAAAATTAAAAGTTCCGAAAACCATTTTTTGTTTTTGTGATAAAAAAAAACTAAAGAGAATCAAAAAACTGATAAGAAAGCTGTTTTTATTTCGGAAAGCTTATTAGGTGAAATTCTGCAAGTTTTTTTCCAGCAGAATGAAGAAAAATGTTCAGCCGTATCGCTTTGAGCCGACAAGCGAATCTGCTTTGATGAAAAGTCAGAAGGAATTTTTGAAAAAACAACGCGAAATCGCAGAGTTGTCTAATCCTTTTTTGAAAAATCACACGAAAAGTGTTTGCTCGTGTGAAAATTGTGGAGCATCTTATTCCATGTCAAATCTGTGCTGCCGCCACTTTTCAAATTTTGAAATTTTGACACCCGCTGGGAAAAAGGTGCAGCAGAAAATTTCAAAAGCGATTGGCTTCACTGAAAACTGCATCACTTCATCTCCAGTTTTTAGTAGTTATATGTCGGAGAAGGTGATTATTTCGTTTCCGTTACTCTATGACAACTTTTTCTTTTCTATAGAACATCTCAATTTTCTCTCTTGGCTGTTCATTTAATAGAAGCGGATGCGGAGAAACATCTTTCGAAACATACAGTGAAAGGTTCATCTTATGTTTGAAATAACAATTATTAATTTTTTTTTAGAAGAAAGCGATATTCCGCTTATGCATTTTTCTCCGCTTCTTTCTACCCAAAGCTAGGAAAAACAAAAGCCCTCGTGATTCCCGGTTGTGTTGTCAACTTTGTTCGCAACATGTTTCCATCTTCGGAGCAAAGTTCTTATCATTTTTTTTCTCTCTCTCATTTGGTTTAGATTATTAGGCCGAAGTATATTATTCAATTATTTATTTCAGCAACAGGAGATCAACAACAGTGATGACGACGGTGAAACGAAGGAATTGGATGGAGAGGATATGGAAGGAAGCAAGTAAAACGAGGTGAGTTCAACAAAAAAGTAGAAAACAACTTTTCAACGTTTTATTCAAAGACGCTTTCCTCATCGCTCTCTTGATTCTTGTCCATTTCATCATCAGAGCATGGCTCCAATAAATCCCAAAGGCTGTCTGGCTGAAATTTCGAATTTAGAGCTTGTTAAAATTTTAGTTGCCTGTTCCAACATACATCATCAGTCTCTGCTTCTTCCTCAGATTCGCTCTTTTCCTCAATCTCTTCTTCAGTCGATGCAGCTTCATCTTCTGAAAAATATCTCTCCCCGCCATGTTTAGTTTAACGGAATTTAACCTTTTTCGCGAATCTTATGAGCGTTTCTGACGATCTCCTTTCTCCAGCTATAATCGGCTCTTGTTTTCAAGTACTTCAACGACTTTCTTTTACTAGTCTTATTAAAATATGACTTCTCATTTAAAACTTCACGACGTCCTTTCTATCTCATCTCTCTGTTTCATATTCCAATCGATTACCGATAACATTCGTGCGGATTTCAAATCCTTT
>GL379787.1:651632-663279 GCA_000143925.2 Caenorhabditis brenneri | reverse complement strand
ATTTCGAATAGGCAACTCCAAAAGAATGCGAATACATAGGCTAGAAGAGTGGCAGGGATTGAGACGTACAGGAACTGGAATCAATATATACAGTGATTTTTTAGCTAGAATGACTTACATGCTCCCAAGTCGATGTAAAATGCACAGGTCCCCCTAGATTCAAATAGTAGTACAGTACCATCCAATGCACAATATAAGCACAATAAGACAGTCTCCCGAAAGGTTGCCAAATCGGGTGGGACATGAAATTATTGATAGGTCCGCCCCATCCCATATGGTTGGCTCCGACAACCCAGCAAACAAAAAATGCCCATCCAAGACGATCGAAATTGTAATAGGTGCCTCTGGAGAATTTTGACCATTTTGATCCGTTATCATAGTCGTAACTTGAAAACAGACAGGCTCTAGCAATCAAAAATGCAATTATCCACCCGCAAATCGAAAGGGCCCAGTTGAGTCTTATCTTCCTGTTTCCATATACGGCTAGAAGGTACCCAGTGAGCAGGCCTACTAGATATGGTGGGCACCTAATCCATGGCTTAGAGTAGACTAGTCTATTTTGGTCGTTGCCATTTCCATTTCCAAATCCGTCTGCGGAAAGATTGTAGTCATAGAACAAAATGTACGTGGTGATGATGCTTCCTAGACACCCCGCGGTGACAACAGCAGTCCCAGCGGCAAAGGAGAAGAACAAGGCAATTAAAACAATTGGAGCGATGAGATAAAGTTGAGTGTCCACTGCGATATACCAACTGATATTGTAGCAAGTTTTACTGCTTTTCTCATCGGTATGATCGAAATTGTTGAAGTAGAGAAGGTTGTGCCACCAGTAGGTTTTGCATAGGGCTGCTTCTTCGAATATTGTATCTGGAACAAAAAATTGAAAAAATTTCCTGAAAAAATAATAGGAACTCACTAAATTCCGATGCTCCAAATGCTCCCTGGATATATGGTGCGTAGACAGTAAAAAATCCAATGAAAAGCATCATTGGTGGAGTTAACCTTAAGTACCTATGCACGTAGAATAGCACCCAGGTAACTGGATTCGAAATCATTTTTTTGGTTGGCTTGGTTTTGAAAATAGGTATGAAACCACGATGCCAGACATGATGAAAAAGGTGTCCACGGAGACAAATCCACTAAGCAATAGGTGATTCCAAATGTGTTTCGGGAAATCCAAGGCTGGTTTTAGAGTGTCCCCGAGAGCTAGGTACAAAAAGGAATGGCCAGTGACTACCCAACACATTGAGAACAGACGGATGCAGGGATTTGATGAATCCAGGTTTTTGTTCCTTGACGGATAGGATGAGTTCTGCATTGGTCCACAAGGAGAAAGTTAGGAGGATCTTCATGGGAAGACTCTTTTCTTTGGAGCTAGGGATTCCAAGAACAGTTTCCCGAAGGTAATCCACAAATGACGCGATGATAGCAAGAGAGACCATGACAATAAGGAAAATTCTGAAAATTCGATCTCAAAATCTATTTGAACAAAATCTCGAAGTGCTTACGTAAACCCCCAGAACGCCGAGTCCTTCTCCACCTCATTCTTCACACAAAACGCGCTACAAGCTGTGAAGGGGTATGGAGACATTTGATTGAAAATCTTCACCATATCCTGATGGTTGCAAGAGTATGGGAGGCATACAGCAATCCTCCACGGGAGGAGATCATAAGTAGGGGTTGAGCTAGTGATAGCACAGGATTGGTTTTTTCCGAGGGTCAGGAGAAGGTAGCAGTAGTTGGTCTCGTATTTTTTCCCACTGATTCGTTGGCATTCCTGGTTAGATCCATCGTATAGGGTCTTGATTTCGAAGAGACCAGGACCAGGGAATTGACCGAATGCGTCTAGTTCTGTAATAGCAAGGGTTCGGTAATTGGAAGGTAAGCAGAATAAAAAAAAATAATAAGGGGGTTTGAGCTCAGAGGCAAACGTGTTACCGGTTGCGCCACGCGGTTGATTCTGTTTTCATATCCCTCCAAACTAAATGAAAAGTTCTCTTAAATCAAAAAACTTACGTTGAACCGCATACAAATTCTCCTCCAAAATCCTCAACTCCTCCAGACTACACTTCTTCAAAACCACACATTCCGTTGAGACAGTCGCAAAAATCTCTAGTGACTTGATCCAGGTATTCGTTTCATTTTGACACTGGCCAGTTAGATTTTGGAATGGAGTTTTTGAAATCACCTCCTGCCAGCCAGCAAGAGTGCCAGAAGTACTCAAAACGAGAAAAATAAGACTTAGAAGCATTTTGAGTATGAACTTGAATAACATTTTGACTCGGTTTTATATATAAATCTTTGCACTCAAAATGTTTTACTGATAAGGGATGGTAAACCTGACCAAGATCATAATTTAGGGAACTTGATGATTACAAAAATGATGGAAAGTCTATAAATCATTACAGATAAGAAATGTTGGAGTATTGCACAACGTTGGGTGTCTGGAATGTGTTTTAATGCAGTCTGTCAGGTATTTACATGACATTTGACGACCACCAGGTCCCGAACTGACCAAAATCGGCCTATTAGGGCCTATATAACCCGAACCGGCCTGCTCGACCCGATATGGCCTAGACTGGCCTAGACCGTTTGGACTGTGTTAGGTCAAGCCGTTTTGAGCTAATTTGGACCGTTGAGACCTGTTCAGACAGTTGGCCCGATTCACCGTTTTGGCCCATTTCGGCCGTCTGGGTCCATTTGTGGGGATTAGGGCTGTTTGGACCGTTACAGGTGTTCTGGGCCGATTTTTTTCTTCATATTTTCCTTTACTCTATACGATTTATTTGTCAAAAATTTACAAAATGAGATCAAAACAATCAATAAATTAATTCATAATTCCTTCTAGAACTTCTCATCCACTTCTTCCTTCTGCCCATCCTCTATATCCCATGCCAACGCTTCTTCTCTCTTCTTTTCCAAGATTGGGGACACTTTTCCAATGGATTTTTGTTCAGATATTCCCACAGATTTTGGACTCAATGCAGTGGATTCCTCTACTTTCTGAGATGTTCTTCCAGCTCCACCAATGATAGATTCGATGAGCATTTTTTCGAGTCTGAAAATATATTTTTTCAGTTAGATCACAAACTCTGAGCTCACTTCAAAATCGGAACTTCAAATAGGCAACTCCAGAAGAAAGCGAGCACATATGATAGAAGGGTTGCAGGAATAGCGACGTATAAAAACTGAAAAAAAAATATTGATTTATTTTCAGCCCTTCTTGAATAATACTTACCACTCCCCAAGCCGACGAATAATGCAGTGTCCCTCCCACATTCAAATAGTAGTACAGCACCATCCAATGCACAATATAAGCACAATAAGACAGTCTACCAAATGGTTGCCAGATCGGATGGGACATGAAATTATTGATAGGTCCACCCCATCCCATATGATTAGCTCCGACAACCCAGCAAATGAAAAATCCCCAACCAAGACGGTCGAAATTGTAATAGGTGCCTCTAGAGAATTTGGACCATTTTGATCCCTTATCATAGTCGTAAGTTGAAAACAGGCAAGCCCCAGCGATTACAAACGCCACTATCCATCCGGTAACAGCCAATGCCCAGTTGAGTCTTATCCTTCTGTTTCCATAGGTGGCAAGCAGGTACCCGGTGAGCAAGCCAACTAGATAAGGGGGACACCGGACCCATGGTTTGACATAAGCGATTGGATTGAAGTCAATACTATCCCCGTTTCCAAGACCATCGGCGGATAGGTCATAGTCATAGAATAAAATGTAAGTGGTGATGATGCTTCCCACACATCCTGCAGCAATCGTGGCGGTTCCAGCGGCAAAAGAGAAATAGAGAGCTATCAAAACTATAGGAGAAACTAGGTAGAGTTGAGTGTCCACTGACAGGTACCAAGAGATTGCATAACATGCTTGACTTTGACCGTTTATCACTGGAGCGAAGTTGTTGATGTAGAGAAGGTTTTGCCACCAGTACTGTTTACAGGTCTCCACTTGAGGGATTAATTCGTCTGGAAAATTTTTTACATTGCTGCTTATTTCTCAAGTGCTACTTTGGCTTTTGTGCTATTGTTCTTGGAACCAGCAGTAGATCAAAAAATGACTTACTCAATGCTGATGCTGCAAATTCCCCCTGGATATATGGCCCATAGACAATAAAAACTCCAATGAAAAGCATGATTGGAGGAGTTAATCTCAAGTACCTATGAACGTAGAATAGCACCCAGGTAACCGGATTTGTGATCATTTTTTTGGTGGGCTTTGTTTTGAAGAACAGGTAAGCAACCACGATTCCAGATAATACAAAGAATGTGTCAACAGATACGAAGGCATTGAGTATCAAGTGGTTCCAGAACTTTTTGGTAAAATCGGAGATTGGTCGTAAGGTATCACCAAATATAAAAAATATGAAGGAGTGACCCGTGACTACCCAACACATTGAGAAGAGGCGGATGCAGTCCAGGGATTTTATGAATCCAGGTTTTTGTTCCTTGACTGCCAGGAGCAGTTCTGCATTGGTCCAGAGGGAGAAGGTCAGGAGGATTTTCATGAGAAGATTCTTTTCTTTGATGCTAGGGATCCCGAAGGCAGTGTCTCTAATGTAGTCAACCAAGGTGGCAAGGATAGCGATTGCAACCATGACAATGAGGAAGATTCTGAAAAAATCGCAAAATCTATTTAGAAAAAAATCCCCAAAACGCCGAGTCTTTCTCCACCTCTCTCTTCACACAATAGGCACCACATGCTGTGAATGGGTACGGTGACATTTGATTGTAGATACTAACCATTTCTTGATGACTACAAGAATTCGGAAGACACGCTGCGGCTCTCAACGGGAGCATTGAGAATGGAGAGCTTGAACTCGAGTTTGAGGAACAGGACACATTCTTTCCAGGTTTTAAGAGCATGTAGCAGTAATTCGTTTCATATTTCTTTCCACTAATTCGTTGACATTCCTGATAAGATCCATCGTACAAAGTCTTGACTTCAAGAAGACCAGCACCAGGAAATTGACCAAATGCGTCAAGTTCTAAAAGTGTTTTGTGTCGTGAAATTCAAATAAAACAAATAAATCACGGTTTTTATGTTCATATCAGTTTATGAATGGTGTTATCAGTGTCTGATGAAAAGAGTTTCGCAACTTTTTAGTGAGAGGGGGCTCAGAGTACTTATAACATAGAAAGTACGCATTTCAAAAAAATTGATTTTCAGTCCCCATTACTCTAGAATATGCCCAGATCCTGTCCGGTCTATCGAGTTCAACTCGGTCAGGTCAGGTCCGGTCCGGTCCGGCCCGGGCCAGTCCGATCCGATCCAAGCCGATCTGATCCGGTCCGGTCTGGTCTGGTCCAGTTTGATCCAGTCCGGTCGGGGCCAGGACGGTATGGTCTGGTGAGGCCGGGTCAGGTCTGTTGCAGTCTGGTCCGAGCCAGGTTCGTTCCGACCCGGTCCGGTCTGATGCGATCATATCCGGTCCGATCCGACCCGGTCCGATCCGACACGGTCCGTTCTGATCCGATCCGGTCCGGTCTGTTCTGATCATTTTTCGGCCTAGTCTGTCTAGCACTTACCCTGAACCGCATACAAATTATCCTCCAAAATCTTCAACTCCTTCAAACTACACTTCTTCATCATGACACATTCCGCTGACACCAATGCAAACATCTGAAGTGATTTCATCCATGTATTCGTGTCATTTTGACACTGTCCCGTCAATCCTTGTATAGGTTTGGGTAGAAATACATCCTTCCATCCGGAAAATACGCAGGGTACACAAAAAAGCAATACAAAAATGGAAAATAGTAACCGAGCCATAACTCAGGAGGAGGGGGTCACCAATATAACATGCGGAGTTTATGCTCTTCCTTTTATAGTCGCAAATTGAAAGTGACGACATGCATGGTAAGGCGATAATAATTGGACTCGGAAACTGGCTGATAAGGTGCCAACTAGACTGGTTAACGGAAAGAGAGAGGTGTGGGTGGAATCCCACCGTGGGATAGGACAAATGGTAGCTGGGGTGGCAAATTTTCCTGAAATTGTGATGGTAGGTACCTCTGGTGGGGCCTGAACTGGGCCCGGTTTGACAGATCACCAAAAACTACCAGCTGCCCTACGAAGTGGGGAAGACCCTGCTTGTTTTAACTAATTTTATAATTTGGCCAATCTTCATGACCGTATTCCTCTGCACACTTCAAATTTCAACAGAACTCATTTGAGAGATCCTCATTTATTCTTTGGTATTCGTCACCCATTCATCATTTTTTTTCGATCAAACTGATAAGCTTCCTCTTTGTCTCCTTATCAGTTCCCGTAAAAGTGGAGGTTATGCTCGGGGAATAATGTACGGCGGTTCAAAGTGTCGTTGATCATTATAAATCATTGGAACGAGCTTGAATTAGTGTCTGGTCACATTTTTAGTGACTGCAATTGAAACAAATATTAGCAGAAAGTCTGTGATGTCCCCAACGACCTGTAACTTCAAAGGAATATGGTACTCAAAATATTTTTTGCCCGTAATCACGCAAAGTCGATTTGGCAGGTCCCTAATTGCGGTACCGGTTGTGCTACACCGTTTGGGTTATAATAATTGTGTTGTTGTTGTTCGGTTCAGTTTGTTGCCAATTTGTTTCTAGGGACTGGCTGAAAAAATTATTATTGTTTATCCTAAACTGGTGAGTATAATTCAAAGTCCCGCTGATGATGTAAAGGTTCAACGCAAAAATCAATCATTTTGAAAACATTTATTCAACAAAAATAATTCATATGAGATCAATATCATAAAATACTTTAGATCATCCCTTCGGTTCATCATTATTCCAACTTCTCCGCTCTTCCTTCTTCAATCTCCCAACTCGTCGACCCTTCTCTCTTCTTCTCCATTATTGGTGACTCTTTCCCTTCTGCCGCTCCCTTTTTCAATTCATTTTTTGTCTCTTCTACTTTCGCTGATGTTTTTCCACCACCACCGATAATCGATTCAATGAGCATTTTTTCTAATCTGAAAATACATTTTTGGGGGCTCTCCTAAACCTTTGAGCTCACTTCAAAACAGGTACTTCAAAGAGGCAACTCCAGAAGAATGCAAGTAAATATGATAGAAGTGTTGCAGGAATAGCAATGTAGAGGAACTGAAATTATTGATTTTTTTTCAGCTCTTCCTAAAAGGTACTCACCACTTCCCAAGCAGAGGAATAATGAATAGGTCCTCCGATATTCAAATAGTAAAACAAAACCATCCAATGCACCAGGTAAGCACAGTAAGACAGTCTTCCAAATGGCTGCCAGATCGGGTGGGACATAAAATTATTGATAGGTCCACCCCATCCCATATGATTAGCTCCGACAACCCAGCATATGAAGAATGCCCAACCAATTCTGTGGAAATTGTAAAAAGTGGCTCTGGAGAAGGTGCTCCAATGGGTTCCCTTATCATAGGTATAAGTAGAAAATAGGCATCCTGCAGCTATCCCAAACGCTATTATCCATCCAGCAATGGAGAGTGCCCAGTGAAGTCGGACCTTCCTGGTTCCATAGGTGGCAATTAGGTATCCAGTGAGCAGTCCGATTAAGTACGGTGGGCATCTGATCCATGGCTTGGAGTAGGCCATGTCAAAGAAACTATTTTGATCCCCATTCCCAATAATATCCGCTGGCAGATCATACACGCCGAATAAAATATAAGTGACCACCACACTTCCAATACAACTGGCTACAATTATTCCAGTCCCAGCGGCAAAGGAAAAATACAAAGCCACCAGAATAATAGGAGCAAAGATATAGAGTTGAGTGTCAACTGCCAAGTACCAGGTGATCCCATAGCAGGAGCTATCTTGATTACTGTCACTTTTATCGAAATTGTTAATGTAGAGCATATTTTGCCACCAATACTTCTGACAGCCTTGGATTTGTGGATACATTGCGTCTGGAATTTTGGAATTTTTTTTGGGTTAAAGATTTCGAAATTCTGAGAACTCACTCATTTCAGATGCTGAGAATGCTCCCTGGATATATGGCCCATAGACAGTAAAGAATCCGATGAAAAGCATCATTGGCGGAGTTAACCTTAAGTACCGATGAACGTAGAATAGCACCCAGGTAACAGGATTTGTGATCATTTTTTTGCTGGGCTTAGTTTTGAAGAACAGGTAAGCCACCACGATTCCAGACATGATAAAGAAGGTGTCCACGGAGACGAATGCATTGAGTATCAAGTGATTCCAGAAGTGCTTCGGAAAATTGACAACAGGATTCAGGGAATCGGAGAGGATGTAGTACAAAAATGAGTGGCCAGTGACTACCCAACACATGGAAAATAGGCGAATGCAGTCCAGGGATTTTATGAATCCAGGTTTTTGTTCCTTGACTGACAGGAGGAGTTCTGCATTGGTCCAGAGGGAGAAGGTCAGGAGGATCTTCATGAATAGATTCTTTTCCTTGGAGCTAGGGATTCCGAAGGCAGTCTCTCGGATATAATCCACAGATGAGGCCAGGATAGCAATAGCGACCATGATCATGAGGAATACTCTGCAAAGTATTTTTTTACATGTAAGGGCTCCAAAGATATTGTTAGGCCAAGACGGCCATAAGTCCTAGCTTTTTCAAAAAAAAACTCACGAGAATCCCCAAAACGCCGAGTCCTTCTCCACCTCATTCTTCACACAAAACGCACTGCAGGCTGTGAATGGATACGGAGACATTTGATTGAAAATACTAATAATATCCTTGTGATTACAAGATTCGGGTAGGCACACTGCTATCCTTAGTGGTAAGGCGGCATACTTGGAGTTGGAAGTTGAAGGCACACAAGATGCGTTTTTTCCAGGGGTCAGGAGCAAGTAGCAGTAATTTGTCTCATATTTCTTTCCACTAATCCGTTGGCATTCCTGGTAAGAGCCATCGTACAAAGTCTTGAGTTCGAGGACACCGGCACCAGGGAATTGACCAAACGCGTCGAGTTCTGTAAATAAAACAAAATAAAACACGGTTTTTATAATTATATCAGTTCATGAGTTATGCTCGTTTTATCAAAAAAGAGAGAGTTTCGCAATTTTTAGTCGGAAATGAAGAGAGGGGCTCAAAGTACGTATCACATATAAAGTACATATATTAAAAATCCCTAGAGATTATGCACTGAAAACCTCCAGTGCTTGAGAAAAAGGAGGGCTTTTATCCATTCTCATTCTAGTCTATGACCTATGCCCGACGCGATCTGTTTCGATTTGGTCCGATTCCGCCCAATCCAGTCTAATCGGCTCGACTTGGCTCAATCTAGCCTGTTTAGCCGAATTTGAGCTCTCAGGTTCGATTTGGCAGAACCCGAAATTGTCTGATTTGATACCAACCCGACCCGTTCCAGACCGATTTGATCTGATTTGGGCCGTTTAACCTGATTCAGCCCAAATAAGCTCAATTCGGTCCCTTAACCCTGTCCGGTGTGATATGGCCCAATCTAGCCTGATTCGGCCTGTTCAACCCAATTTGGCCGGTCCCTGGGTTCGCTTCTGCTATAATTACCTCAACCAGTCCCGTCATCTCATTTTTCAAGTCACTCACCCTGAACCGCATACAAATTATCCTCCAAAATCTTTAACTCCTTCAAACTACACTTCTTCATTGTGAGACACTCCGCCGATACTGTCGCGAAAAGCGTCAAGCTCTTGATCCAGGTATTTGTATCATTTTGACACTGCCCGCTCAATCCATGGAATGGTTTTGGAAGGAACACATCTCTCCAATCAGCCAGCACTCCTGATGAATGGTATATAAGTAATAGAATCCCAGGGAATAGAAGTCGTCCAGTCATCACTCTTTATCACAGAACAAAATATAAAATGCAACAGTTTCACCTGCATGCTTTTTATAGTACAGTTAACACTTGATGAATGACGAGTAAGGCGATTGAACTGATAAGGAGGACTAGACCGTTTTTTGGTGACTCCAGGGAAAGTTTTCAGGGGGAAATTCATAAATTATCAGTAAAAATGTTGATCTACGGGGTGGAAATGGTGATTTGTGGAAGATTGCACAACGTTGGAGGTAGTGACGCCTAGAAGCATAGTACAAAGCATGGGGTATAAATACAGAGCAAAATTGTGAACCGAGAAAGACTATTTCGAAACAAGTCTTGGAGATGTATTTTTTGAACAGTTCCACTAAATCTCAATGAACCACTGGTGTTGAACGCGATGTAGCACAGTCCTGGGATACGATACCCACCTGGAAAGTTCCATAGATTTTGGGTCTTCTAATTCCAGGTCATTGCCTACCGGAAATTTTTCCCCCAGCAGGATCTTCGAATTTTCTGCAACTCGTGATTTTTTGTATTATTCACCATCTTCGGCAGATATAATGACCTAAACTGACCTACATCATTTCGGAACTCCGTTGACATCATTCACTTGGGCTTCCCCCTACAGGAACTGATAAGAGAAAACGAAAGATTATCGAAATGAAACAATAAACATGATGAATTCACATGAGTGTGATTTATGTTTCTATACCTACTTTTTTACATTTGGGGACTGAAAAAAATTCTAGGAAAATTCCATTCATCTCACTTCAAGTTGAATTTTCTAAAAATGGGAATTCCGGTGGCGCACTTTGGTTGAAAATGATGGAAATTAGTCCCAACATTCAAATCAAGATCATCAATTCAAACAATAAGTATTCTGAAATCACCAGGTATTTACAAAGAATTTATTGAAACGAAAACTGCGGAACGTTCAAAAGTTTTTATCGTGAAACTCTAGATTGACTCTATGGAAAAAAAGAAAAAAGAGGCTTCCAAAAATGTTGACAACTGAAAAGACAGCACACAGACTTATAATGAAAACGTGAAGAACCAAGCAAGTAGTATAATAAAACAAATTTAAGAAAAAACAATTAAAAATGAATACGACGTATAATGAAATATCGGCACATATTTTAGTAGTCACCTGTAAATGTTGGATTACTTCAAGTATTGTGAATACGGCGGTGTTTGGGGTTGGGGAGCGGCGGCCGAGGCAGCCAGAGTTAGATACACCGGTTCCGTCTGTAGAAAGGAATAGGCTGTGACTTGATTGTTTCTGAGCATTTCACGAAAGTGGATGTTTCATCAAAGATCTGTGCCTTGACTGATGTTTTTCGTCCTTGAAACCCCCACTAGTTTGATCCGTCGCCGTCTCTTCAATCGTTGGACATCATCACTTGCCTTCGATCTGTCGTCTGATTATTCTGTCTCACTTAGCTTCAGTTTGTTGCTCCTTCCCAATGAGTCATAAATCTTTCCGAGTATTTAATTTCCAATCGGGGTTAGTTCTTCTAAAAAAATATACGATAAGGTGTCCCACTGATGCCCGATCTGATATGTGAGTGAAACCTTTCTTTTGAATTCCGCCTCCCATCGACCCTGACAGGATAGGGTTATTAGAGGCATTTTCTTGGTGTCAACCTAGAATGAGAAAAACTTTCTGGAGGTAAAGTCACTTGTATTCCGTGCAGTGGACATTTGACTGCTCGGTGAGCCTTGACTGCATGAGGATATCGCGATACCCCCTAGTCGTGATCTGGCATCTAATGCGATCTAGAGAGGTATAGGTCACTCAAATGTCAGAATGTGGTCTTAAGATACACATACGAGTCACTCTTCCCGAACACTCATTTCGCGGGTCAATAATCCCAGGACAC
>GL379787.1:620276-643108 GCA_000143925.2 Caenorhabditis brenneri | reverse complement strand
TCTCGAATTCTTGCCTTAACAATGGAGGGTGGTCGCCTGAATGCAAACGTTGACGGCCACGGCCACCGTGTCCCCAACCCCAAACACCGCCGTATTCACAATACAAATTTACGGCAAAAATTTGAATTCCTGCCAAAATAACAAAATATGAAAAACTCAACCCACCAAGGTGTTTTCCTTCCTAAATTTGGAGACAAGATGACTTTGTAAAACTTTTTCAAATCTCGTTTTGTCTTGGGTTTCATCATCATTGAGATTTCTGTAAGGTAAATAGATTGAGCTTACTGAACTTTAAAAATATATTCCATATAACTAGGGAATGTTTTTCTGACTTCTGTCAGGAATTTACTATTAATTAGTGGTCTAAAAGTAGATGCTTCTGTGAGTGGATACTGAAGTTTCTAGCCCTCACTGGAGCCTGAGAGTCTGGAAATCTTCATTTGAATCACTTGCCCCGCCCTTTTATTTATGATGAATTTTTGCGGTGGCGATTTCAGATAAACGTTTCCAGACTCTCACGCTCCAGTGAGGGCTGGAAATTTCAGAATCCACTCAGAGGAGCATCTACTCTTAGACTACCATTTATAGAAAAATCTTAACCCAAGTGAAAAAAAAAACATTCCCTGTAAGGTTTGACTGTAAACTTGACGAATAGAAAACATACCGAATCGTACCCAATGTTTCAAAAATGTCGGCCATTTTATCGAGAACCTCGCAGTATTGTTTGATTAAAATGAAAAGAGCTGAGGCTACCACCACTAATGCCATAAGCATTTTTGGAACACTTATCGAAATCTTGCATGGATCGAGCAGCACAAAAGATAGCAACATTTGATAAACGACTGCATTTGGCATCAGTTTTTCCTAAAGAAAAAATTGAAAGATTGAAAAACTGTTATGATATTTACCAATGCAATATAATCAGCCTCCATACTGCTCAAAATTTCAACTTTCTTCATATTTTGAGGTTCATTAGTGTCAGGTGGTGATGTTTTCATCGTTTCTGCTCACCATTCCGAAAAAATATGCAAATCGTTGAATACGGAGAATCAATAGAGCAATGTGCGTGGGTGTGTATCTCTAATACCTCTAGCATTCTGCCAATCTCTCGGACCTCTACCTCTTTTTTCTTTGTTCACCGGTGGACCACTACGTACACAGTGCCGTCCGTAATTATGAGGCGTTCTACGAGAGCGGTAAGCAGTCGATGTCATTAGGATTTTACAAAAAAGCTCAGAAATTTTCGAAACTTCCTACAGTAGGTATATAAGACCCCCTGAACACAATGGCGTTTTCAGTTTTGGCTCCGCCCCTTTTCCAGCAAGCCACGCCCACTTTCAGTCCAAAACTAACTATTTTCTCCGAAAAGCTATCGATGTCTAGTTTTCATTTTCACAGTTCAAACCAACTCTCTAACTCTGCTCCTTCATGCTGGAAATTTCAGATACCTTACAGCAGCGTGATTTTTTTTTTTTTGGAAATTTTTCCATACAGACCGACAGACCGACAGACAAACAGACTCCATGACAGAATTGCTCCATTCTCTTCGATGAAAAAAATCGTGTGCTTCTGGTTTACCATTGTCCATTTCTTCCAAAACTCTTCTTCACCACCTCATATTGTCTCAATGACGAATATATTTGCTGGTCAGTCAGTAGTGTTTTTGTTGCTGGGGTGTCATAGTCTCTTGTCAAAACACACCTCGGAAGCAGCTTTGCAAAGAGAGAGTAGAACTCCCTTCAAATCACAGTCATTGTTTGACTTCCCTATCACGAAAACCCGCAACAACCACCATTGAAACCAAGTGAGTAAACCTTATAAGACAGAAAGAAAAGTCAAAAGTGTTCTTTGAAGATTCGCACAAGGTCAAAATAAAAATGATAAGATAAGTGTCATCTGTGTGTTTGATTGATGAGTGTGTTATGATGACGTACAAAAACCGTTAGCCTTGAAAATATTCTTTTAGAATTCATGTGAAAAAAGACGAAGACAAATTGTAGATGTCGTTGAAAACGAGGACAGTTCCGGAACGTTTTTTTTCCATTTTGGAAGGTTTTTTGTTCAATGGTTTTTGAAAAGGTGGTTCTGTGGAAATTGATAAAACTGGTTTTTTGGACATCTCGAATTTTGTAAAGGACAGCTAAGTTGGTTTTTTGAGAATGCCGCACTTTGTCACTTCAGCTATGTGAACATCTAGACAAACCTACACACAGACAGGCACAATTCTCGAAACATCCTTTTTGATCCTCAATTTGAGGATGTTAGGGTTGCAAAATCAGTAAAGCTGGTTTTCTGGACATCTAGAAAAACCTACGGACAGACAGACAGGAAACTCTGCATTTTTTATAGAACATTGAATTTTCTCCAGTTTTCTAGGTTTTGGGAGATTTTTCCAGTGCCTTTTATCTGCCAGAAACTCTATGAATTGCCTCACAGTCCTATGGACATTTGGAAAAACCTACCGACAGACAGAAAAACAACCCCACTTGCCGACCATACCCTGACGGGTTATCGTGACCTCAATGTCACAGAATATAAAAATCTGGTTTTCTGGACATCTAATTCATAAAGACCGACAAACAGACAGACAGACAGACAGATAGACTTCAAAACTTTATCCATCTGAAATTCGAGTTTTCATCGCCATAAAACAGATAAGTCACTACTCTTTTCGTGACATCTGGACAAATTCACCCGCAGACAGACAGACAGACAGACAAACAGACCTACAGACAGACAAACGAACTAGCCGGCTGGCCTACGACCCGAGCGTTCCGAGCGTCACTTTTTGATTGATCTGAACTTGCAAAAATATATAGATCTGACTACCTGGAGATCTTCCCTTACAGACAGACCGACAGACAGACATACATACATACAGATAGAGAGACATGAAGACACACAGACAAAAATAAAAATCCCTTCCTTCAGTCCTCGAATTTTCTAGACTTTATCACCTGGAACATGTGGACCCCTATTTGAGACAACCCTGAACATCTGGACAAACTTACCTACGGACAGACTTTTTTGGTGTTTCCTACCGGGAATCGGTGACTAGATCAGACAAACCCTATACAAACCCGGACAAACCTACATACCTACAGACAGTCCCCCTTTTAACCTCACCGGAAACCGATATCAACCATCTGATGTCCTTACTCTACTCACGCCATCCGTTGAATATACTTCGACCAAAGAACTTCACACACCTGATGATGATGGGGAAGAAAGTGAGAAATAGTCAAGGGGGTATAGAATTGGTACATATTACAATTGATAACAAGTTTTCTCTCTCTTTTTATTTCTTTGGTTTTTTTTTCAGAACGACTGACTACGTATGCAATATATACAAGTAATAAATCGTCGAGTAATTGGACGCCTCCCGGGAGTGATAAGGACGACGACTTCATTTTTTTTCGATTTTTGTGTTTTTATAAAAACTTCGGTCTCCGTGTCCAATTGGTCCAAGGATCAGTTCATTTGGTCCAAGGAATGATCATGTTATCTTCATTTTTATCAAAATTTTTTTAGCAAAACCAGTTTTTTTTCCAATTCTAAAGTCCACCCAAACCGATACCGCCCACATTTTTTTTTCATTTTTTCGGATTACATGGTTTTCTGCAAGTGGTATTTTTAATATTTTTTTCTTGGAGTATGCCCTCCCTTTATACCCATTTTATTTACTTTCCACACACGTAATATAAACTCTGACCTTTAGCAACTTCTATCTAGTGATGTTTGTTCAGCTTGTGGCCGGATGAAACATTGAAAAAAATGAATCTTTTGTCTCTATTATTAGGCGGAAATGGTGGGTTTGAAATGTGCCATTTTTGATAGAACTGCACCCCAAAAATGTTTGTTTATTGGTTTTGGGAGCTCAAAAAGGTGCGGAACTTTTTTCTATTTTGGAAATTCAAATCGACAATTTTTTTGGCTTGATTTGACTTGTTTAGCCAGATTTTGCCAAAAATAGTTTGATTCGGATCGTTCCAGTCCAAATAGCCCAATTTTCCTTTACAGCCAGATTTGGCCAACTTGGTCCGAACTGTCCGATTCAGTCCGGTCCGGGCCGATCCAGTCCCATCTGGTCCGATCCGGCTAGGTTTGGTCCATTCCGAGAAAATCGAATTTTTCCCGTTCAGCTAAATATAGCAAAATCCGGTCCGGTACGGTCCGATCCGGTCTGATTCAATCCAAACCTGCCGAACTTATCTGGTTCGGTCCGATTCGGTCAGGTTCAATCCAGTACGATCGAATCGAACCGGGTTCGGTCCGGTCCGATCTGGTCCGATCTGGTCCGATCCGGGCCAGTTCGATCCGTTTCGGTCCAATTTGTGCCTAACCGGCGTGACCCGGATCGGACCAAACGAAACCATCTTCTCCAAAATCATAGTACAGGCCCTAGGCCCAAGCCCACCACAGGTAAATTTTCAGTGAAAAAGTTTTTTTCCCATTTTCAACATCCTCCAATCTTCTTTTCCTTTTGGTTTTTTTTTTTTGGATTTTTGTGTAACATTTTTTGAACATCACCCTCATTTGTGTCTATTTATCTCAATAAACATGTTTGAAACTTTTGTAACATTCTCTATAAGCCCTTCTAGACAAAAAAACCTTCACCTTCACTTTTCCCACCACCCATCACATCCCACTAATTAGCCTCTTTCCAAGCTAAGGCATTATCCAATTGATTCGTCAAACATGTTTCATTGGAACATAGTGACTGACTAGACTTCAAAGCAAAAATAATAAACATTCATTTCTTCAGTATTTACTTTTGCCTCCCCTTTTTTCCGCTGAGACGATTTGTTTCCTAGTGTCCGCGCGGAAGCTTTACCTCACTCTTCTCGTGCTCAGATAGTTCAACGCCAAACCCTCCCGTCCAAACTTTCTAAGGAGTACCCACCCTTTCTGTTGTAGGGTCACTCTTACTCATTCTTGGTTTCGAGTTGTTGAGCAACGAGTCGAGTGAAGAAAGGATGAAGCAGAAAGGTGTGGATAATGAGAAGTCGGTGGATCCGGTGTTCCGAATCACTGGACCAACTGGAATGGAGAAGGAGCAGTCGGAGAGCTCGTTGGAGAGCAAAGAAGGTTAGTTGATACTTGTAAATATTGGAGAGAACCTTGTTTGCTTACTCGCTAGGTTCAAAAAGTTATCGAGAAACCTTCATTAAAACGGCATTGACCATGTTCATAGCAGGATATCTCAGTTATCTTTTGAGCTATAGAAAAGTGGTCAACTAGAGAAATGTTTAAATATTCATTTTCAACATTTTGTCAGTTGAAAGTTTTTTGATAGCTTCTAAAACAATTGAGATATATTGCTCTGAACAAAAAGTATTTGGTTGGTGGTCAGCGTCGACCTTGACCAATGTCGGCTGCTTTATTTCCACTAAACCAAGTGCTTCCCACCTTCCCAACTTCTACAATACCCCTCCATCTTCCAGATTGCTTCTCCCTGGCCGACGAGGATGCCGAGGAAACCAGCTGGCGGTTAATCTACATCACCGCCTTGGTCTCCTTCCTCGGAGCCATTGAGGGTACCGCAGTCCACATGAGTGAATGGCCCTATATGCGGGAAATCGATCCAGATGCCACTGTTCAGTTTTTCGGTATTGCTAGCTCGGCGTCAAAAGCTGCTCACGCATTATTCGTGCTGGTTTTTGCGATGTGGAGTTTCAAGTATAAAACTGTCAAGTGAGTGGAATTCATTTTTAATTTTCTATCACTTTGTTACAGGTGGCCATTAATCACCGGACGTATCATTGCAATGGTAGCGTGTTTCCTGTACCTAGGAATCGAGTACATCCCAACTGGAAGACGATACATGATGATGTTCTGTTACATTTTGTTCGATGTCTCCGGAAGTTCCCCATCAATCCTTCGTGCCTATATCGCTGCAGTCTCAATGCCAAAGGATAGATCAAAAGCTTTTGCATGCATGTCCCTCTCAATGACTCTCTCCATCATTTGTGGACCATGTAAGTCTTGCAGTTGCGCCCCACTGCTAATTAATAGTTTCAGTGATACAAATGGCCTTCACCACTATCCCATACCCTGGATTTACTATCATTCCCCATGTGAAGTTCCACGTGTACTCCGCGCCGATTTGGATTGCAAACTCCACTAACTTCATTTCAATCGCTATAATTGTATTTGGAATGAAAGAGCTGCCACGGAAGCCAAAGACTAAGAAGCGTAAGTTAAAGAAACTTGAAGTTTTGCCTGGAACGAGAGAGAATTTTCAGCAAAGAAGCCATCGATCTTCGAGTTGGAGGGATTGAAGATGAGAATTCAGAAGATCAAAAACTCGAATATCGACTGGGTTTTGGTGTTTGTTTGTTGGATTGCCAAGTGTGGAAAGACAATGACTGCGAGATCTATTGGAACGTGAGTGACAAGGGACAAACAGACACACAGACAGACTGAAAATAGTGGTGAAGCTCCGTATTAGAAATGGAGGGGCTTTAATAGAGCAGATTGGGTGGGATCGGTCCCGATCAAGCTGGACCGGACCGAATTGGACCGAATCCGGCATAACCAGATAAACCCGGCCAAACGGTCCAAATTGGTCCGGATAAAGATTGATAGGATCAAACGACCCAAAATTGTCCGGGAATCAGACCAAATCCAGTCAAACCAACTAAATATTGCCAAACGGACCAAATTTTTCCGAATCAATATTGATCGGTGAACTTTCCAAATTGGTCCTGACCGGGTTAAATCGGACTAAATGGGTTAAGTCGGGTCGGATCTGTTGAATTTGGATCAAATCAGATAAAACCGGGCCGGATTGGATCTAATTAGGTCAAATCAGGAAAAACTAGACAGATCGAGCCTCGACCAAATCCAATCAATTTCGACCAGGCCGGACTCCTCAATTCTAAAACGAGGCACCCCACCAGATTTTTTACCAGCAATACTAGAAAAAAATCTACTCTATTCCCTATTTTCCAGACTCCTCCCAATCCTCATGATGGTTCAATACGGTTGGACTGGAATCGAAACCGTCAGAGTCACTTCCTTCCTCATGGGTGGTTCAGGAATCCTGTCAATGTTTGTGATCGGAAGTTTCATGTTTTGCAAACTCGGAACCATGTGAGCCTATATCCCCGATTCTCTCACAACTAAAATTCCCGTTTTAGAGTCCAACCCCGTTACATCTACCTCTTCTCCATCTCGCTCTTCACCATGCTCTACGTGGTTACCTACCCATACAAGTCGATTGGAGTCGAGGTGGCCGCTTTCAACGCCACAGACAATACTGGTTGCGACCCTGAGAAGTATTCTTGGTGCGAGGGAGGAATCGCTGCCCAGCCCTATGTTTTCTTATCCTGCATGGTTTTCGTGTTTGGAATGACTATGCCATCATCCGGAATCTCTTTGGACACAATTTATTCTAAAATTCTAGGAAAAATTGACCAGGTACCCCTCTACCCCCGAGCTAGAAAAAAAATTATAAAATGGGGATTTCAGAGCGTAATGCAAGGAGCCGCTGTGATCTTGGACGACATTATGATGGTGATCACTCCAACTTATGCATCGTAAGCTCCAGAAAATGCGCTCCATCGCTAACATTTGATTTTTTAGGTACCTATATACATTGGTGGGTCTCAAACCCCTCTGGATCATCAACGGGTTCATTATGTCGATGGTTGTACTGTTATGGATTGTGATGCTGCGCAAATTCAAGCCATACTCTTAAATCGATCGATTTTTTCCAAACTTTTTTAACGAAAAACACGGGTTTAAGGCTCGATCAAATATGTAATAATTAATTTTATGTATAAACGAAATAAATTCAAAAATCACTTGGCGCTCGATTTTTCCCCGGAGAAGTCACAAAGAAGAGCGTGTTTTGAGGGCTCGCCGACTTTGAATATAATCCAATGAACCGCTTTCGATACTCTTTCGATCGCCAGATAATTGTGTAAAAAGTGTGGGAGTAGGAGAACATTGTGGATATTGACTGCAACAAATTGGGTTACTAAAAGAGAAACAAATAGAAAATGAAAAATGACTCACAATATTTCCGATCATGTTGGTCAAGTCCTCACCGGATAGGCCGAGGAAGATGAAGATATTTGTGGCAAATGCGCTTAGGTAATTGGATAAAATGAATAAAAATGCGGAGACTTTCAAGTGACGCATTATTTTTTGACTTTCCGTGTTTTTTTGTCCTGAAAATTTGATAGGATTGGAAACCTAATGGAGGCTGATAAGACTGAAAAAGCGCGGCGCTGATGCTAGTGGTCCGATCCGATCCGGTCCGGTGGGATCCGGTGCAATTCGGTCCGGTTCGGTCCGATCCGGTCCGGTCCGACCTAATCTGATCCGGTCCGGTCCGATCCAGGTCGGTCCTGTCCGATCCAGTCCGATCTCGTCAAATCCAGTTCGATCAGGCGCGGTCCGGTCCGGTCCGGTCCGATCCGGTCCAATCCGGTCCAGTCCAGTCTGGCTCGATCTGGTCTCATCCGATCCGGTCGGTCGAGTTCAACTCGGACAGGTCAGGTCAGGGCCGGTCCGGTCCACTCTCATTCGGGCCTTGTCTGATTCAGGCCAGTCCGACAGGATCCGATCCGATCCGGACCAGCAAAATTTGGTCCGGGCTAGTCTGATTCGGGCCGATCCAAAACCGGTCTGATCCGATTCGGCCCGAGCCTGTCCGATTTGGTCTAGTTTGGCCCGATCCGGTCAAAAAAAAACCAAAAATCTGTGCTCACCTTTCTTCCAAAACACCAAAATCAATATCAAAAACACCACCAAACTGATGCTATTCGAACCGACTGTCACAGGTGCCAGAACTCGTTTCACTGGACTTTTTAGTGCTGAAACCCCACTCTTTCAAATTTCTCGTTTTCTCAAACTCACCCATAAACGAGTTACACAAGCCTATTGCTATATATTCCTCTCCTTGAAAGCCCCAAATCACTATGAACCCTCCCCAGACCACTGGGCCCACAGCCATCACTGCCACGTATTTCCAGTTCGTTATATTCCTATGTGGCAATGGAAACATCACTATTATTAAGATATCTAGTAGTATGAAAAACATGATAGTCGATTGAACGCAATAACAGAAAATATTGGGAAATATCAGACTGAAACAAGTCTCCCTAAGGATTTGAGTGTCTGTTATCATGAGGTAGACGTCTATGAAACTACTCGTGATACAGAAACAATGTGCGAAACTTTGAATACACTGGAGATATGCTGAAAATATCGAGAAAAAGTTCATAGGAACCAGGAACTGTGCTAACTCACACGATTTATTTCTGAAAGTTGGGGTGGATAGGATGATGTAAATAAGGTGAATATTTCCGAAGAGGCCGAAACAAATGAAGAAGGATTTGTGGCTGGCAATGAGGATTTGGTTCCAGCGGTACATTTTCTGAAAATTTTTTGTTTTCTTTGAAAATTGGAAGGTAGGGGGAAAGGCTTCCTGATAGGGACAAAGGTTAAATGATGTTAAATTAAAAACCTGACGGTAATTACAGGGGGGGGGGGGGGTTGAACTTGGACCGGGCCGGACCGGACTGGATCAGTTCGGATTGGACCGGAGAAATGCTCTACCAACTGCGCTAGACGCTTGTGCAAAAAATGTTCCGAAAAGCCTTTTTTTTGTTAAAAGGAAAAAAACTGAAAAAAAAAACGAAGCTGCAAAGAATTTTTCTGAAGACTGGTTTACTTCAGTGTCTGCAATTATAAAATTTCCTAGAAGACGTGATGGTGACGGATGAGAATTTAATGAAAAATATGCATAGACGGCTAGTCAGACGGTGCTGGGCTGGGTACATGTGATCTTTTTTTCAAAATTGCTAATAACTTCGCAAATTGAGTCAAGAAATGCATAATTGTCTACAACTTCAAAATTTTGCTTTTGCTTCTGTCATGGTGATCTCTGTGAAACTGAGATCTGGTCGAAGATCCGTCATTTCGCGATATCTCACCACGAAAACTACCGTATAAATTTTATTTCTACGGTGAAATTCATCGATTTTCACCGATTTTTCAATTCAATTCCTCAGAAAGGAAATAAATATTCGTTGAAAATATTTATAGAAAATGTGCTTAGGTAACTGGATAAAAAAATGAGAATGCTGATAATTTTAAATGACGCGTTTCTTTGTCCCTCTTCTTGCCAGTTTGTCGAGACAAATTCAGGGGAATTATGGCTCTACGAGCAAATTTTGGTTTTGGTGACTTATCAGATCGTCAGACCGACCTTAGGTTCAATCCCACTAGGGTATCTATTATCTCAAAAAAAATTGTTTTTTCTTGAATTCTCCTTGAATGGGATAACGAACCGTCCGCCTCCTAATTATACAATAAAAATTTTTGTAAAAACCAAAAAAATGTTTATTCCAATCAGTAATTATCAAAAAAAGGAAAAAAACGAAGCCTCAATTCTAAACACTTTGAAAAAAAAATAAATAAATGAGTAAGTGAAATTTTTCTAGTCTAAATAACTAAATGAAATTTCTTGTCTCTCTCGTGTGTAGCTGCGTGCAAAACGGGTAAAATATGATCAGAGACAGAAATGAAAATAGAGTTCATGTGTCTGTATTCGATTAGGGGTATATGACACATCTGAAAGAGAGAGAGACTTGGGGGAATATAAATCCAATTTTGAGAATGTTGCTGAATTATTCGAGAAGGGATTAAAAAAGCATCTCGAGAAAAATGGATGATATTGGAGGATGATAGTCTTTTGATTTTAGAATTTTGTCCCATATTATCTGCAAAAAAAACATTTGGAATTTATGTAGAGCAAGGGCCCTACCAGCTTCTTCTAGCTTTCTTCTGCCGCTTAGCGAATTCAACTTTCAAAATTGGATGCCATCATTGTACCCCACTTTTTTCCGTTCATCAACCCCATGTCAACCAATTTCAAACAACAAAGAAAAAAAAGTATTCCTGGCCTAACTAGTGTGCCCCCTTTCTTATCAGAACCATCAATCTCCAGATCACCTCTTCTTGACCTATCCCAACTCTAGGAAGATGTTGCGTAACAGAATTTGAACTCATGTTTCTCCGATACCCAATTGTTTATTAACGGGTTGCGTCAGAAGTTCTTACCTAGGTATTACAATATTTGGGCAGGTTGGAACGTCACTCTAATAGCTGATTTCCGACAACTTTGAGGTTCACTGGTATGTTCAGAGCAGCATAGCTCGGTTGTCTTTAGAGCTATCAAAACATTTTCAACTGATAAAATGTTTACCAATACAATTTAAACATTTTGTTAGTTGAAAACTTTTTAGCAGCTTCAAAAGCAATTGAGATATGCTGCTCCAAACGTACAGTACTAGGTGGGTGTCTATTACAGGAGAAGCAGTCTGTTCTAAGCAGCATATCTCGGTTTTCTTTGGAGATATCAAAAAATGGTCAACTAACAAAATGTTTGAAATGTGACGACAAATATTTCTTCAGTTGACCATTTTTTGATAACTCTCAAAACAATTGAGATATGCTCAAGGTAGGTCTCTATTACGAGGCTTCCATTATGCTCACCTCTCCCATCTCACTTCCTCAAAGTAATTTTCAAAATTCAAAACCTCTTTTCCAAACAACACAATTGCAATCAAATGCTCATTAACTCCTGCTCGGCACCCCCTTTTTGTGTTTATATATTCAGGCGGTGGTGCCGCCCGGCACCGTCCGGATACGTAGAAGGAGGGGGAGGAGACACCACGAAAACAACACAGGCGAAAGCAACAGGCGGTCCGATTACCGCTTCATTTACGCACCCTCCTCCCCTTTTTCATGCTTCTTGTTTATTAGGTGCCGGTGGTGTTTGAATTTTGTTGTTCACCTGCATTAGAGGGGCATGGCTAGGAAAACTTTGGGGAACCAAATTTCTATTTTTTGAATTTGATCTATTTTTCAAAATTTTTTGGCTCAAAAATCGACAGTAGTTTTTTTTTCAAATCTTCTCTTCTATAATGTACCTACTAAAGCAAACATTTTCGATTCGTTTTTTTTCTCGTCATTCGATAAGATACATCTTCTCCAAGACTGCCTACTTATCAGAAACACATATCATCACATGTAAACGACGAGCACGTCACCCTGGTCCATAAAAGGTCTGGGAAGACGTTGCGCAACCATATTCAAACTCTTTTTTCCTTGTTTATTGATGGTTGCGTCAGGAGTTCTTACCTAGGTATTAGAATTGTTTGGCGAGTTTTTGGAAGGTTTTGATTTTAGATTGATTGGTTTTTGAATTATTTTATGTACCGATTTATTAGGAGGCAACTAATTCTGAAAAAAATTGAAAATCCCTGGAATCCTACTTTTTTGCTTCAAATTTCAATTTTACGCCCCTAAAAACCACCAAAAATTTCATGCGTAGCTCATTTTTCAGGTACCAAAAAGGCCTGGGCAAGCAGAAAAGACAAAAAAAAACCAAATTCTATGAAAAAATTGATAGTAATTACCTCTAAGGGGTTTGAACCTATGGAATGTCTTGTCAGACGCCTACCGGCTGCGCTTCGCATTTCCCGACAGCGTGGCGCAGTCGATAGCTCTTTAGGCTTTGACGAGCCCCGGGTTCAAACCCATCTGAGGTATTTCCTTTTTTCATTTTTCTGGGAAACATAATTTTGGTCCCAGCCTCCTTGAAATTGAGAATTTTCCCGTTTTCTAATTCTTCAAGTTCAAATTTCTACTGTCTTTCCTTTAGAACTATATTCCCCCTCTCTACAATTACGAATTCAAACATCCGGCCTCCAAAAAACCCTTTCCAGCCCTATCCCATAATTATCCCCCCCCCCCTCCTTCTGTCTCTATCTCCTAACAGTTAGTAAGGGTATACCTATCTTCTTCACGGGAGCAGTTTGTTTGTCGTCTTCCCCTCTTTTCCCCCTTTAAGGTGCTCATTAAAAACGGTGTCACGTTTGAAAGAATATTGTGTAAAGGGGAAGTATAGAAGGACCATCTGTCTCTTAAGGGGTTTCAAAAGGGGGAAAGGGAAAGTGAGAATTGGTTTGAAATTTGAAAATTGGATATTGAGTTTTGGGGGCAATTCAAAATTTGAAAAGTGGAAATTCAATTTTGAAGCAATTCAGAATTCACTCAAGCTCCCCGCTTTTGGTGCCGGATATTTTTGAACTTTGTACCCCAAGGGTCCTCAAATTACCTCCCACTATCTCCAAATCTTTTTCATCTCATATGTCAATCTTTCCCTCATTCATTCTTTTTTTGCCATCGTACAACGTGGCAAATGGTGAGAGGAGGTCAATCCCCCCCCCCCTCGATTGTACTCCTAGATAGCGGAGGATGTTGAGAGGGTCCCAGTCGGAAACAATGGAGGGCGGATGTGTTACCTAACCCGCTTTGTCTCCCTTCACACCAGACACATTCCCAGAGTGAGCATGACTATTGATTTTTGGATTATTTTTTGAAAGGTAGGGTCTGCTTCTAGAGCTGATTTAGGATAGGTTCTGGCAGGTGATAGGTCTTTTGAAGTTTGTTGATGGCCGGTTTTGGCAGGGGTAGGTTGGGAAGAGTTTTTTCTTGATCCATATGTCAAAAATGGCTCCTTAAACTGCCTATATGGCTAGAATCCCACCCATGTTGAGCATTTTTTCTTTTTCTTCCTAAAATTCTGGAGACGCACTAATTCATAAGGGCTCGCTATCCATCTCTGGTGGGTTTGAACCCGGGACCGTTTTGTCCGGTTACCACATCACTGCCGAGTTATAAAAGTCCGTAACGCTTCTAGAGATCAGGGCTGTGCAAAAAAAATTCCGCAAAAAAATCGGAAAAAATTATTTTTCGAAAAAATTAGGACCGAAAAAATCCCAAACTTATTTTTTCGAAATTTTGGACCTTATCGTACAGACCGATCACCGAATGTATACTTCTCTGAGTTCCAATTTTCAAATTCAGAAAAATCCAACTCATCAAATTTTCAAAATTTATCAATAATTTCAGTCAATTTCCGTTTACCCCATCCACCATCACTGCCGCCACTCCTCCACCCAAACACCCCTCCTCCTTTGTTCCAGACACCATCTTATCTTTCTTCTTCTTCCCCAATAAAAACTTTTCTACTTTCTCCCAATTCAAACTTTCTCTAGGTTCTCTCTTATCTGTCTTTCCCCGTATGTTTTGTTTCTTTTTTCTCTTTTCCTCACAAAAAAGTTTGTGGGCAGGTGAAGGTTATGAGAGGGATATGTTATTGTATCCGATTTCCTTTTTGTCTACTGCAAAAATTTTTTGTCCTTTTTGTATGGGAATTTGAATTTATGGGGCACAGTAGCCTTTGGGAACCGGGGAACTTGGGAATCAGGCGGTGGGGCCTTTCCTTGATGGTTTTTCAAGGGGTGCACATTCAGAGCAGCATATCTCAGTTGCCAATGAAAATTTAGAAATATGATCAACTAGAGAATTGTTCATCAGTAAGTTTTACACATTTTGTTAGTTGAAAACTTTTTGATAGTTCTGAAAACAACGGAGATATTCTTCTCTGAACTTAGAGTACCGCTGATTGTCATACCCACTACGTGGTGGGTACTGCACGTTCAAACCGATATATCTCAGTTCTCTATAAAATTTTCAAAACACGGTCAACTAAAGAATTGTTTATCAGTAAATTCTGCACGTTTGGTTAGTTGAAAACTTTTTGATAACTTTCCAAACAACAGAGATATGCTGCTCTGAACATGGGAGTATTTCTTTTCGGGTGGTCCAGGTGCTATTAATGGTAATATTCAGAAGTTTTAGAACAAAATTTGTATCCTATTTTTGTTGATTCACTACCCCTGGTATCCTCAATTCCAAGTCCCAACCAATTTTTTCCTAAATTTTTGCGATTCCATTCTCACATTCCCACTACAGTATCTCATATCATCTCCCATTTTTATTAAACTTGGGTGCTTTTGGCTAACCTTCACCAATTACAAAATGTTATATGCCCTATGAATCATGTCTCTATTTGATCGTCTATCATTATTAGTTGTTTCCCATTCGAATCATCCAAAAAAGATGTAATGGAGGTTGTAAAAGGGTGATAGGAGTGTAAGTTTGTCCGGATATCCGGATGTCGGGAGATGAGAATCGCAGAGGGATGTAGTCAGGAGTCGTCTGAAAATCATTTCCCAAAGATCTAGGTACCTGGATTTTCGTTTTCTAGTCTGTCTGTGCTTCGGAAGTCCGGATGTCCATTTTCCATTTTGGCTAGATACCAATAGAACCCTAGATTTTCATGAATCTGTCAGTGCTACAAAAGTCCGGATGTCCGTTGAGGGATTTGCTCCAAAAGTGTGTGAAGTCCTAAATTCAAACCTTACTTCCTTTCTTTCTTCTTTCCTTTTCTCTATCATGCCTATCACCACATTCATTATCATCTTCAAATAAAGGCGAAAAGAAGAGAGGGAGGAACGGTCTAAAATGGTGTTGGTGCCAGCCACCACCTTACCTTCTCTAAAACGTTCTGTTTGCCAACAAGCTTTGTAATCATTTTGTATGTGTAGGGTAGGAGGAGGTGTTAAGGTTGAAAGTTGAATTGGGTTTGGTGATTAGCTTTTGGGAATGATGTTTCCGTTTTGATTAGACGGTTAGTTAGCATTTTCCTGGTTATTTTGCAAGGAGTTCGTACCAGCTGACCCGTTTTCCCTTTTTTTTTCAGTAACCTTGTTTGGTGAGAATAGGAGAAACACATTTTGAATATTTTGTCAGTTAAAAACTTTTTGATAACTCTAAAGACAATCGAGATATACTGCTATGAACATATAGCGCTGGCGGAGCCCATGTTTTACGATAACTTCTAGTAGAACGACTAGTAAAACTCTTTAAAACAGCATAACATAAATCTTACGAATTTCTATTTTTTACTGAAATCAGTCAGAAAAGACCCTCGGCTTTCGAAGAACCCAGGATCCCTTTCCCGGTTGCGTAGCGCAGTTGGTTGCGTACCCACTTATGCCTTTAGTAACCTGTGGGGCTAATATGGGCTCAAACCCATCAGGAGCACCTACCATTTGAGTCCCACCGCTTTTTATGCCCCCAAGCTAAAGAAATTCTTTTTTTTTCTTCATCTTAAATGCCACTCTATTACAGTTTTTGCTGGGCGTCAGAAACAACCTCATCATTTTTTATTCCCATTTTCCTCCTTCATATTTCAAATTTCTCTAAAAATCACATGCCAACACTACCCTCTTTGTTCCCTGAAACTACCCGTATCTATTACTTTTTTCCAACTCCTTAATTATAATTCGATTATACTTTGTGTTTCTGTTTCAATTTTCACTTTGCTCTTATCACTCCTTACTTGTATACAATTGTCTCCAGTTTCTATATTCTTCTTATCAGTTGATGATTTTCAAAGCAAATTACCAAGGAGAGACGGGCGGTGGTTGGTCAAGGTGCCAAGCATCAAATTTGGAGTTTTCCTGACTTTTAGAGCATCTGGAACCTTGAATTTCGGGGTTTAGGGTTCAAAACTGAATTTCTGAGTCTTCCAGGTTCCTAAAACCCTAAAAATCGGAATTTTTTGATCTATAAAGCTTCTAGAACTTTCTCTGACATTTCCAGATTGATTCAAAAATCGTATAGTACCCATAATATATCTACTCCTCCCTATTACAATACCGCCCCTTATATTGCTCACCTAACATAACATTTACCTCGCCTTCTTTCTCTTTTTTCTGTTCTTTTTTCTTTCTTTTTTCTCGTTTCTTCTTTCTCATGATTCAGCTTTCTCGAGCCACTCACTCACCAACTTTCCCTTCGATTAGTACTGTTTTCGGCTGGCTTGGTCACTTGGTTTATGACTGGCAATTTTGCGGTGAAAGTTGTTCTTTGTGTGGTTTTGGATACCCTCTAATCAAGGTTAGGGCCTTCAGAACCTTGTCAGAAGATTTATGATGGGTAGGGGTGTAATTTAGTGAGATGGGGTGTCTAGGACGAGTAAAACTGGTTGCTGGAGCTTTAGATCTTTGGGAACTAGTCCTCAAAAAGGTTGGGCTGCTTAGAATTACTGTAGCAAGCATTTCCAAATCTTCTAGAGCTTGGGTCTAAAATTTTAGGCCTAAGTCTTAGGGCTCAGAGCCTAGCCGCACATCTTCCCGCCGTTGTAGCGCAGTTGGTCCTTCAGCCTGGCTCTGACTTCAAACCCAACGTTTTCCACCATCCAAACTCAAAATTCAGCCCTTCTTGAACACCCTGCTCCCCCTCTAATTATCCTATCCCACCAGCAGCAGAAAATTCAAAATTGCTGCTGCTCCTTCTGTCGCCATCCTCTCTCTCCTTTCACCATTTCAATTCTGTCATTTTAGATGTCACCACCACCACACATGCAATCGTCATGTTCTCATAGCGGGTTACTGGGTCGAAAAGAGAGAAGGGGAGCGCTCCGAGTGATTCATGACAAGATGGTTCACAGGAGAGGAAAGGAGAGAGAAAGCTAGGGAGAGACCGCCTGGGCTTTTTATTGGGGTGGCGTTTGAATTTTAGTTTTAGGAAAGTGGAGTTTGGGGAAGATGAAGCCCCACAAATTCAAATTGTGCTGGGAGAGACCCTTTAATAGAAGGGCACCCAGAACTCAGAGTGAGCTGTGTGAAGGGCTAGGAAACTAATAAAAGAAAATATACCTCTAGCGGGTTCGAACCCAGGTCCAATCGGCCAAAACAAAAAACCAAATGCGCTACCGACTGCGCTACGTGCCGTGCCTTCCAGCCGCGTGGCGCAGTCGGTAACGCCTTGGGGACCGGATTCGAACCCGTCCGAGGTATTTACTCATTGTTTTTTTTTTGAGTTTTGTCCTTTTTTCAGTTTGGTTTTTGACGAGAATCCTATGGTTTCCAGGTTTATCTGTGTTTGGTTTTTTTGTGTAAACATGCTATTTTATTAGAGGTAATCTGACCTTATTTTTACAGCATATATCTAAGCCGAAATCTTCATTCTCCCCGAAATTCCACCCCCTATCGCCAAACCCAATAGCTGTTTTTTTTACTGTTAGATGCCAATTTAGTACCGTGCCATTTTATTAGAGATTTTCTGACCTCTCTTTTGCAGCTTCTGACCTAGATTCCATAACTCTTTTCTCCCCAAATATCCAACCCCCAAACCCTTTTTTCTAGCTTGTAATTTACCACCCATTCATTACTTTTTGTTTCCTTCTCCTTTCTCATTTTCACCCTCTCCTTTAACCGGTTTTCCAATTGGCGGCGCCCGATTTCTCTTGTCCCCCCCCCTTGGTGCCAAAGGTTTCAAATCACCCTCTCTTTGAATACAAAACGAACAGCTTCAAGATGGCCTATGAGGAAATAGTGTGAGAGACGAAGAGACGCAGAGAGAGATGACAGCTGTGCTACACTAGAAATAGTACTAATTTATAGGGTAGGGCTAGCTAGTTGGGGAGGGAATGGGAAGGGGAGAATTGAGAATTCAATGGGACAGAAATGAAACCGAAAATTTTGAATGAATGCCCTTTTATTAGAGGTTTTTTTCTCGCTTTGCAAACACAATTTTTTGAACGACGATACAAAAAAAAACCAGCGAGAGAGATGGGGAGACGCACCCTATTATACAGCAGAGAGCTGTGAATCATAAATGAATAATAAGTGCGGTACCTGGTACCTTGCTCTTCTTCTTATTCCTTTTTTCACCCTTTCCGACGACGGCTCTTTGTCTATTTGAATTTAGTTTTTTTTTTGCATCTTATTGATAGTGGTGATAAATTACAAGGTGTGGCTGGGGTGGTTGTTGGCGCGGAAATAGTGGAATTGTAGAGTTTTTTGAGTTAGAAAATTCGGCGATGGATTTGAACCTGGGACCAGTCTGGCAAATCACTTAACCGCGTAGAATCGTGTAATTTTCACCAAATTTTTGAAGATTTAGGGTTGTTCGATTTAATTCAGGCCGGTTACAAAGTTGGAGAATCATTTTTCCCGCGAACTTCCATTTTTCAATTTTTTGAGATCTTAGGAAGTCCCAGATTTTTTTGATTAATACAATGATTTTTTTTCTTCAATTATTTCTCATTCCTCATCCATTCAAACAAAATTTTCAATGCTGAATTTTGATTTTCCAGATCAGGATTTTCTAGATTTTTTTTTCACTTTTTTTCAATTTTAGGCTAATGGCTCCACTGGAGCTCCGGGCCTCAATTCCCGGTTTCCTTTCCATCCTGTTCAAACCTGAATCTAGACTCCCAACTCTGGATTTTCCGAAATTTCTCTCATTTTTTCGTAGATATTCCCAATTATTCCTAGATTTCTCTCACTTTTTCCTAAATTTTTCTCATTTTTATTCCAGCTTTTTTTCATATTTTTTCCTAGATTTTTCTTATATTTTTCCACATTTTCCCCTCTTCCTCCTAGTTTTCCCTTATTTTGTCCTAGATTTTTCTGAGTTTTTCCTAGATGTTTTCTTTTTTCCTAGATTTTATCGTTTTTTCTTAGATTTTCCTCATTTTTAGTAAACCTTGACAACTTCAAACTTGGCAGCGTTTTTGGTGATCTGCCAAACTGACCATGCGCGTAAGCCCACCAGAGGTGTCTACTACCTGAATTTCAGATTTTTTCTGACAATGTTTTGAAATTCCGCCTCTATTCAATTAATTCTCCATTTTCTGGGTTCTCCTAAATTTTTGCGCATTTTCCAATTTCCTGCTCAAAATTTTTTCTGGCTCTTTGCTCTAGACTCTTCTTTCCTATTCAAACCCCCTATCTCCCCCAAACAACCTTTTCTAATTTGTCGGTGTAAGCTCAAACACAGATACAATTTGTTTCTTTTTTTTTGGCTGTTCCTAAAGTTTATTGTACGCCCGTGTGTAATGCATGTAGCGTTGTCAAACAACAGATAATTGAAAGATTCAAAAGTTTTATGACAGGCAAAGTGCATGGACAGTGTTGCACCTGCTCGATGATAAGGGGTACCTGGAACATAAAAATTAAGAAAATTCAGAATCTTTCCAGGAGGTGGAGCTTAGGGTTAGGCCCAGACTGTTCCGAGCCCTCCCCCTTGGACTGTCTGGTTCCCTAGCTTTAGATTTGAATTTTTTCTAGTCTTCCACGTTTTTTCCTACCGTAACGGCTTTTCCTAGCCTAATGCCACTTTGAACCCTCTAGAAATCCCAGAGAGACAAAAAACATCTAAACCGGAACCCTTTAATTTATTCAATTTCGCGGCTGCTGCTATAAATTTTGTCTTACGCCACCTGACCACGAACAAATCATTTCACTTTCCTCCTCCCTTTAGCCGCCATCATTCATTTACTTTCTCCTTTTCCTTTTTGATTCTCACTT
Source organism: Caenorhabditis brenneri (assembly GCA_000143925.2). Lineage (NCBI taxonomy): Eukaryota > Metazoa > Nematoda > Chromadorea > Rhabditida > Rhabditidae > Caenorhabditis > Caenorhabditis brenneri. The sequence continues at coordinate 622,856 of GL379787.1, read as the reverse complement.
TCCATTCTCATTTGTCACTTTGTCTTTTTTGAAACACATGCAAATGTTTTGTGTATCTCTCACTAGATGGGGTTCCCCAAACAAATTCAAAAAAGTTTTGATATTAGAGGGAGAGAGAGTGGTTCCTGTCCGTACCACTGCCCTCCTATTTTTGGATGACTCGGTCAGAAAGGAGGTGTGTCATATAGAGGAAGGAAGGGGAAAGGGTGTAGGGGAGGGGGTGCCACTTTTTTGAATGGCTCCGGTTGGCTGCAATTTTTCAGAAGTTTTTAGATCTTATTATTGGAAATAGGATCCGAGTCGTAATCTCCAGGATTCCAAAGATTCCGGATTCTTTCAATTTTTCAAAATTTTGATCCGAGTTTTCAGATGGAGGTTTTTTTGCAAAGTGATTTTTTTCTGGCTTCCGAATTCCGTAAAAGTGTAGTGGTACGACAGTTTGAGATTTTTTGATTTGTCTTTTTTTGATAGACCTGCTGTAACTGATCGAAATACTGAATAATCCTGAATTATGATTTTTCAAAAAAATAACTTGGTGGTACTTTGGCTCTTAGGTTCCGTCATTTCTAGATAATTTACTGTAACTAACTCAAAAATCAGTCGGCCACTAATTTCGTGAGAACTCACCTGTCCGGATATTGATCCCATTTCTCTGACATCATTCTACAGCACTCCATGATCTCCAATCACTGTAGTTGCATCATTTTGAGAGTGCACACATTCCACAAGTTCTGTTATTGAGGTTCCAAGTTTCAGAGCAGCATATCTCGATTGTCTTTAGAGCTATCAAAAATTTTTCAACTGACAAAAAGTTTAAAAAGTATTGTTTAACATTTGGTTAATTGACCACTTTTCGATAACTCTAATGACAATCAAGATATGCCGCTCTGACCATGCAGTACCAGCTGAGCCAAGACTTGTTCCATGGCTTCCGGTGTCTACAGGCCTTCGGGCAGTTTCTTTCAACTAGATTATCATTTTCGTTAAGTTACTTATGTACCGGGTCCTTTTTTGCAAAATTCTGACAATTCTTGAACATTTCTAAACCGGGAAGTTTTGATATTGGACAGTTCTAATACGGGACAGTTCCAATGCAAGGTAGAACCAATTTCCTCTAGCCCCTGTGTCATTTTTCCCAAGATTTACCGGATTTTCTTCCTTCTCTTCCTTCAATCTTCTCCCAATTCCTTGCTCTCCTTCACTCATCCAAATTCAAATCTTCGTTCCTCCCAATGTGTGCACTTTCCACTCCCACATCACTCTTTAACACCCTCAGCCCTTCCTATCAAATAAACCCGTGTCGGCGGCGGCGCCGGGTTGACTTTTGAAGAGTTTTCACACCAATCAACTCGTTTAGTACCACTGGAGAAGACACCCATTTCATCTTCTTGCACCAAAAAACCCTCTAGTTTTATGGCTCCGTGGCCGAGGTGTGGAGAGCCCATTTGAATATTTTTTGCGGTTTTGGTTGGGTGCAACGTCCTCCTGAAAAGAAACTTTTCAAATCTTTTCGCGCATTTTTCCTTTTGTCCCACTGACCGTTTTGCGGTGTCCAGTCACCCGTATATGAGTTGTCTGTCTCCCCCACAAAACCGTACTTGGTCGCGGCGGCGTGTTTGAATTTTTGAACGGAACCGGGAAAGGGGAGTTTCCGTTTAGCTAGGCAGTTCAGAGGATTTTGTGAACCTCTAATAGAGCGGCGGTTATTTGCTGAAGAGCTTCGGATGATTGCTTACGAAGGTGCCGCTCTAATAGAGTTTTTAGAATTTTTGAACAAAAATTTTTGGGTTTTTGAAAAAAAAATCAGTTCGTTCTTTGTAATAGCTCACAAAAATCCGTTTTTGGCCTAATTTTGGATGGACAGGACTCAGAAAAAAAAAACAAAAAAAATTGACCACAAGAGGGTTCGAACCCAGGACCGTTCTGTCAGAAGACTAAAGCGCTACCGACTGCGCCATGCGACGCACCTCCCGGTAGTCGTAGCGCAACTGATAGCGCAGTCGGTAGCGCATTTGATTTTTTTTCCGCCAGACGGGTCCCGGGTTCGAACCCACCAGAGCTCAGAATTCAAATCCAGCTTCTCCTCCCTTCCTCCTCCCTCGTTCTCTGCCAAACTGCCTTTCTATAAGAGGTCCCCATCCCTTCCTTTTTCAAATTTTAAACCTCCTCACCCATCATCCCTGTCTACTTGAACTGTCTAATTGGCTAACCTTTTTGCCCTCCATCTCTCTCAATTTTCTCATCATTATTACCTAATTTCGTTCTCATTTCTATCAAAATTTACCGCCAATCTTCTACCCAATTACAGGGACATCATCTTCAAATTTTCAAACCCTCACGCCCCAAGGAGGATCCCCCAATTTCCACAGGTCAATTTTATAACTACCTCGTCTTATCGTCATAGTCATCTTTATATAAAATTAGTTATTAAACGAGGTGCGTAGGGTGACTAGTACCGACTGTCTTCCTCCTTTCGTTCGATATACGAAGATGAGATGAGCAGTTCAAAGCTTTCCTCCTCCTCATCCCGTCCACCGACTACTTGATGGCGGCCGGCCCCCAAGGACGTGACACCCAAGA
>GL379787.1:595273-620266 GCA_000143925.2 Caenorhabditis brenneri | reverse complement strand
AAAAAAAATTTTTTTTTAAAAACGGGTGTTTGGGGGGGTCCTTTATCCCCCCCCCCCCCCCCCCTGGGGCCCCCTTTTTGGTTTTATTTTCCCCTTTAAAAATTTTTTCTTCCCCCCCCCCCTGTTGGGGGCCCCTTTTTATTGGCGCCCCCCCCCAAAGGGCTGTCCCCCCAAAGGAGTGTCCCCAATTTGTTTTTATTTTTTGAGAGAAAATTTGTAGAAAAAAAAGAGGAGAATTTGGGGAAAGAGAAACCCAAGCTACCCAGGGGGGGGGTGTACCCTTTAAGAATAGAGGGGGAGGGGTGAGGGGGAATTTGGGGTTACCCTAGAGAGGGTAAACCGACACTGAGATATATATTGTGTGTTCAAGAGATTAGGGTTTTGAATTCTTGTTAGAATAATCTCAACCATTTTTTCATGGTGGTTCAGGGTTTCCTTGATTTTGCCTAGCTGAGAAATCTTTATACTTTCTAGCGTCCAAAATCTAGGCGATCTAGTCAACTTCAAAACGATGTATCTCAGTTTTGGTTGGACTGTCGAAAAATTATTAACTGAAGAAATACGTAAAATTGTATTCCAAACAACTTTTTAGTTGACCGTTTTTTGCTATCTCTCATAGCTGCTCAGATATTTTGACTCCAAGTGAAAAGACATAGCCTAGCTTCTATCAGTCCTTGAACTCTCAGAAATTTCGACCTGTGATAAGAGTTATCAAAAAACAATTAACTAAAGAAATACGTAAAATTTAATGGCCAATAGTTTTTCGTTCACCATTTTTTTTGCTAGCTCTCGTGGCTGCTCAGATATTTTGGCTCAAAATAAAAAGAGGTAGCCCAGCTTCTATCAAACCTTCTAGAAGCTTTCACCCTTCATATCTCGATTGCGATAACAGCTATCAAAAAGTTGTCAACTAAAGAAATGTTTGAAATTTAAATATCAGCAACGTTTTAGTTAATCACTTTTTGCTATCTCTCATGACTGCCTAGATTTCCCCGACGCCATTCTTCCACACTTTTCCCACTAGACAGGTCCTCTGCCACCCGTGCCACCAACTTCCATTTCCGCTACTTTTTTCTCCAACTTTTCCTCCTCCTTCTTCAACTTTTGTTTGGAACACGTAACCGATATCTATGTCACAACCGGTTTTCCCTTGGCATGCCAATTGGATACTATTACTTTTTCCTCATTTAGTTGCTTACCTTGAGACAATCTTCTTGTACTTCTACTATACCTCAAAACAAGGGCTTTTTTGGGTACTGTAGATTTCAAAGATCTTTTTTCTGTAGGTAAGGTTTCTGATATCTTCAGATGCCTCGACTATGTTCTGGGTAATAAATCTTGTTCCAAACAAAAAAAAAGTGGGTTGTTAATTAATTTTCACCTACTCAAGTCTGTCAGGTCCTAGAGGAGAAGAGTGGATTAGTCTTGATTGATTCGGAGGGTCAGGATAACTAGGATAGGCAAAAATAGAGTCTTTGAACCCGGAGCTGGTCTGGTAGATCAAAAAATGCGCTTACAGCTGTGGTAGCGGACTCGGGTTCAAACCCTATCAGAGGTACTTTTTTATCAATTTTTTTTTGCTTATTTGAGTTCTGTTCTGTTTTTCGAACCTTTTCCGAGCCCTCCCCGATGTTTTGAGCCCTTCAAAAGCTCAGAACGTTTCTAGACTTTTTTCCGAGCCACTTGCTCATTTGTTTTTGAGCCCTGGAGCTGTTTGAAGCTTCTCAGAACCTCTTGCATAACCGCCAGAAATCATTTATATATATTTAGTCGAGTCAAAGTTAAAACCTAGATCCGCTGCTTCAAATTTCCACCAGTAGCCCTAACTCTCCACCTCCTTCCCCTTCCAAGTCCGTTCTTTTTCTTCCACCAAATTCAAATCAAAACCACTTTTCCTCTTCTCCTTAGTTTTTAAATCAAATCCACCATCCATCCAAGAAAAAAACTGAACGGCCATGGAATTTCTAAAGACACAAACACCCCCTGACAAAACGACCTTTTGTCCGCTCTCTCCGCATGCCGATCCGCGCCATTTGTCCGTCCGGAAAAAAAAGAACTGACACTTTTTATTCTGTATGGATTTCGTTCTACTATTACATCCAAGGTGAACCGGCGGGCGACGGCACTTTTTGAATTGCGCCATTCAGAAGCACAGATGGCGACGACGGACTTCTTTTTTCTGCCATGCCATTTTTCGAAATTCTTTCTCTTCTTTTCGCTTTGATTCTCTGTCTTTTCGATTCTAATTCTGAGGTGACCTTTCTTGAAAAGTTTTTCTTGTTAGAAAATGGCTAAATCACCAGTGGTAATCCTCCAGTGGCAGCAGTTGCCGCCACTGGCAATTAATCGGTGACTGGTACACCCTTCCGCGCAGCTTCTTCTTACTTTTTCGAGATGATGTTCTGAATTGTTTACAACACAATGGGAGATGTAACAGCCGGGTGGTCCCAACAAACTTTTTAGTTTTTGCTTCACTTAGGCTTGTGGTGTGGTTGTGGCATCCGGACTTTTTTTTGAGATTCTGTTTTGGAATTCGACGTCAGAGTTTTTTGATTTAGAATTTTCAGGTGTTATTTTTCTCTAGGCTAGCTAAAAGGATTCTGATTTTTTATTAGTAACTTCAGAAATCTCAAAAAAAAAACCTTGAAAACCAAAAATTTCAGTTTTTGAGCGACTAAACTTTAAGAGCCCTATCTCATCAGGCTTGAGAGTTTTCGAAAAATTGTCAACTGATAAAATGTTTCAAATTTTTTGGTCTATATTTCATTAGTTGACATTTTTTTGCTATCTTTTTTGGTTACCGAGATATAGTTGTTAGAAGTTAGGTCGCCTCCCAATCTCGTTTGCTTTTTTCCTCGATCTTCCTATTTTTACTTCATAACAATCTGAGAAATTTCATCCGCTTTCTGGTGAAGCTTCAAAAAAAAAACAAAAAAAAATGGCATTAGGTGGGTTTGAACCCGTGGCCTGCCTGCCAGACCGGTAGCGCTATCCACTTCGCCATGCGACGCGTTCTCCCCGACCGCGTGGCGCAGCCGGTAACGTTTTCTGCTAAGCTGGGCACATGTTCGAACCCATCAGAGGTAACAAATTTTTCACCACCTCCCAAAACCATGCCCTTCTAATAGAGGCACCCCCCCCCCCCCCCCCTCCCCATCCCATTTCCTCCTTTTCCGACCTAAATTCAAAAAATTCACTTGTGTCCTTCAGTACCCCGTCAACCCACAATTCAAACTTTCTCTCTTCATTCTCCAGACAGTAGTTTTGTTAGGAGTAACGGACGTACCAGGGGGGACGTCTTCCGTTTTCACCACCACCACCATCGCCAATTATCACGTCGTTTTATGGGTGTCTCTTTCAGGAGATGTGACGGATGAAAAGGGAATTTCTCCATCCGAAGAATTCCAAGAAGAGAAAATGGTTTTGAATTTCAAATGTAACGGGCTATGGTATACTTTCGATTTCTGGAGAGTAGGACCCATGCCGTGGGGCTTTCACAGCTATTCTTCCATTGTGTCGGCCTTATTTTCTTTGGAAAATTTCCCAAAACAAGGGACCCTACTAACCTAATAACGTGTTAAAATAGGGTCCCAAAGGGTCTCTCAACAGTCATTAAACCTGACGGACGGGCGGCTTTTATGGGGCTCTCAGGAATGTGTCGAGAGTGAATATGGTCAGGTATTAGTCGTTTCTCTAGGATATTGTAGATGTCAATGATGACCTGAGAACAGATGGAGTGAGAGATTTGGCCACTGTAATTGGAGATGATGATTTGTATATGTGTGCGGGTATTTGATGGGGATAAGATTAATATGGTGGATTATTGACAGGTATACGGTGGAGAGGACTATTCAAAAGTTATTGGTTTGGGAAATGTGAAAGGGAAAAAAACAAAAAAAAATTGAATCAGGTGGGTTCGAACTCAGGCTAGTCTGGCTGATAACCAAAAGCGCTACCGGCTGCGCTACAGGGTCTAGAAGCACGACGACTGCGGTGGCGCAGTGGGTAGCGCACTGGTCATCTAAAAGAGAGGTCGCGGGTTCGAATCTACCTACCACTATTTCTTTTTGTTTTTTTTTTTGAGTACTGTCCTAGGGTAGAAGTTCTTAATTCTTGATTTTTTCAAAGGATTTTCTCCAAATAAGCTATAATTTCGACTAGATTCGCTTTGAAAATTCAATGCTATCTCGAATTATTTTGATCTATTTTCAGCGGTTTTCGAATTTTCTCTATCTCGCTCTCTCTAATTTCTGCCAAATTTCAAATGTTTTGCATCCTGTCATCCTAATTCCTTCATTCTTCTGACCCCTCTTTTTTTTTACCTAACGGACCATCATAACTCCTCTTTTTCTGTCTCTCTCTTCACCACCTCAATCAAACACACACACACACATCACAATCCATCCTCATCCATCCATTCACATTCAAACGAAGAAGAAGAAGATCTCGAACCTTCTCTCCTATCCTCTCCACATCTCTCTTTCTGTGTATGCTCAGTACACAGAAAAAAGAGGTCCTCTTCTCTCCCGCCAACACCACCAATTCAAATGGTCCCGTTCGTCTCGATTCTCCTCAAATCCTATGCTATTTCATTAGAAAATGGATCTGAAGAGGTCAGCACCGGGGAAATAGTGGGTGAAAGCGGGAGGATCGAGACTCGGGACCCTCACACACCGCGATATTTGAATTCTCAACGGGAGGGATGTGGAGAAGACGGGGTACGGGTAATGAATGGATGGAGAGGGAAGGGGATTAGGAAAGAGAGAGAGAGAGAGAGAGACAAAGAGAAAGAGTTCAAATTGATGGTTCGGAACGTTAGAAATATAGGGAAAAAGTTCAGGACCTTGGAGAAAATATTCATGGAGAACCTGCTGTCTGAAAATCAGAGCTCAAGTGAAACTCAGAAAAAAAACAAAAAAGTTTAGCCTCTGGTGGGTTCGAACCCATAGTCGGCCTGATCCATCGCCAAACCCGCTACCGACTGCGCCACGCAGCCTAGGAAGCGCGGCGACCCTGTTTCTCTACGGAAGGCGGCGTGGCGCAGTCGGTAAGGCGCTTGCTTTTTCAAGCCAAACTGGCCCCGGGTTCGAACCCCCCAGGGTCCTATTTTTTTTTTTTGTTGAGCCTCGCCTTTTTTCCAATAGCTGCCTGAGTAACTGAACCGTCCAAAACCCAAAATTAGACCTTCTCACCATATCCATTTTTTCACCCTCTCCTGGACTATGAAAAGGGTGTGAACCATCCTCTGCCTGATGGATGATGATTGAGGGTCCCATGACCCTCCAGATCTGATTTTCCAAAGTAGTGGTACTTGTAATCTTATTATCCTTGTAATCACGATTGTTGATACAACACAATTAGGGTAGGGTGGTAAATCTAGATAAAGATCCTGTAAGGGGCCTAAACTTTTAAATTCCTCTAACCTGTCACCACTAAATCTACAAAGACTCCGAAGAAAAGACTAATCAAAAAGTAATGGACCGCACACCACTCGCACCACTGACCCCAATTTCGCGCCGGGTGCTGGTGCCGGTGGGGGTGGTCAAAAAATGAAACGATGGGGCGGGTGTTCGCTTTCTTTTCACCGCCCTACACGCCTTTGATTTCACTTCATTTCGCTTTGAAGGCCAGCCAACCAACAACTCCATTGACTTTCCATTTTTCGATTTGCATTTCATTATGACCGGAAGGGAGGGGGGAAAACTGGTATTTTTGAGGTGTTCGAAAAGGTGTTGTCATGTCTAATTATGCTAATTTTGATTTCGATTTTTCGAAGCTCAAATGACCCAATTTTAAAGCTCTCCTGACCCAAATTTCTCAATTTTTCCTTTCGAATTCCAAACCATCTGCCCCTATCGATCATTATTTTCCTCTTCGTTATATAATCTCAAATATCTCCTTCTTCGACAATTCGGCGCATAATTAGAGAGCCTATAGGACAACATCTGCACATGCCTGCACACACAGATTTCTGTCTGGGTCTCTTCAAGGATCAGTGATCTCTGAGGTGACCTGTAAGCAACAGATGGAGTGGATGAGGGGCATGATTGCGCGGTAAAGAGAGATGTTTTTTGGCTTGCTGGCTGGCTTCCTGGGGTGCAAAAAGGGCAAATGTAGGCAGGTGTGGGGGGTGAAGTACAGAAGGTTAGGTAAAACAGGAGATAGAGAGGGGAGATTGTGTGGTCTAGACCTCTAATAGAGCGGCACCCAGAACATCCAATCTGGCGCTATCAGAAGGATAGGAATTTAGCTAGCTAAAAATTTTCAGAGCCTGTGCAGGATTGTCTGAAACCTGTGCTGAACTGTGCGGAGCCTGGCTCGTGTCAAACTCCCGCAAACTCGCGCCTAGCTGGTGCCAAGCTCGTTCCAAACTTGAGCCAAGCTTGCTCAGAACAGCCTATCGATAACTTCAGACGCCACCGCTTGACACAGGCTGCGCATAGTGATCTGGGAAACAAGTCAATTTCTTGAAGGATTCCAAGCGTTTGTAAAGTTCTGGAGGCTAAAATTCCTAGGTATTCAATAACTGGCATAATTTCAAAACCCTATAACCTATCATGGTCTAGCAAGACCATGACAAACTTGTGCAGTACTTGCTATGTGCAGTACTTGCGTTGCGAAGTTTCTTGGAGCTGCGAAACCATGGCAACCAACTTCCCCTATCCTATAAGCCACCATCATCCACCGGATTTATACTTTATCTTCCATCACCCGTCAAACATATGCTCCACTTCTCACATTCTTCTTCCACATTGTTCGGACCATTCTGCCACATGCGCGAACATCTCTCTTTTGTTTCTTACGCAACACCTGTCCGCCGTCGTCAACTGTCTTCTCCCGCGCAGCGTGTGTCTCCACTCTATGTCGGCTCATGCACAAAAACCTTTTACAAGAGGGGAGACGAACCACAGAGATTACAGTAAATATGGTCTAGTGGGAGGGGGAGATGGAATCTCTCGAGGAATGATGTAAGAGGGCGGAGCGAGGGACCACCTGGGGTCGGTGGTCCCGTACCTCAGTCATTCAAACAGTCTGTCCGGTGCCCGGGAGGTTGCGTAAGGAGGTTCTTGTTGTATTTTTTTTTCTGACGGTGGTGTTGGTAGTTGTGGTGAAGGTAAGTTTGACTAGCATGAAGGTGTCGGACAGACTGTTGCATGGCAGGATGGACGATATATATCTGGAAATGATGAAGGAGTTCTGAATTCTGAAATATCCATGATTTTAACCTTACACATACAATTTGCATGGAAGCACACTTAGTTTAAAATCACTATTTTTGAGTTGAAATCATCTAGAAAATTTTCCTATGCTATCATTTTGAATTACTGTAGTATTGATTTTTTTCAATGAGACCTAGTGCAACGTGGCATATGCCCGTCCCATCAATCCAACAGTACTTATTAATGTAATCCCATGAGATCCTAATAGTTGTACACGTTGACTAATGCGCGATTTAGTACCCTTTTTCACGGATTATTAATAGAATAACATACGGTCACTTATCCTTAGGAACAAGATTGAGATGTCATGGTGTGGTTTAGGAACGAAAGTTTATGCAGAATTACGCAAGACAGTTTCTAGTTGCATCAGAGACAAACTAACTCGCTAAGAGGTTTATGATCCTTTTGCTGGTCAAGTATGTTTGATCCGCACAGTAGATAAAAAGTGGGGCAGTAGAGATTTGAATAAATGGTTTGGAGAGTGTGTATTAGCAAGGGTTGGGTTTTGGAGGTTAGATGGGTTGATGAATGTTGAGCTAGGGAATTTTTAGGATCGTCGGTGGCGTAGCGTAGTTAGTAGTGCTCTTCAATCTCTTCAGAGATGCCTAGCATGGAAATTTGAGGCAACTTTTTTTTTCATAGTCCACCACAGAGGAACACAAAAAAACATTTTCTCTGAGATTTCAATAGTAGGCACCCCAGGAGGGTTCTGAACCCGGGAGCAGTCTGGCAGGTCATCGAATGCGCTACCAACTGCCCTATACGACCGGGAATGTACGGTCTATAATTTTTTTTGCCTAAATGAGAGTCCTTACCCCTTCTGGGAAGATTTTTTATCTATTTTTTGAAGGAAAGCTGCAAATCCAAATTAGCCATTGAGCTGAACCCGATTTTGAGTATCCCATCGGCCTCCATTCGTGGCAAACTGTCAAAGTTTCAGTCGAAATCTAGAAGATCTCAGTCATACACAAAAAAACCCAACTTTGAATTCCCTATTAGAATGGCATGTCAGTTGAACTGTCAAAGCAGTCTACGAACTGTCACTCAAATGGATGATGATCCTTTATCTTGATGAAGGCTCTCTGTTAGAGTTGTACGGTGCTCTAGATATTTTTTGCGTCACTTTTTTTAGTCTAACTCTGACTAGAATTTCAGTTTAACTAGAATTTTCAGCCTGGCCAGAATTTCAGTCTGATTGAACTTTTTTAGTCATACCATGGGATCTCATGTTTTTTGAATTGCATTTTCAACCCTACTAGAATTATTTAAACCCAAAATTAAGATTCCACACAAACTCTTCTAATTAGAGCTAACTGTCAAAAAACCTGTAATATAACGGCACCTGATTTTTTTTCTCTTCGTTCAGGAGGTTTTTAGATAGGACACGCACTGAATGAAATAGTTCAAGCATTATTTGCTCACACCGAAAATCCTAAACTACAGTATCCTCCTAATTTCTACCATTTTTTAAAATTCAAAAAGTTACACCCACTAAAACATCTGGTAGGTGTCATTTGGTCCGTTAACCCCATCTTCAAAAAGTGTAATAACTTTTACAACCACCATCCCATCGAACGACTCCTATTTATCACTCTTTCATTTAAACCCCATCTACCATTAGCTTCATGTTCCTTACGCAAAAATGTTTATTTGCCAAAGTCCTCTTTCTCTCGGACTACCGATTGCCTTTTGACAGTTGCCGGTGTGTGTCTCTCCCTATATGTACCTACACAGAAACCAATTAGGTATTAGATATCCCCGAGACAGTAACTGTATTTGAATGGGGTCCGCAACGCAACGACGGGAACATTTTTTGAATAGGGTGGCTCTAATTATATGCGCGTATATTATATTTGAATTCCGTTAGACGAAAGAAGAGGGTGGCAATAACCTTTGACGGGCACGGAGGGTTATAAGGACAATAGGAGAAGGAATTCAAACAGACGGGTGCACCCAGAGGATGCACACGGGTGGAAGCAGTTAGGAGGGTCCCCTTATTAGGTAAGAGAGGTTTTGTATGGGAAATGAGGGTGTTGGGTGGACGCTTCTAGGAAATTTTGGACTTGATTTCTAGGAGTTTCCTTTAAAATTGGGACTGGAAACCCTCGCGGGTAAGGGGTTTGAGCCCTGCGCTAGGTTTTTTTTTCTGCCAGATCACCCTGGGTTCGGACCCAATCCTAAATTCAAATCTAGTTCTCCCCCTCCCCCTCCCTCATCTTCCCACCATCCGGACCATAACTCATAAGCACCTGCCACCCGCTGGCCCAAATTCCGGAGCTCTTCTCCTCCCATCATCGCGCACCCACACACATGTTTTATCTTTTCCTTCCTTCTCCTTCTTCACACAGAATATTCAAATGTTCCATCGAGCCCTACTGTGCTGCTCTCTTACGCGCAGCAGACTGGCTGTCAGCTGTCAGCCGATTTGTCTCAACGTCTCGCTGATCGACACACTATCTCGCTACAGCTTCTTATGATAGATTGCATAAGAGAGACCATTTTGTATGCTTTTTCAAGGACGGCTGGTTCCAATTTGGGCATGACCACATGGGTGTCCCCAGAGGCCCTAGACGGTATTCAAGAAAATTTTTGAAATGGTCGGAGTCCATAATTTAGGCTTTCTCCTCATCGCAGCCGTCATAATAAATTCCCATACACAACACGGTCCTTTTCAAAAACCTAAACCATCTGCTCTATGGTTTTGAAACGGAACAGTGCCACCGCCAAGCACCCCGTCATCATGAAAATGAGAAATTAGTTAGAGACGCCGGAGAGGAGGGGGGTGGGGCGCCCGATGACCTAGTGGCATTGAAAAATTGCCAGAGGATGAAGAAGGTGGCCGATTCGTCGTCCAGTTAGCCATGCCTTTTTACTAAAGGGTCAAGTTTGCCCCGGGCTTTTTTGGTGACAGCGCGCAATATTTGTTTGACTATCTATCGGTATAAGAAAGTTTTTCCGCTTTAGGTAATGTTTAGTAAGGGGGGGGACGGGACCGCTTGGAGATATAAGGTACTTAGAAATTGTTAGAGATCTCGAGATTTTTTGGAAATTTGATCCTTTTTCAGTTTGCAGCTTATCCAACGAAAAAAACCAAAAGCGTTACCGCAGAGTTACCGCGCGTTTCAGCTCGCTTAGCGCAGTGGCTAGTGGGTTTTTTTCTATCAGACAGGACCCGGGTTCGAACCCCTCAGAGGTCCGATTTTTTCGTTTTTTTTTCTGAGACGTCCTGACACCCATCCAGTTCTTATATCCTATCCCTATCCCCTCCTGTACTGCATTCCCGAATTCTCTCTCGATGATGCAAGTTGCATTCTGCTACCTTTCGACCGGGACCACCTTGAATAAGACCTCAGGTCAAGAATTGCGCCATTTCAGCCTTGCGCGTTGTCCTAACCACCCCCCAAGGATACCGGTCCTTTGAATAAATGAATCTCGTTACGAAATGAAGGGAGTTGCGTCTTCCCGTGTTTCTTATTACAATTCTTTGGGAAGGGTGCACGCAATATTAATCCTCATATGGGTGGTTTGAATAGGATGGGCAGCTTTTGCATCATAATGGAAAGCAGCTGCCTTTTCTTCTCAGGCATTTATTTAATCAAATTTGGCTCTTTTTTTGCTCTACCTTCCCACCGTCCTGGGGCTCAAAAAGTCCTTGGGTGCCGTTTTATTAGAGGTACTTACTCCATCCAGAAAAGAAAAAATCCAGGAAAATCAGGTTTTATTCCCTTTTCAACATATCGTAAATCACTCAAACACCCTCCTCCAAAAAATTGATGATCCTTAACCAAACTTGTCTAGCTTTATTTGAAAACCTTCCTTCTCTCTCTCGAATCCCTTTCTCTTCCTACCCTCCTTGATCCAATTCTATCTCACAGTTGGGTCATGGTCCGAAGAGGACCACCCTCTTTTCCGTTCGTCCCTCCCCTTACTACTTCTCCTCCCACCAGCCGACTCGCCTCAAGCATTGTTATCTAACCCTCCTTTTTTCCCTCTCGCTGGTGGGGTTTCGTCGTTTTTCGTTTCGTTTTCTCTCTTGATTTTCAGCTTTTTCTCAAACTTAAATTTTCGAATTTTCAGCAAAAACCAAACAGGTGGGCAGTCTACACTTTACTCTTCCGTGTTATACTATGAATAGGGCTCCATTCCAATTACTCCAACATGTGAACTCAGCGCCTTCGAGTCTGGGTAAGTTTGATTTTTTGAGAATTTTTTAGATTTTTAGAAAATTAAGAATGGAGAAAAATGGTACGGTAGACCTGTGGGGAAGAGGGGGAAAGGGGGAGGGGGGTCCAAAATTAGGGAAGGATTTATAGAAAAAATACCTCCGATGGGTTTGAACCCGGGCCCGACTAGTCAAAGCTATACCCACTTTGCCACGTGCCCGGGTAGCACCGTAGCGCAGTGGGTAACGCGGTTGGTGTTCTAGCAGACAGGTCCCTCGGGTTCGAACCCAGCAGGGGCAAATTTTTTTGTTCAGTTTTTTTTTCCATTTTCCAGCATTTTTTAGTTTTTTGTCTAGTCTGAAACTCCCTGAATTTTTAGGCGATTTCAAATTTTTCGAATTTTTCCAAATATTCCAAAATTCAAAAAGTTTGGTTTTCGAAAATTACAATTACCAGGGCAATTTTCAAGCTTTCCAATTTTTTTTCGAATTCCACTAAAAATCGATTACCACCCATCCTAATGCTCATGTCTATATCACATTTCCTCCCGTAACTCCTCTACAAATGAGGACCCATTTTCTGGTATGGTCCTCCTGCTGTCCGGTGACTCAATCACTCTCTATTCTCTCCATTCCACCACACAGAATTCAAATCATTAGTGCTGATTGCGTCAAACTTGACCCATTGCGTATATAGCAGACCTAACCATACCCCCTATTGTATTTCGAGAGTACTCCTCCTGTTCCTCCTCAATGAGGAAGAACATTTGGTGACATATACCCGAACCCATTAACACGACAATATATTTGAAAATCATTTCAAAAATTATCTTTACTAATCTGAGGGTAGAGGCTAACCCAGGTAGCCGCTAGGTAGTAGTTCATGTCCTTGGATTCGGGTGTCAGATAAGGGCGGAAGCAGTGGCGGCGGCTGTGGGGGGTGTCTTCAACACCCATCCATCTAGCAGTAAAACCGTGTGGGGTTGTAAAATTGAACCGAAAAAGGCGATTCAAAGAGGGGTCAGGGACTCTTAATTTGAACGGAGGTGGGAGTATCCTTCTGGGGAACTATGGAGAATCCCAAAAGGAAAAATTGGTACCTGGCAGCCAGGTCGTGACCTGTCACGGTTTTCTGTACGGACTAGGATCCAGAGTCCCAGTTTTACTGTACGGACTAGGGCCCCTTACTGTGCGGACTAGAGTCCAGAGTCCCAGTCACGTCCTGGAGTTTCCTAGCCTAGTACAGTACCCCGTATAGGCCACTCCACCTTTTCGTACACATAAAAACCTACGAGGAGAAGGTTTTGAAACAAACTTTCCAAAAAATTATTAACACTCCAGGCATGTTTTATGGTCACAACTCCGTGAGAAAAATTTCAAATCTCTCTCTCCTCCATTCAGCAGAAAAATATTATCTGCACTTCAATCTGACCTCTTTCCTCCTCTTCTATGGGGGGAGAAAAAGAATTCAATTCCCCAAAGTTTGTTCAAGTAAGGTGAGAAAAGTTGGTAATTGTCGCGGGAAAGATAGGCATCAGACTGACAAATTGGCATGTCGAGCAACCCGGTACCAAGGGCGATGTTCCTTTTGAAGAAGGGAAGATCGGTGGTGGAAGATATAAATCCAAAAATTTGAATATGTTTACTTTATGTCTCACCTTGACTCCACCCCCGCTGTGGTTAAAAGAACGCTGATTATAAACATATCCGTCGAATATAAACAAATTCGAATGTGGAGGCATGTCTCGGTATCATTGGTGGCTGTTAGATGGTGTCGGTTTACATTACATGAGAGAGGTCACATTGATACTTTTTAGGTCTAGGGCCACCTGTCGTCGAGACTTTTTTCCCTTCGAGACTTTTTTTTTCAATTTGCATTGTGTCCTTCTTCTCTCCACCCAGGTGTCCTTGGGGGGTCCTTTTTTATATTCTGCCGAATCTCGTCTAGGGCCCCCAATTCAAATCTAATGTATAGGTATTACTGGTCCGTCGTGTACCACCTGGCGCACTCTTCGTACCACATAGACGACAGCCGGGGTGGCTCGTTACGTCGGGTTGCGTCTTTTGAATCTCGACAGGGAAATCTAGGGGAAGCTGGGTATTAGATGTCAATCGGAAGCATCTTTGAGGGGCTGGGAGAGCAGGAAAATTCAAAAAAGGAAAATTCCCATCTAGCGGATTCCCACCATTTCAAAACCCCGATAAAAGTTCCATCCCATTAGAAAAACCAATTCTATATGCCATTTTACACAAGAAGCCCCCTCGTGAGGGTTACGACCGGTCGAGTTGCGCAACACTGGCCTTTGCGTTACAAAAAAGTTTGTTTTGTGAGAGAGGGATATATCGCTTCTGCTCAATCCGATACATTATATATCTTATGCTTTGACTCTACTTTAGATAATTTTTATCCTATTGATCGGCTCTTCTGCTATGGATCAACTGCTATAGCCATAGCAGTTGAGACAACAAAAAAGACGAAAATAGCAGTTGATCCATAGCAAAAGAGCCAAATATAGCAGTTGCGACACTAGCAGTTACAACATAGCAGTTGATCACCCCCGATAGCAGTTGAGTACCCGAAAATTTTCATTATCGATTCCTCCGACCCTTTCTGATGCACTTTTTTTCCCTCTTATTCTCGCTCAACCAACCATTCGCTGTACCGTAACCCAGTGACTTTCTTCCCCATCTAGATCCATCGTCAGATGATCTCTTTATTAGATCTTATTAGATGTCCCAGAGGCGTCTGTGGGACCCCGTTCTTTGGGAAAAAAATCGTCGGCCCGATCCGCACTATTTCTTCTTTTGTTTTCTCTTATTTTCCAGAAAAAAAATGGCGTTTTTCTAACGAAAAACAGCAAAATTTAAAATTTTGAAAAATTACTACCGTAATCTTGAAGGCGCACACACAAACTTCACTTGCTACGTCTCGCCTCGATTTTACGGTTTTAGGGGAAATGAATTTTTTCGCGATTTGTTCTCGACAAATTTCCCTTTCGCTCTCGTTTTTTCGAACAATTTGCCGATGAACAATTTTTTTCAAAAGGGTTCCGAACATTCCCATTCTGTCCGTCAGGTGCGAAAAATCCTTCCCAGAAGCAAAAATCCACAATTAACCACTCTAAAGTGACACGTGACAGAGCTGTGAATGGGCTGGCAAATAGAGTTAATTGGGTCTGAGAACTTGTGTATGGGACTGAATTTGAATTGGGTCGATCAGCTGGTCAAATCGATGGTGTTCAGCGATTCGCAAGGCTGAAAAAGTTCTGCGGATTTCTGCTTTCGGGAAAGCGGTTTTGGAATTTTGCTATCAATTTTTCGTTCTCCGAACCCACAATTTTCGAATACATTCTCCATTTTGGGTTGCCGAACTGATTCCTTAACAAAAAAAAATTTTGCGACGCGTTCCGACACTGCGGACACATGCTTGCGATTTTCTTGTGTTTCTATACTATCGGATCGGTCAAAATCCCCCAGGCGAGACCAAATCTGCGTGACCTGTGATCTTGATGAAGAGGGTGAACGTGATAAAATCCGACGGATCTTAATATTCGTACCTTTTTTTCCCAAAAGAACGTTCTCGACCCCGTTTGCGTGGCAATCGGCAGATGACCCATTCGTTCATTGATCCCACCCAAACCACCCAAACCTTTTCGCCCAGGGTACCTTTCTATTTTTCTATTCCATTCTTCTCATGTTCCTTTATTTACAAATCCACATCAAAGTTGAAACATCCATTCCAGACATGATGCTGTCCGACGAAGACTCCTCCTCACGCGATTCCGGTGTCTCCATGACGATGGACGAGAACACTGAAGTCAACTTTAGCTCTCTAAAGGTGTTTTTCTTATTCGGGTGAACTAAAAATAATACAAAAAAATTGCAGATGTCTCTCGAGTCGAACGAACGTTCGGCGCAGTCGGAAAACGTGTCGCCACTCTCTAGAAAGGGCGGAAACGTTCAAAAGTCGATCTCTCTCAGGTAAGAAAGGAACAATGTAGCTGAAAATAGTTCTAGGCGCCTGTATTTATTCTTGATCTCCACGAGCACCGCGCATTTTAGAAACGTTCTTTGTAAACCACCATTTCGCTGTTCGAGTCGATTCCAACCTCATTTTCTTGATTATCAGGCATTTCGCTGGGAGCGCATTGTCTTTTTTGCCTATTTTTGTTGGTTTTTCATTGAGCAGTTCGACTTTTCGTTCAAAAAACAAAACAATCATGGTTTCATCAAGAATCTCGTGCTGTAACGAGCGTTTTATCTCGGTTTTTCTTTCAGCGATGCGATTTTTCCGTTCAAAAAAGCAATCAGCGCTACACTTTCATTCAATTGAGCTCTCTGAAATCGCCAATCGCCTGTTTTTTTTTATCTCCATTGGCGCCGCCCATTTTAGCATAGCTCTCACTAAACCGCCATTTTCGCTGCTCGAGTCGGTTTGAATCTCATTTTCCGTCATTTCACGAAGAATTCACGGGTTTTTCTCTAATTTTTGTTGATTTTTCCATCACCGATGCTCTTTTTTGTTCAGAAAGCAATTCGCGTTAAATTTTCATGCAATTGAGCTCCCCAAAATTGCTTTCCGGAGCATTTTTCTAGTTTTTCTCATTTTTTGTTCAGAGAAGCAATTCGCACTACACTTTTATTCAATTGAGCTCTCCGAAATCGCCAATCGCCTGATTAATTTCGCTATTCTCGATTTTCCATCGAAAATTAATTTCTTTTGCGCATGATCACGTTTCCGAGCTATATTTTCTGAATTTTCAGCCAAGTTCCCTTTCAGCGTTGCTTTTCGCGTTAATTTTACCGAGTCACAGCGCTGAAAACTCTATTTTTACCGAATTTGCGCGAGAAACTTTCTTTTTCTCTTCGAAAACTCATCGCAAATCTGCTCATTTTCCTATTTTCAGACGGGAGGTAAGCTGCCGCATCAAGCTCTTCAACGACGAGGAAGCTCAACTTCCTTCCCCCGAACTCACCATTCCTCCAAGTAATAAAGAAAGTAAAGAAAGAACCCCCATCCCCTACAATCGAAAGAGGGTAAGGGATGACGCTGGTCGCGCGGTATCCTATTACTACGAAGACGAACTACCTAATAAGAAGCCTCAGCGATCCCTCGTGGAGGACTACTATGAAGAAATGGAAGTCGACTACGAAAACGCCATCGCTGTGGAAAACACGGAAAGGGAGGGGAATTTCATCGATGACTTGTTCAAAGATGTAACAAGGAATCCATCAAATTTTGCGAAACCCAGAGCTTCGCTATGGGGAAAAACGAAGTCGTTCACAGTTCGTCGAAAAACGGACTCTTCCCTAAACACAATGATGGAAATGGAAGAAGACGAAGGCTGGGAAGCCGAACGCAACGAGGCGAGTATCTATGATAAGTCCCACCTCACAGTGGATTATCATCTTAAAGCGGTGGAAACCGCCGATTCGACATGCTTCCGACAAATTGATTCTGAGGACCTGAAAAATCTGCTCTTGTCTCATACCGAAGCGTCGTTCAATGCGAAATATATCCTCATCGACTGCCGTTACCCATTCGAGTACCGAGGAGGGCATATTAAGTACGCAACCAACTTCTTCGATCCGAACAACATTGCAGAGTTGTTTTACAATGAGGACGACACTGTAAAGCATAGGAGAATACCGATTTTCTATTGCGAGTTCTCTCAAAAGCGTGGACCATCGATGGCGGAAGCTCTTCGCGAGTATGATCGCTACGTTCACCGAAATAATTATCCAAATGTTTCGTTTCCCGAAATGTATGTGCTCCATAAAGGATATCGCCAGTTCTTCAAAGTCGGTCGCACGATCAATAGGGTAAGAGATATTGTCCGAGCGGAGTACACAGCCGTATGACCTAGCTAGCGCGATAGCAGCGCCTGTTTGAAAATTCCAAGTTTTTCTTTTCTTCATTTTTAGTATAAATTGAACACAATTTGATTGATTTTCAGAGCCTATGCTTCCCGGATCGCTATGTCGAAATGTACAATGACCGTTTCACCAATGAGTTGAAGTTGTACCCGTTCCACAAGAGCGGCAGAATCGGTCAATCGGTGCTCCGCATGAACTCAGCTCCTGTGAATCTAGTCAGCTCCCGAAACAATCCACGTCATCAATCCACGTCGAATAAGCCGTCGACGATTCCCGAAGGTGGAGAGGGTGAGATGTCACCGGCAAAAGGACCTGCTCCGCAGAGTCGTCAAATCACGAAGACGCCATCGCAACGTGGCGGGATCGACAAGAACAACAGGGTTGTAAGGAGTCTGTTCAGTGAAAACACGGACTCACCGACATCGGAGCAGATAAAGACATCGATTCGAGAACAACAACAGAAGCAGCAGCGGCAGCCGCAGCAAGATGACGTCAACGAGGAAGAGGATCTCGGAAGAGAGATGGGACATCTCGTGGTGGCCGAGAGTGCTCCACAAACGCCAACGACCTCACTTCAATTCAATGAGGAGAACTCGCCTACGTGATACCCCTCTGCCATTGTACTACCCACCAAACCTCTTTCAATATCTCACACCTCCCTCTCTCATGTATCAAACCAATCACTTTATCTTAAACTGCCTATCCTTACCAAAACTGGTTTCGTTCGGTTTTTGCCACTACTTAATATCCCGATGTGATTCCCCCTCTTTTCCCCTGGGTTTAGAATTGACTGGGCTAGGATTCACAATCGATATTTGACTTTTTGACTAGGCTTATAACTTCCCCCTCTGTGGAAACCTGTGCTCTAACCGACCAAAAAACGAACTTAGACAATGTAAGAAGACTAGTTTTCTCCCCCTCTTATACCTTGCTTTAACCACTGACACAATTCGATTGACTGTAACCCTTTTCGTGTGCGATAACTCCAAATTTTCCATGTACCATTCTGTTTTTTTTTCTCCCTGCTTGACACCAAAGATTCCGCTCCGCCTAAGTTTTACAGTCAATTCAAATTGATTCATTTTTGCTGTATCTTTATAATCTAATTTTGAGATATACTCACTAATATTGACTTATTTATTACCACTACTATTTCTATAGGTTACAATTTGATTGCCAACAAAAAGAATAAAATGTTTCTGCCTTCATTGTTTTTTTACGAATCTTCAGACCAATGACCAATCCCAGTTGTTTTTCGCAAAGTTGGCGAAAGATAACCCTTATGATTGAATTGATAAGAACCGGGGAAAAAGATAAGTTCCAGTTTTTTTTTCGAATTCCACTATAAAATGGGATGAAATGGTTAGAAAAAAAACAAGAAAATATGAAATTCCTTCTGATTCTTCTCGTCGTCGTGTTGGCACTGATTACCGCCAAGCCTCATCCAGGCTATGGAAGACCGTCGTATGGAGGAGGGGATGGTGAGTGAGATTTCCAGAAAGTTCTGGAAAAAATCCATCGGAATTTCCAGATTTCGGTGGAGGAGGACAAGGCGGTCAATGGGGATCCCAATCGTCGTCGTTTCAGCAGAGCCAGAGTTCCGGTGGATTCCAGAATAATCAAGGAGGATTTCAGGGAGGAATGGGACCTGGCGGAGGTGGATGGGGAAGGAAATAATATCGATTTTTCATTTGAAAACGTTTAATAAACCTTTTATTGAACAATTCAGTAGAAACAACGTTCAGAATCTGGTTTTAAGGCTCTCTTTTCAAATTTTTGCGGTAGAGCGCAAATGCGATTTCTCTGCGTCTCACGTCGAAAAAAAAATGCGGGAGTCGTGTTTGGTTCGAATTCGGATCGCTATTTTATCTTCTGTTTTGGCATTTTTATAGATTTTTCGAAAATTCAAGCGCATGGGGTCCTCTAGGTATTACTTTTGAGACCATTAACAGGCTTGATCGAAAAAATAGCTGGAAAAAATTGTTTTTTTTTTTGCAAAAATCGGAAATTGGCCTGCACCTGAGTAATTTTTTCGTTCTTCCTCCGTTTTTTTTTTCTGAAAAACTGTCCAAAAACACGGAAAAAAATAAAATTTTGCGCAAAGCGTTCATAAAAAAGACATGTGGAAATTTAATTTTTCTCCGCTGCGAGACCAGTGCAAAATTAAATGCATGCTCCTTCAAAAATACAGTCAACAGCTTGTAAAAGTTGTCCGATTTGAGAATTCAGATGATTTTTCGCCGCAAATTTTTCCGGAATCAGAATTTTCGTTTTTCGATTTTGAACAAAATATAAAATATCACATTTGCGCCCCCTCTCACACAAATTTGAACTGAAAGCCTCAAAAAATCTGATCGCTGTATTCATTCCTTCTTTTTTGGTTTTGGAAGCTCAGATGAGCTTGTTCGAATCACAATTTCCTCGGTGTAGTTAAGGATTTGTGTGATTGCATGATTGCTTCGTGAGACTGCCGGCATTGAGGTTACAGCAATTCCCAACTTCTTGCACGCTTTCTCTACTTTTTCGTAAAGATCAACCGATTCTTCGATTATTTCATCTTCCAATGATCCCCTGAATTTTCGCAATGATTTTTGAAGTGTGATGATCGCATCATCGATAGCTCTGGCTGCTTTGTGGCACTCGGTGGCTTTCTCATTTTTAGTCTCCTGCTGTTCTGTAACGGAACTTGCGCAGATTCTGAGCTCCTCCAGCTTGGAGCTCACGTCCACTGTGATAGCATTCTGAAATTCTTAATTCTATAAAAAGTATTTCAACAATAAAATGACTTTCACCTTAAGAGCATTGACAATAATCGCGTTCGCTGGCTGACCCTTTCTCAGTCGATACGCATTGTCCCCTAATTGACTGACTGCGCTCGTCGCCTCTCTCCCAGCAGTCTTCGTATTCAGAACGGCGTTTATGAAGTTTCGCTCAGTTTGATCACTGCTTGCAGCTTCGATCACTTTTATCCCGTGCCCTTTGAATTCTTGCTCTTGAAGTTTGAGTCTTTCCGTTGCTTGGATAGCTTCTTGTTCTCTTTTCACCAACAATTTATTTTGTTCGTCTGTCATTTCCTCGACCTCGTCTTGGTGTCGTTGCAGTGTTTTTTGGTGGTCTTTGTGATACTGCTTCAGATCGTCACTGAGTTTTTTTTGTTGAGTTAGTCTCTGGAAAGTTAATCTTTTTTTGGTACAATGGTTTTTTACCAACATCTTGATTCAAAGCGACAACTTTTGATGCAGCCTTCTCAGTCTCTTCCTTCATCTTCTGCTCCATTCGTTGCATCTTTTCGAGTTGGCTTTGGGTCTTATTCTTGATTTCAGTAGATAGAAACTCTTTTTGTTTCTCCAAAGTTTTATTGAGATTCTCAATCGATTCCTCTTCTTTCTTCGTGTTCTCTTGCAGTCGGCGGTCTTGTCTATCCAAGTTTGACTCGTAGGTTTTTCTTGTTCGGTCGGCTATTACCTGAAATAGCTGGTTGAGGAGATATCAACAATATACAGAATGATAAAAAGTCGAGAGAAAGGCAATTTTTCGAAATCAGGGCTAAACATTCTACGCTCACGGATAAGCACCACTGGTAGCGCGTTCAGTGATATCTGTCAGACTACTTTGAAAACAATATCGATTTCTTGAAATTACATATAGACCCTTAAGAAAATGCTAACCTTCAAACTTTTTTCATGCCGCGCTTCCTCCGCTGCCTGTCGTTCTGACTCAAACTTCCTGAGCTCGGCAAGCTGCTCCATATTAGTTTTCATCTGTTGCTCAACCTTCTCCAACTCCTCTTTGCGACGAGCATCCTCCCTGGCTTGGAACTCCTTCAGATCGTTTGTAATGTTCTCACAGTCTTGGCGGTACTGTAAGAGATGAATTGGCTTGAGATAAAGATAGTAATAACTTACACTCATTTTCAGTTTTTGTTAGTACAGACTGTGTAGAAGAGCTCTGGAAAATTTAAGTGGTTGTTTAAATACAAAAAAAAATTAGGCCACGTGAACAAAAACACAGAATTAACAGCGAAAAAATGAGCAAAACTGATTTTTTTTTCTAGAAAGAATCGAGTGAATTCAACGTTATCAATCTGAACTTTATGTGAATTTCTCACTCTAAAACAAGAGTGAGTAAGCATGAGGAAGAAGAGAATAGGAGTAGTAGTAAACAATTTCTCTTCCTCACTCTTTGATTCAATGGGAGGGAATTATTCCGATAAGAAAAGAATCTGGGTATTTCGAAATAAATTTTTATTGAGACTGAGCAAATTCATAGAATAAAATTTATGGAATTGGGTTTAGGTCAAAATGGGGTTTTTGACAATACCTCCAAGAGAATTTTCGATGTATTCCGCCAAGCCCGATCAGATGGTAAACTCTGCTATAAGCCGCAGCAGTCACACGTGGAGTGCTCGCCTGCTGCGTAAGTGTTGCGCGCCTGCTGCTGAAAACTGAAATCAGTACTAAATTTTTGGAAGTTGCTGCATTACTGTTGCTGTGTTGCTGTTAGACTGCTGCGAGAAATTGTAGTTGCTGTGCAAGTGCCGCGTTGATGTTGCGGCCGGGAAGGACGGTTCCGGGTTATTTTCTTCAAAACCGCTTTTTCGAAAACAGAAAAAGGTGAATCGGAAGTTTTTCAAAGAAAAAACAATATGTTTTGAAGTGAGAATCAAAACAAGGCTAAATTTGACTATTAAAAATCGCTGTACACGTGAGCAGCACTCCTGCAACACTTACGCAGCAGGCGAGCACTCCACGTATGACTGCTGCAGCTTATAGCAGAGAAAGTATCTCATATACGAATTTTATCTGAACTTTTATCTTTTTAGTCGAATCTTATAGAATGTATGATGAACACTTTGCTAATTAGAATATATTTTTATTGGAATCCTTCGACTTCTTTTGATTTAACCGGGATTTTTTAACCCGTAACATAAGTATTTGTGAATAGAAAAACATAAATGAAGAACTAGATCAAATGAAATCTGTAATCTTCTTGATATCATCCACTAGGACTCCGATTTGTAGTTGGTGGTCCTCAATATCTTCCCTGAATCTAGTCGCTTCTCCTGTTTCACCTACAACTTGGATGATTTTTAGAACTTTTTCAGGATTATTCAGGAGCATGACACGGCCAAGTAGGTTCTGAATAACAAAAATTGTGTTTTTGAAAGTCCTTGACGACATTACATTAACTGTGTCTAGTAGATCATCATCAATACCGAAACAATAAAGTTTCAGGTAGACCTCTGCCGAAAATGAAATAATTTTACAAGTAATATCCGTCCACTCTATCATCTTGCTCTGTAAAAAAACCAATAATTCTCATGAATATAAGTGCTGTCGTACTGGAATTGTTGATCCATTGTTTTCTCCACGGAATGTTTTCAGAACATCAGCTAGAATTTCCTGTAGCCTTCCGAATGCAGATACCAATTCTCCAAAAATTTCATTTAGGGCTTGAATGGGAACGACGTCAATGACAGAACTCAAACGTAGTTCAGCTCCTTCGAGTATCTCGCATATTTGAAGCGAAAGATCTTGTCTGGAAAAATATGTAACTTTATCATTAATAAAGACTGCTAAACAGCTGGACACATTCATTTTTCTGGTATTTCTGCTCTATCACTCAATGAGCTGGCACTGTTGCAAAATACTTTTTTTCTTAGTTGGCACGCTGCTAAATTGTTCAATTTGCAACAAAAGGTGATGGTGTGACACAAAAAATTCCGGTACATTATTTGTCTGAGACACAAAATCGCGGCAAGTTCTCTTTGTCAATTTTGTTCTTTCTCATTAAAAACATAACCCACAGTTCCTGCTTCCTTGCAAAAAACCCTAATGGAATTGGTTCTCCTTCTCTGAAATCTCGAATCAACAAATTGAATGACGCTTCTGGTGTCTGATTTTCAGGAGCGTTGTTGTTTATTCCGCGAAGTTGTTGTACCTTTGGCTCAGCTTTAGTGAGAAGCACTCTGACGTTGTGTCCCTAGAAATTGCGAAAAAATTGAACTCAAAAAACCATTCCAACTCACCTGTTCATCCAAAAGAACCCCACGTTTGCGATCTAAAAATTGTTTCATTCTGAGTAGTAGCGGCTCACAGGCTAGGTATTTGGCTTTAGCTTCCTCCAGCTCCCTTATAGCGATGTCCTAGAATTGAGATAGTCATTTGGAAGTTTACAGTTGATTATTTCTTGATATACCCTTTCCGGTAAAACGTCGAAACCTGCATTATTACCAGCCATGAGTGAAACCTGTTTAAAAAATTTAAGTGAACTGAACATTTAAGAAAATACATTGATAAATAGATAAATCGTGGATCACACCAGTAGCAAAAAAATAATTAGAAACAAGTATGAAAATAAAAAGTTTTTTTTCCCAAATCAAAATGTCAAATTCAACTGGTCAAATGTATCTTTTGCTTCTTTTATAAGTTTTTGAAAACTGTTCCGGACGATTGATGACTCTGTGCCATCATTTTTCTGGAAAATTAGAAATTTTGTTTTTTATACAAGTTACCTAACCAGATTAAACCATAGTCCAAAAATCCAAATAAATGTTTCGAATGCATACGAATTATCGGGGA
This sequence comes from Caenorhabditis brenneri, assembly GCA_000143925.2. Classification (NCBI taxonomy): domain Eukaryota; kingdom Metazoa; phylum Nematoda; class Chromadorea; order Rhabditida; family Rhabditidae; genus Caenorhabditis; species Caenorhabditis brenneri. Next base: position 596,426 of record GL379787.1, on the reverse strand, counting down.
AATTCTGGAATTCAAACGCTGTCATATTCTAATTCAAGAATAAAATACCTACCTCTAGCCCTTTGAGACCAGATGATATCAGCTCTTTTGTGCTGTTAAGCATAGAAAGTGAAAAAAATGCCAGTTGAGGTAAGTGATCAATTAGTATAAGCTTGTCCAGAATCTGAAAATCGTTTGCTACAGAATACGTGAATGGGCGGGAACCTCACAGGTTGTTCAAACTTTTGATCAACCAATGCTAATTCTTCTCTCATTTTTTTCAAAGTTATTTGCACGCTATCTTTGTGCCACGCCGTTTTGAGATCACTGGGACCAAGATTGATTTTCGAGAAATAGTTATCAACCAGGTTGCTGTAGTCATACTTGTCGCGGGCCGGGCCGGGCCGGGCCGGGCCCGACCCATTCGGATTCTTTTCTGTTCCTTCTCTTCTCCTCCCCTATTTGAGTTTTGATTTGGATTTAAATTAATTTAGGTTAAAATACCATATTATTTTTAGATAACATCTTCAATTTGAAATAGAAAATAAAAAAAAAAAATTTGAATTGAAGTAAATAAAAATTGAAAAAAAAAAATTTAAAATCGAAGTTATTTTTTTCTGTGCCGGGCCCGCCCGGCCGGGCCGGGCCCGGAAAATAACAAAAGGCCCGGCCCGGCCCGGCCAGGCCCGGCCCGGCCCGGGCCGGGCCGGGCCGGGCCGGCTGGCCGGGCCGGGCCGGGCCGGACCCGGACAGGTCTGGCTGGACTGATCTCCGCTCCGGGTCAGACCAGATTACATTTGATATTAGAATACATTAGCTTCCATTTCAATTCCTTATGATATGGCATCCTCTTCTGTTCTGTCATGGCATTCTAATTTTATTTTTATTTAATTTGTTGGAATTGAGATTTGAGATTCCAAATTCATTTGATTGCCTGGACCAGAAGATTTGGATTTCCATTCTAGGTGAGAGGGATGTACCGTATCTGATTCGAAGTACCAAGCCCTTCCCTTTCCTTCACCACGTAATTTTTTTTTTTCCATTAATTGAACTTCTATTTTAATCTATACCCCACCCCATGCGAGCAGAAGGCGAGCAGAGCAAATCTGATTTCGTTTCTATATCCTGTCTTGCATTCCTATACTATGGTACATACGAAACGTGTCTTGTTTGG
>GL379787.1:573633-590087 GCA_000143925.2 Caenorhabditis brenneri | reverse complement strand
TCTGGAGACCTAGACCCCACATGGCCCAGTCGCTCATGATGGCTAGTGATCCCTTTAGCCCAGCAATCAGCTATTCCCAACAAAGATGTCATCTGTATCGTAACTCGTCAATTCCTGGAACACTTCGTGCCCTCAGCAGGAGACATTGCCATGGAACAGCAACAAGAGATGCAAACGTCAAGGATTTTCACAAGACACATCTACCTTTTTTTTCCATTTTTTTCTTATCAACATATGTCTCGTCACATTCTTGCGTGCAACTCCTTTTCATGACCAATGCCAGTGCTCAAAAAGTTTGTTTTCAGCAAACTTGGATCCAAGCTACCAACCATAGCAATCATGAACAAGTCTCCAATTCAACTCTTCAAACGGAAAGCAACGCTTGCTGCAAACAAAGCGGAGGCATCGATCACAGCAGCTGTCACTCTCTTAGCAATGGCTGACGAAGACATCGGAGCGAACAACCTCAGCAACACTATCAACAGTCTCGAGGATTGCAAGAAGAAAATGGACGAATGCGAAACAGACATCCAAACCATCATCGATGAGGATCCCTCAGCAACTCAAGAAGAAAAGGATATCACTGAGAAATCCTTGAGAGATCATCTGGTGTCCGCAAAGTTTCCTCAGCTGCTGGAAGGAATTGCCGAAACAACAGACTCTCTTCTGGAAAGACTCGACAGCTTTGACAGTGACGGTTCCACCTGGCGTGGTAATACAACTGCCCAATCTGATCGAGCCCCTGCCGGAAGCAATCAACAAAGTGCTCCAAAGACTTCTCAGGCCACTCAGAAGAGCGCACAAGACGTCAGCACTCAACAACGGATGGACAAAATGGAAGAAACCCTCAGCCGTGTGTTGTCGCTTCTTGAAAACTCAGGTCGCAATGATAGTGGTCATACCAATAGCTCCAGCTCCAGTTCAAACAGTGGCAGCATGCCACACAGCCATGGAACTTCACCAACCAGCACTGGGACAGGAAACGCATCCAGAACTCCGCATTTCCCAACGAATCCTCAGCCATTTGGATCCAACCCGGGATTTAACCCAAACTTCAACGCAGGGTTCAACAACGGTTGCAATACTGGATTCAATAATGGATCCAACCCAGGTGGCAACACGAGATTCAACACCGGATACAACCCGAGAGCCAACATGTTCAACAACAACAATGGCTTCAACCAAAGCAATCCGGTGGCTGGCAATCAAAGAATGTCCAGAGAAGAGCTCGAGATGCACATCAGATTGGAGCAAGCGAAGTCTTCCTTCCTCACGTCATCCATGTCCGCTCTGAAACCGTTTTCCGGAGAAGCGTGCGACTACCCTACCTTCATGGCCCAGTTCGACGCTTTGGTTCACAACAACTCGTTCGCCGACGTCCAAATGAAGCAAACAATCCTCACGAATCTCTTGCCCTCAGCTCTAGCCAGAGAACACCAAACGACAGAGATATCGGAGGAAAAATATCAAATGATTCGGCACAACCTGGAGCGTCAATTCAACAGAAACTACTCGCAGTTCAACCTCATGAGGAAGGATATTGAGCGCATCACTTTCCCAGCAGACAACTTGGAAAAACTTCAAAGTGCACTCAACACATATTCCACGTTGGCTTACAAATTGCAAAGTTTCGGAGTCAACCCGAACGATCGATTCTTCATCGCTGCATTGGCTGACAAATTGCCTAACGAGTTGAGACGCGCCGCAATGAAGATGCTCAGCTACGGACAGCCATCATTGAACGACGTCATGAACAAAATCTACGACATCGTCGCTACAGAAACAGGAGCAGGAAAGTCTTCTCCTAAGCTGTCACTGGGATATGATGAGAACTACGTCAATAGCATCGCCATCAATGCAGTCAGCAAAAGTCAAGCTCGGACGTGGCAAACCTCAGCAAAATCCAAAGGAGCAAAAGCAAAGTCATCATTTGTGGCCCCAAGCAAGGAAAAACCATGCAGATATTGCGACGAAGACGATCACTGTGCAGCGGAATGCAAAATTCCATACGAACAAAAAAGAAAAGCCGTACAGAAGAAAGAGTTGTGCTACAACTGCCTTTCGGAGAAACACACCGTCGTCGAGTGCAAATCCAAATTCAATTGCGTCAACTGCCAGAAGCGCCACTTCACAGGTCATTGCCCACTTCTCGAGAGCAAGACATGCCTCAGCATCAACGTCTTGGAACACATCAACTTGGAAGATGACGAGGAATTGGAACAACAGTTATTTCGAGGAGCAGGGGCTGAAACCCCCGAATTCTAAACCTTTCCATCAAGAATCCTCAGCCGCCTCAAACATCAACTTCCAAACGCCTCAACCGTCCATAACACTCAATACCATCCAAGTTTCCAATGATGAAGGGGACGAAGACAAATCAGACCCGTGTTCAACCAATTCCTTCGTGGAAGAGGATGACTCGATTAAGTTATTGCCTTCTACCCTCGTATGCAACACCTTCACGACCGCAGAACAGTTCACCCAACTTCTGGACGCCTTCGACATTGACGTTGATCCTCAGCTCCAAGAACCAATGAGAATGAAAGTCTACAAAGTTTCTGACACTCAAGCACAGCTACCCTTCATCCAACTACACACCCCAACTGGAGGAACACTGCTTGCTCTCGTTGATACCGGAGCACAAACGTCAATAATCTCCACCCAGGCAGCTGAGAAGTTGCAACTACAAATCGTGGGAAGAAGAAAGATGCTCTATTCCGGTTTCATATCACAAACTCCAGAAAGATGGTGCACCTTCTATCGACTGGAACTTCTGGACCTCAGCGGAAACTCCTGGACGACCTGTCTTCCAAGCTACGATCAGATGAGCATCACGTTCAGTGCGCCGGAGCATACTCTCGAGGACCAATCATTCATCAAAAGAAATGGATTAGATTGTGAGGGAGTTACGAACCTACAAGATTTCGATGGCCAGAAGATCGACATGATATTGGGCAATAATGTGCTCAACAAGGTCAAAGATATTCAAAAGGCAAACACCTTCTACCTCCCCAGCAGAAGAGCGATCGAACATCTACTAATCGGATTCGTTCATCACCCACCAATTCTAGATGACTCCTTCGTCCCAATAGACAGGAACAAGCCCCTCAGCATTTCGGACGACACAAAGGAAATCTGGATAAATACTATCAGCATCGAAGACGTGACAACGGCTCCTGCAGATGAGGATAACTCCAACAACGTGTCTACAAGGAAACTAGACAGGCTTTTAGAGCGCCTCTGGACTCTTGACGTACTCGGCTTGATGCCGCCAACCGTGAAAGACTCCAAGGATGCACTAAATGCAGACCTAATATCGGAGTTCAAAAAGTCAGCCATCATGGATAAGGACAACAAAATCTACGTAACCTGGCCCTTCAATGGTAGACAAGATGAGCTCAAAAACAACTTTCCTGTGGCGAAGATAAGGCTCCAATCTCTCCTCGAAAGACAACTGGCGAAGATAGAGGACCGAAAGGAATACCACGACATCATCACAAAGCAAGTGGAGGAAGGAATCGTGGAAGAAATCGCCCTCAGCTCCAAATCCACAGGCCCGGAATATTATATTCCTCATAGGGTGGTGGTCAAGGAAGATTCCCTCACAACAAAGCTAAGGATAGTTCTAGATGCATCGTCCCATATGAAGAACGAACTATCCTTGAACGATTGCCTTCACCCAGGACCCTCCATCCTTCAGCCGATATTGGGGATTATGATAAGGAGCCGCCTCAGCAAGTTCTTGTTGATGTCAGATATTCAACGCGCCTTCCATCAAGTACGGATTCAGGAGCAAGTCAGAGACGTCACAAAGTTTCTGTGGATAGCTGACCCAAACAAAGGATTCACGGAGGATAATCTGAGAGCATTTCGCTTCACGCGGTTGCCCTTTGGAGTGTCTTCATCGCCTTTTCTCTTGGCCGTGACAATTCTTCGCTATCTGGAAATCAACGAGAACAGCCTCAACGAAAGGATCAAGGAAAATCTGTACGTCGACAACGTCATCCTCACCTCCAACGACGAAGAAGATATCAAGGAATGTTACAAGCAGTCCAAAGCAATCTTCAACCTCATGCACATGAACCTGCGAGAGTACCTCAGCAACAGTCCATCAGTCATGGGCGAAGTGGCTGAGCGAGATCGTCATCCGGATCACGTGTGTAAACTGCTTGGCCATCAGTGGAATAGCACCTCCGACACTATCATAGTCAAGATTGCGAAACCACCAAAAGGAGTTCCGACAAAGAAGCAACTCGTTGCCTTCAGCGCAAGGAACTACGACCCCAGTGGGATCATCACTCCGATCATTGTTCCAGTGAAGCAGCTCATATCAAGCATGTGGAGCAGGGACATCAAATGGAAGGAGAAAATACCAGAGGACTTGGTGCCAGCTTGGAACGCGATCAAAGAACAGTTCACAGATACTACCTATAGTATTCCAAGACAACTGACCACCAATTACGATTTCTCCTCAGCCCAACTCATCGTCTTTTGCGACGCCTCAAAAGCGCACTACGCTACAGCTGCCTACATCCGATATGGATACAAGGACGACACCTTCACCAGCGGATTGATTTTTTCAAAATCAAGGATACGACCAAGCAATGGAGGATCGGAGTACACAATTCCAAGGATGGAATTAATGGCACTTGAGATTGGCTCAAATGCCGCCGTCAACCTCGCCAAGGAGCTACACATGGACCTCAAGGACGTGGTACTGTTTTCGGACAGTACTTGTTGTCTTTTCTGGGTCCTCAGCAAAGTGAACAACAACTACGGATCAAAATGGGTCAGCAACCGAGTCCAGAAGATTCACAAGAACATTCTGGAGCTTCAACGACTAAAATTGGAGCCAACCGTCAGATACGTCCCATCCGAACAAAACCCAGCTGACATAGCTTCACGAGGATGCTCACTCAAGGAATTAAGGGACAACAAACTCTGGCACTATGGGCCTGAATTTCTACGCCAGCCGGAGACCTCTTGGCCGAAGAAGCTGGACAACACTCCGGCAGACCCATACGAGTTCAGAAAGCAAGCTGCAGAGACTGGATTGGTCCCCGAGCTTTCCACATATGCACTTGGTGTGCAGAGTGTGGTTAACAAAGTTTCCAATTCTGTTCCTCAGCACGCAATCCCATATGAACGGACATATTCCATACACAAGTTAACGATTTGGATGACCAGAGCGCTACAATGGATATGCCGTCTCATTCAACTAAGGAACAAACGACACCCGGATAAACCTATTCAGTTCAAGGACAACCTGCTGGCACTCTTTTGGTCTGCTTTCGAAGCAAAGGATCCTCTTGGTGAGGCCGACCTTGTTAGAAAGCTTATCATTAAGTGTCACTACAAAGACGCCGAAGAACGCTTCAACGAGTTTCCACCTCAGCGTCTCTTCCCGATTCTCCATGAAGATGGTTCATGGAGATACAAAACCAGATTCTCGGATTCATCGGACTCAAGACTCAAGGAGGATATGCGATTCCCGATCATAATCATATCCAACCATCCCTTAGCAAAACTACTGGTCTACGAGTCACACGAGAAGCTGCAACACCAGGGAATCCAAGATGTCATCTCGGATATCCACCAACGATACTGGATCGAGCACTTGGGACGGATAGTGAGAGCTGTTCGTGCCCATTGCTTCCTGTGCCAAAGGAAACACGGCAAAACTTTCAAGTACAACTTCAACCGGATCCTTCCTGCCAGCCGAACGACCTTTGTAGGCCCATTCCAATTCGTTGGTTTGGACTACATTGGTCCTCTACAGTACAAGCGATCGGATGGACAAGGAAAACTATGGATTCTGCTCGTCTCATGCATTTTTACACGAGCAGTGCACCTGGAAGTCGTGCCCGACAACACGACAGTCAGTTTCATCAACGGATTGAGGAGATTTATCAGCAGAAGAGGAGCGCCACAGTTCATCCTCAGCGACAACGCACCGCTATTCAAGTTAGCGTATAGCATCATAAATGAAGATCTCAAGACAATCGTCAACGAAAACGAAGAACTTACGTCATTCCTTGCCCAGAAGCAAATCAAGATCAAGCTCATCACGCCCCTCAGCCCTTGGCAGGGCGGAGCATATGAACGTCTCGTCGGACTTGTCAAGAACGTCATCCAGAAGGTCCTCAGCAAGGAGATAAGATCGTTTCTTGAGATGGAGACACTCGTCATCGACACCGAAGGAATCATCAATTCGCGCCCTGTCACGCCGAACAAGCGAGCCGAAGAAGATGCCCCAGCAATACGACCATGCGACTTTCTCAACCCAGGAGTTCAGCTGGCTCTACCGGAGAAGGTAGACTCAGTATTTGGAGTCATCAAGCCTGGCGAGACTGAAAAACTCACCAGAAGCCTACTAGAGGGACTTGGCAAGGCCAAGGAGGATCTCTGGGATCAGTTCGCCCTCAGCTATTTCCAAACGCTGCGAGAACTGAAAGAAGATGGAGCAAACCACTCAGCACAAACACCCAAGCCAGGAATGATCGTTTTGGTGGAGTCTGCAAAGACAAAATCAAGACATCATTGGCCCCTTGGACGGATCATCAGCGTTAGTCGTTCAATGGATGGCGCACCAAGATCAGTACTAGTCAAATGCGGAAAGCACATTCTGGAAAAGCCGGTCAACCAGCTCGTTCCACTGGAGGATCCAGGAGACAACGAGGACGAAACCAAAATATCTGTTCCTCAGCTCCCACCAACAACATCATATCCACGGATCACTCTTCCGCAGCAGGACCAGGAATCACTTCAGACACCGCCTGCACAGTCCACAAGTCAACCGGACGCACCAGTACAGCCCAAGAAGAAGAGAGGACGTCCACCTAAGTCTAAAACGACCTCTTCTGCTCCACAGCCCACTCCAAGTGCTTCATCTATAAGCACAACTCCAAAGGAATCTCAGGAGGCCTCAGCTCAAGCAGGTGATAGAGTCCAGGCGACCGCTAAGCCAGCATCAGCTCCGCGCCACCGAGTTTTCCTTCCCAGGTCAGCAAAGGCATCGACTCAAGCTCAAGTTTCGACGGATTTGGCAAACGACGATGGCACGTCTACATTTCTTCAAAATGTAGACCCCCCCTCCCCCGGGAGTGTCGCGGCCGTAGTCCACTACAACCACGACCTTCAAAGATGTCTTCACGTTATCGCTTGAGTTCTATAATTGAAAAGACCACTTGGTGTGGTTCTGTCTTTTATACGTTCTCTATGCAAGCAATTCGCCGATTTTCCTCAGCATTATTCGCTCATTTCACGCCTGCAGCCTTCTCTTCACGAATAATGCAAATGCGCTCCACCGGACACATTTTAATTGCTCTTCGTCGCCCGCTGATTATTTGTTTACTTGTTTACTTGTTTCCCCCTTTCTCTGCGCCCTCTCGCCTCCCCCCTCTCTTTCTCTTTGTTTCGCTGAACTTTCTTCTCGAACATTTTAAGCTTAGCAAGCCCCGCCCCTTCCCATTTAGTCTTCACCTTTTTACTGTTGCTAATCGGTGACTCACCGTTCCTTCTCCCAAATAAGTTCCTTCAGAACTTATTCATGTTCCCCCTCACCAATCCATTCACTTGTTTGTTATCGCCTCAGCTTTAACTATTCATCTGAACCACCCACCACCACCATTCTATTATTCTGGCCTTAACGTTCACTGAAGTCCTCAGCAATAAAGCCATGAAGAACGAAACATCTGCTCGAAGCTATCCACCTCTACACAACATCAATACAATAGGTCGACTCGGCAACAGAGGCTTCACCACCCTAAATACCGCGCCGCCACAGCGTGTATGCATGATTGCCAAGGCTTTGAACGGCGATCACCACATCTTTTCCAGAACTTCTTGTGTTGTTCACCGAGTCAATAAAATGATCCTCAGTGGAATCGAAGGTTCCAGCCACTTCTTGTCTTTTTTGACCTTCGTTGAAAATCGTATACCCAGCAATCATTCTTTCCTCGTGTTGCAGAACGTTTTCACCCATTTGCTCCTCAATTTGATGATTCCTTCGTAGTTGATTCTCAATTTCCGCATTATGGTAGTGAGAAGTCTCCTTTCTTTGTTCATGGTACTCTTTAGCATCTTTGTGGAGCTGCTCTTGTTCTTGTTTTCTCTGAAAATTCGAATTTTTTTAAAACTTCTCTGTAAAATTGTTCACCTCTTCCTTCAATTTCACCAATTCCCTCTCAAACTTCGTTTCAGTATCAGCCTTCTCTTTTTCCTTCTTGGTCATAGCATCTTTATGTTCTGATGTTGTCCCTTTAAGTTCAGCTTGATTGAAATCCTGCTGTTCCCTGAGTCTGTCATCAGCACGCTTCTCCGCTTGCACTTTCCTTTCGTGTTGCTCTTTCTCGATTTCTTTCCGTCTCCGTTCAGCAGCTTCTCGCTCTTTTCTACGTTCTTCACGGAGCTCCTAAAAATATAATTGACTAAAGTTGGACATTCGTATAGCGGTGTGTTAAAGGCGCAGTGAAATTCGCCAAAATCTGGGTTTTTGGGTCCCGTAATGCTGAAATTATTCAATCCGAATAAAACCGCCTTGGCGAAATTCACTTTTCACAAATAATCGTTTCCTTCTAATCACCTTCTCACTATCCATTCGACGTTTCTCTTCTGCATCTTCTCTTTGTCTTGCATCATTTCTCTGATCTTCACGTTCTTTTTTAGACATTCTCTGTCTTTCCACCGCCTCTTTGATTTCTCTTTCGCGACGAGCATCTTCAAGTTTTTGGCTCTCACGGAAGGCTTCTTCGGCTCTTTTGTTACTCTGAAATTTCATTAGACGGCTATAATTTCAAGAGGTCATTTTTCCTGGGAACTATAGGGATGCTCAGCGAACTACGTAGAATGACGATTTCATTCATGTTAACTGAGAAAAAAATTCAACGCGAACAGAGGACCGTCCTAAATTTTGGCAGCTTTGCTTCAATTTCCATACCTCTTCCGCCAGTTTGTTCCTCTCTAACTGTTCATGTTCAATTGCTTGTCGTCTACGTTCAACGGCTTCTCGTTCCTGTTTCAGTTCTTCGCGGAGCTCCTAAAATAATTAATCCTGTGAAAGTGAGCCACAATAGGATATTTCCAAATTTTCGGAATTTGCAAAACCGGAGAATTCCACACACCATCTAATGCTTAGTTACACCAACCTGCTCTTTCTTCAAACGACGGTCTTCTGCCGCATTTTCCCGTAATCGTTCTTCTTTTTTCTGATTTTCTTTTTCTTGTTGAACCATTTTCAGCCTTTCTAGCTCTACATGGGATTCTCTTTCACGACGAGTGTCTTCCCGTTTTTGACCTTCACGGAGAGCCTCCTCGGCTCTTTTGTTTATCTGAAATTTTTAAGGACTTAGATTGAGAGGGAACATTAATCAAGTGGGGCCTACTTTGCCTTAAATGGCAGCAAACTTACTAATATATAGCAAAAAATTTATGTCACCGAGCTCGGTTCTTTCTCAGCTGTCTAGTGGTACTGATCGCAAACTCAACGTCATTACTGACGGGTCCCTAGTAAGAAATGTTATCTAGATTCTGTTGAGAAAACAAGTTTGTAATTTACCTCTTCGGCTAGTTTATTCCTCTCCAACTGCTCTTTTTCTATCGCTTGTCTTTTACGTTCGATGGCTTCTCGTTCTCTTGTTAGTTCATCGCGAAGTGCCTAAAACATGTTACTTGCTTAGTTTCTTATCAAGCCACGAAGCGGGATTCTACATAGGATTCAAAAAAAACCCATAAAGTCGTTCGTTCTACAATAGATCCCCTCTACCAACCTGCTCCTTTTTCATTTTGCGTTCTTCTGCGGCATTTTCTCGTAGACGTTGATCTTTTCTCAGGTCCTCCCTTTCCTCTTTATCCCTTTTCAGCTTTTCTTGACTCGCTTCAAACTCTTTTAGTATTTGCTCATGTCCGCGTTGGTCAGCAGCTGATTGAGCCTCTAGCTCTGCCTTACTTTGACCACCCTGAAGTATCCGGACCTTATTATATTTTTGAATAGAGACATTTCTGGAGAAATTACAGTACATACTGACCATAACTCATTGCCTATAGTAATTTTGACAGTTTGTCCTTTAACGAGCTCTATCTGTCTTTGCATTTTCGCTTTTCACTTTTATTTGGGACTGTCGAGAGCTTCGGGTTCTAACTCAAAAAGGAGAATCTTCATGAAAAGTTATCAACTACAAAGTTGTTTAGCTAATAATTTGCAACAATTTCCCCATTAAAGCTTTTTTATAGAAGCAGCGGTTCAAAAGTTATAGTCCGAAAACAGGTCGAAAATGGAGTTGCAAATCATACATCCAAAAGGATTTTCGATGTAACTCGGCGAGCACTGGCCGATGGTATAAAAAGCTCGAGGATGTTTTTCAGTGATTGTCCTCGTTAAATACTACTTGTTCTAAATTTTCAAATTGACAAAGGATTAATTTCAACAAATTAGAAAAATACATAAGTACTGAAATCATGAACCCAACCCCTGAACTTACCCCCATTTCTCTTAGTTGATAGTTTTCTGAATAACGTTTTCACAAAAAAAAATTAAATTGAGTCGTGCACAATTCCAGTATTTGTAAGAAATTTTTAGAGTGAGGAAGAAAGATAACGTTTATTCCTAAGCGTAAATTTTTGGTAAATGTCAACAATTTTATACTGACTCAGCGAGCAAATTTTTTGATAAAATTGCAATTTTGTCATGCGATTCTCGATTAAAAAGTTCGAAACGAAATTCAATTTTGAAAAAAACTGAAACTCTCTGAAAATTGATATTGAACCAATATCTTCTATTAAAAGTTTGAACTCAGAAATTATACATTTTTCTTTTTTTCAAATTGAATCTTCTAATTTCAAACAAATTTTCCATGATTGAAAAAATCTTTATCAACCCTTGTGACATTTACCCTTATCTTTTACTATATAGATAACCTTTGGTGATTCTCGACTTGTTATTGTCTGAACAGGCAGAAGAACACAAAGTGATTTGATACGATTCCAGTTTTCAACTGGATCCTGGAAGACTATAAATGATCTCTACCGGGCAACAATGTCAATTCACATCTTCGAATCACTATGAAATTTCTAATTCTTCTTTTCCTTGCCATTCTGGCCATTGTCTCAGCGAAACCCCATCCTGGGTATGGAAGACCAGGATTTGGAGGAGGTAATTCAATAAGTTTTAGTTGAGAATCTAAAGTTTTGGGTTTAGGTGACTTTGGCGGTGGTGGTGGTCAATGGGGATCCCAATCGTCGGCCTTCCAACAGAGTCAAATGGCAGGTGGATTCCAGAATGGCGGAGGATTCAATGGAGGAATGGGAGGAGGAATGGGTGGTGGTGGATATGGATATGGTGGATAATTGATAATGTGTTTCTAATGAGAAATAAAAATGTTTTTGTAAATTTTTGTTTGTACTGGACAATTGGTGGATTAAAGAATAAAATTAAAAATCGGGAAAGATATAGTTTCTACGAATTTTTGAAAGAAGGTAGAAAGAAGATGGGTTTGAAACCAATGCCTATCTGTCAGATCATTAAAAACGCTGTAGCTGCGCCAAGTCATGAAAACCATGGGTCCGAAAAATTACTATGTAATTGTTTTTGTCTTGGTGCAAGAATATTTTCTGAGCAAAAATGACAATCTCGAGTTCCGCTAGTTTTTCATGAAATCCGCCCAGTAATATCTCTGTAAAATCAATGATTATCAACTTTGAGGTAGAACTAACGGTGCCGTTCAAAAGTATATGCGCACTCTCGTTTTTAACTTAATTTCACTTGGCTTGAGATAAATTTGAGCAAGCGCCACACGGTCAAAGATTTCTTTACTGCTTCAAAAACTTTCGGTAAACCAACGTAAGTCGAACTTCATTTTTGTGGTTGACAACTTTTTTGTAGTACCACTGTCCCGGCAAAAAGAGAAAATTCAATAAAGGACTCTTGGATTCGTCGAAATTAGTATAGATTGTAGTTTGTTTGAACGAGTTCTACGGTTGTATGAAACGGTTGTATGAAAAAACTTTTGATTACAAAAATGAAACCCAAGCTACGTTTCTTACACTCAACGTTTTTAGATTTTTTTCGTAGAAATTTTTTTGTCTGTGTGGCGCATGCTCAAAGTCAGTCTAAGTCAGCTAAAATCTACTGAAAAACGTGACTATTCATATAATTTTGAACGGTACTGTACATGCTCTTGATGATGAATTGAGGGTTCTACGATTTTTAAGGATACAAATAATTGAAACCTGGATAGACTCTCTACGTTTTACTTCTAAGCGTCAACGAGCCTACATCGATCGAAGCTGTCTCAATCCAAACTGTACAGATGCAGAAAACCTGGAAACTTTTGACGATAACTGAAGAAAATTGCTAGATATGTTCGAAAACTGTTGAAATGTATTCTACGAAAACCAAAAACTCATCAAATGGTTATTCCAACTGAAAATTTTGGTCACACTTCGTAAACCAACTGACTAATTTACCAGTTTACATCAATTCCACCTTTTTTTGACCGCTCAAAATTCAAAATGACTCAACTCTTTCCATTCGCTCAACACCAGCACTTTCAGCTTCTGCCTTCACCTCCACCATCACTTCCGACGCCTTCTGATTCACTTCCGCAATTCGCCAAGTGACGTGGAGAAGCCAACAAAAACATACGATGTCTCTATCTCTCTTATCAATCGTTCTCTGTGTCTCCACATCATCCACACTATCTCGTATCAGGGAACGTCGTCTCTTGTGACCCTTCATCGGTCACTCTCTTCAAAAACTATTACACAGTTTTCTGTGATTCGAAACCGAAATGATAAGGTGGTATAAAAGGGAGAAGATATCCAACGAAACAGTCATCCATTCGTGGTTTCTACTTTATCTATCAACATGAAGGTTCTCGCAGTTCTTCTTGCTATTGCCGCCGTCGCCGTCCATGCCTATCCAGGAGGATACGGTAGACCAGGAGGATATGGACCACCATCCGGAGGTAACCCCTATTTTCCTTATTTATCATTCTAGTCAATACGATTTTTCAGGATACGGAGCCCCAGGAGGTGGATACAACAACGGAGGAGGATTCAATGGCGGTGGTCAATTCGGAGATCAAGGTGGCTTCCAACAAGGAGGTGAATTCAACCAAGGTGGAGGCTTCAACCAGGGAGGATTCAACCAAGGAGGAGGATTCCAAGGAGGATTTGATCAAGGAAGATAATTCACAAAAATATATGAGATTTTTTTTTCTTAACTCGACATGTCCGCTTATATTTTGTGGATAATTTTTTTGGTAATAATAAAATAATTTCTATTAAACAAGGCTTGAATTCTGGGATCAAGAATGAAACTTGCTCATTTCTCAAATTTGGGCAACTGATCCAGCCGACTGCAACAGAGTCACCTATTGAGTCTTGTGTACAAACAGCGCGCTTTTGCCGTTTGAAAATTGGATCTATCTCCGCTCAGTGCTCCGTGGAGCTCTACATGAAAAAAGGAATCCATGAAAACAAGATCGAGCTGCATTTCGAGCGGTCATTTGAGCGACTCCGGGCTGATGTGACCAAGTTATCTAGCCTTTCAGACCTTTTTGTGATAACTAGGTCAGATTCGCACGAAATCACAAACCGGAAAAAGATGAATTAGAAATGTAACATCGTGTTTTTCTTTCAATCTCACTAGTTTCGATAACAAGTCTGCAGCCATCGTTCTTGTTCTACAATTTTGGTCACATGAATCTTTTTTTTGGTTTTCAGAACGATAAGAATTTTTTCTCTCAATTTTAATTAGTTAAAATGAAAACCAATACATCAGGCACGGAGACCGATAAGACACATTTTATCAAGGAAGTTGATGATAGCTTTGAACAGAAAAATCAGAAAATGCTGTAAGTTCTGTTTATCGAGACTGTGATTCTGACAAAAAAGTCCCGGGCGCTAAAAAAAGGAGCGTCATCACAAGCCTTCTCTGCTTGTGAGTACCGCAGTCAGTAACGCTTCGGGTTACCTACTAGATATAAATTACCTTTTTTTTGAGTGCCACCCTCCTCTACATAACGCAACCAGGCAAATCCTACAAAATCCCGACAATTCCAACTTTTTTTCCTCGTGAACTAAACGGTTGGATTGAGATTTTTCAACTTGGATGTCTTCACAACTTTCCTGTCCTTCAATTTTCAATCTATCAAGATTCCTATCTCTCCTGTTTTGTTTTCAATGATCAAGGTGACCCCATCCCTATCATCGTGAATTTGTGATTGCCCTATTGATAACACTTCTGTCTTGAACTTTTATTTTTTGTGAGAATGGAAATTGAAAGAAAAATGAAAAAGAAATATACTCTTCAGTTGGAAATTGACAAGTTCTGACTGGAACCGATTGCTGGGAGGTTTGCCAACCTGCCGTATTCAGTTAACAATTTCGATTTCTTCTCTTCGATGAGTTTCAGCTCTGAGGCCAGGAATTTGGCATCTCTTCCACAATTTTTTATTCTGAGTTGATTTCCATTTTCAAGTGCAGATGGTAAAAGACCACACAATTCTCGAATCATGTCATCATTTATGTGCTGATCAACTTGGGTGATGCAATGCTGAAATAGAAAATTTGAGGGTTAAAGATTAATTTGATCTGCTTACTCTGCAGGATTCCACAGTGTTGCGATTAGCTTTAGGTTCATTCAACAAAAACTGAGGAAACTTTTGATATTGATCCCGAAACTTCTCGCGAAGACCACGTAAATTGTCTAACTCGAAGTTGATGTGAGCTTGATGAGAGGCTGGAGAACTTTCTATACACTGAAACATTTTTGTTTTTATGAACTTTACAGGGGCTCCGCAGCTAATCAAAACGATAACGTCACTGAGCCAAACTCAAAACCGAACTCACATAAATTTTGACCATGCTCAATGATTCCATTGCTTCGTGAGATGTTTGCATAATGGTTAGAAAATGTTTCAAAACAGCAACAGTCGAAGTTCGCTCTCTTTCTTTTTCCAGTTCAGCCACTTGCTTATTGAGCAGCTGCGCGAAAAATTGGTGCTCCTTTTGCATTTGTGACCTAGAAATAAGTGTCAGAATGGAAATATTGAAAAAAAAATTCACCCACTTTTTCTGATCAATCAACTGTTTTTTAAGATCCGTCTCTGTTGTTTTATGTTGCTCCATTGCACTTTTATACTCATCTGCCATTTTTTTCATTTCATCCTCGTATTTTCTCAGTTCAATCTCTCGTTTTTGTTCGGTTTCCTTCTTCTCATTCTCCAGGCGTCCAATTTTTCGTTGTCCTTCTTTTATGACATTTTCCAGTTCAGTTTGCGTTTTCCGTTGTTCAGCTTCAAATTTTTGTTGTAGTTCTTGTTTCTGTAACATCATTAGTTAGAAGTGGGCGGAATCAAACCGATTTCAAATACCTCTCTTTGATGTTTTTCCCGGAGAATTTTCTGTCTAGGATCGTCTTCCATTTTTCTTGGATGGTAATACCTGTAAATGTTTAGTCAGGTCTGGGTTGTACTGTTGGAAGAAAACTTTAGAAAAAAATGATGGCATAACGGAAAAAAAGTAATGAAAGGAAAATTTTAAAGTGAGGAAGATCGAATAAGAAGTTAGCGAACAATAAACCTGAACTGATTTGTCATGCAAGCATCAAAAACAGAAATAACGTCATCACTCTGAACTTTATGAATTACGCATTCCGTGTTGCATACCGTTTGAATAGGAGTTAGCAATGAGAAAACGAGTGAGACACAGAAGAATGAAAGTGATGATCAGCTGTTCTTCCTATGCGTTAAATTATTTGGGGAACAACTTTTCCTGATAAGAGAAAAATGGAGTTTCGAGAATTTGAAAACACTGTATTTTGGAAAAACGAAAGAATGTTCTGTTGTTAAGAATGTTAAATTAGAGAGATTTGGAAAAAAACATTGACTTGTGAAACAGATACTATGAAATTCAAATAACTGTATAAAAAAATCGGCTCTTATCCGTTTCCCGGGTATTTTTAATTTTTCCGGGACCGGAAAAAATAATACCCGGGACCGTCAGAAATACCCGGGACCAAAAAATAATACCCGGGACCTGAAAAAATATACGGGACCAGGTTTTATTGAAAAAACGCCCTTTGGAAATACCCGGGACCATCAGAAATAACCGGGACCTAAAAATAATACCCGGGACCAAAAAAAATATACGGGACCGGGTTTTATCAAACAGGTGCCCTTTGGAAATACCCGGGACCATCAGAAATACCCGGGACCAATGAAATATACGGGACCTGAAAAAACTTTTCCGGGACTGAAGAAATTTTTCCGCTAATCGAATTTTGACACCTGGGCCGTGTTTTTCCTAAGCCTGGTTCAGTAGTGGTGTTTTACGCTTTGAAAGGGTGAATCAAATGGCCCACTATCAGAAAAGGCTTAGGAAACACAACAAAAAAAGCTTCTGAGCGCACAAAATCGAGTGGGATGAGTCTCGGAAAAAAATTTTTGGGCCCC
>GL379787.1:529615-560510 GCA_000143925.2 Caenorhabditis brenneri | reverse complement strand
CAAGTTGATCATTGTTGGGCAGATTTTTCGTAGACCGTGATGGAATGGTCAGCCAGCGTGCCTTAGAAGAGTCAAGACCCTAAAAACCCTGTCTCACTTCAAAGCACATATAACCAGAGGGCAAAGACCCTCAAACTCCAGGTGATCGGGTGCGCTTTCCATCCCCATCGCCCGAGAGGAGGAGCAGATGGGGCTTGGGCATCCGGCGGAGCGGGCACAGAGGGAGGCTCTTCGACCCTCTTTCGATACACCTATAGAGTATTAGAGCCAGTTTCAAAGTCGCTTTTTTCAGTCAATGAGCCAATTAACTTCGTAAGAACGATCTGTAGAGGTGTTTTACGTCCGGAGCAGGCCTTGATGAAAAGGTTCTATCAGAAAAGGCTTAGGAAACACAACAAAAAAAGCTTCTGAGCGCACAAAATCGAGTGGGATGAGTCTCGGAAAAAAATTTTTGGGCCCCGGAAAAGTTTTTCAGGTCCCGTATATTTCATTGGTCCCGGGTATTTCTGCCGGTCCCGGGTATTTCCAAAAGGCATTTTTAAAATAAAACCTGGTCCCGTATATTTTTTTTGGTCCCGGGTATTATTTTTAGGTCCCGGGTATTTCTGACGGTCCCGGGTATTTCCAAAGGGCACCTGTTTGATAAAACCCGGTCCCGTATATTTTTTTTGGTCCCGGGTATTTTTTTCAGGTCCCGGGTATTTCTGACGGTCCCTGGTATTATTTTTTCCGGTCCCGGAAAAGTTAAAAATACCCGGGAAACGGATAAGAGCCAAAAAATCATATTAGGACGGAAAGAACTTCAGGGAGTTTGAGTAAATAATATTCTCCACCTCAAGAATAAGCAATAAAAACCGCGAAACCAGTGTTGCCGGACACATAAACACAAGAATTACAATGAGGACGAAATAACTATGAGCAATATGAAATATTGGTGTCTCACCGTTCTCAAGGTTGTTTAACCTTCTTTACTACAGTCAATTAGAATAAAACACGGTTCAATGATTCATATAAATTTATTATACAATACCGTTTCCAGTTGACCGATTCTGGCTGACTTTGAGCACGCACCACATGGTCAAAAATTTTTTATGGTCTAAAAATTTTGAGCATTCGAAATCTAGCTAGAAAAATGTTTTGACCATGTTGCGCGTGCTCAATGTCAGCCTTATCAAAAAAAAAAAACCAAAAAATTAAATGAGAATGAAATCAATCCTCCAATGCTGCCTGAGTAGGTGCGGCAACCACAAACTGTTTCTGAAAATTGTTCAGCCTTGAGGTCAAATCGGTTCTGACAGCTTCCAATTGTAGCCCCAACTCCTCCGCGTCCTCGCCAAACATTTGGATTTCGGTGAGGTCACGTCGATCGACAGCTGGACTGAGCAAAGTGCAAATGCGCAATATTTTGGTGCTCTCCATTGACTTTTTCAAGTGTTTCAGATAGTCCTGAATGCAAAAAGGCATTGAAATCGAGAAAAATAGAGAAAAAACTCACATTGCAAAGGTTCAATGCTTCTGGATGCACACGAAGATTATTCATCTTAAACTGTTCGAATCTTTCAACTCGAGACTTGAACAACTCGGTTTGTATGGTCACCGAATCGATATCCTCTTCTATACCGGCTTTAACATTACCCTTTTTCAAATTCTTTTTGAAAGTTTGTGGAGAGTCACTGATGCACTGAAAATTAATTTTCTTTCAGACTCTGCAGCTGGAAAACCTACACAAATGCTCAAAGTTTTCAAGTTTCCTAAAACTTTTTCAGTTGTTTGAACGACGGTTTGAAACTGCTTCAACAAATCTTTAGTGGCAGTTGTTGTATTCTGAATTTTCAGATCATTAAAAAGCTGGTCAAGTTGATCCGTTTTTTGTTTATTCTCGATAGATGCTTGTTTTCTGGAAGTTTCAAAATTCGAAGTCGATCAAAAAATCTACAATATCACCTTCTCTGTTCAATGCTATCTTTTTTGAGTTCAAACTCTTTGCCCAATAATTTTCTCTTTTCTTCTTGATGGTTTTTCTCCATTTCTTTCATTTCTTTGTAGAATAGTTTGTTCTGCTGGACTCGTTCTTGCTCAATATTCTGAAGTTCTTTTTCCCCATCCTGAATTCTTTGGAGTCCAAGTTTTTTAGCTTCCTCTAGTTGCTTGTTGGCATTTTTAATTTCTTCATCATGGGCGGCGCGGATTCTCTCGGTCTGAAAAAAGTCTTTGGTTTGGTTATGCTCAAGGAAATTTGCCGAGATTTCTCTATAAATTAAGCAATTTCTGTAAAAATCGTTGTTTTCTTTACCTCTATTTGATGTTTCGCATCCGCGGCTTTCCATTTCTCCAGACTCTCACTTTTCAGAACCTTCATCTCTTCAATATGATCCTGATTCCTTTTTTCCATCTTTTTTTCGAATTCCGCTTGGTCTGCATTAATTTCGATTTGCATTTGCCTGAAATACACTGACATAAGCACAGTATTTTATTTTGGGATAGAATTGATCCTTGTTATTTTTAGGTAAACTCACCCGATAATTTTCTTCTCCTCCGCTTTCAGCAGTCTCAAATATTCATCCGCTGCTTTCTGAGCCTTTTCCATGTATGCATCTTGCTCTTTATTTGCTGAAAAATCGTCAAATTTAGTTCAAGGCAGCGTATCTCGTTTGTCGTTAGAGTTGTCAAAATTTTTTCAACTAACGAAGTGTTTAAAATCAAGTGCTAAACATTTCTTTAGTTGACTTTATTTTGAAATTTCCACAGGCAACCGAGAAATACTGCTCTGAACATACGCTACCTGCTTCTCGACGTTCAACCTCTTTATCGTGAGCCGCATCCCTCACCTTTTGTTGTGTTTTCAGAATTTGAATAGTTTTAGTGTCCTGGAATTTAAATTTTTGTGGGATTTCGTAGTGAAAAAAAAGGATTTGGGCCACTCAGGCGAGGCCCGAAAGCCCGTTGGTCTTGGATTCGAGAAAAATAGTTTTTTTCAGTCACTGGCTAATGCAAAGGTTTCAAAATAAGATTCACCTTTTCCTGATGCTTCCTATCTGCTTCCCGTTTTTCCGCCGATTCACTCTTCAAATTCTTCATGTCTTCCGTGTAATCCATATAGATTTTCTCACGTTTCTTGCTGAAAACACAAACTTTCGTTAAAAGTTATACAGGTAGACCTCACCTAAGGCTCTCTTTCTCATCTAATCTCATCTGTTTTAAATTTTCATCCGCTGCTTTTTGTGTCCTCTCCATATAAGCGTTTTCCTCTTTTCTTGCTGGAAAAATTCCGAAAGATTAGGATTGTGTAGCAAAAAGGTAACATACCTGCTTCCCGAAGTTCCATCGCTTTTTTATAGTTTTCATTGCTTTCATTCTGTTGTTTTTCGAGAGCTTTGGCAGCTTTGGAGTCCTGGAATTTTTCGGAATCAGTTTTCGCTTCAAAAAAAATAGCAGTGAAATTCAGGGCGGGGCTCAGCGAAAATTAATCTAGAAAAAATAAATATTCAATATAATAATATATTTATATCCACGGATAAACCCTTTTCAAAACTTCCAGAAAGTGGATTCATAGCGGATTTGATTTCTAAGCTCCGCCCACTTTATGATCTTCTAGTTTTAATCCCTTTACCATCTTTTGATTTTCCTCATCTGCTTTCCGTTTCTCCGTCGACTCCTTACTCAAATTCTTCATGTCTTCCTTGTAATTCATATGCATTTGCTCTTGTTTCTTCCTGAAAAGAAAAATTGTACAAGATTCAAATCCAAGTTTCCCCGGTAAAAGAGAACTCTCTGATAGATTAGCAGTTTTTAGAAATATTTCCCTCTTAACGTCCATGCCGAAAATCTCTACAAGATGAGATATATAGCTTCTGGTAAAGTCTTCTTTTAGTGGCCTAGGAATCCGATGCGCGCGGCCATTATCTGTTTTCATTCATTTTTAAATACTTTTCATGTTTTCTAACAATTTTTACTGTTTTTTAGTTAGAAAAAGTCAAGTTACTGAAAAAAAAGCAAGCCTGCCTAGAAAAAAGCCTTTGCGTTCTGTACACCTCGTCCTATAGCGATTTTTCCATAGGCGTCAAGAGGGAAAATTTTCTGAAAACTGCTAATCAACCAGAATCAAAAAACCCACTCAATGCTCTCTTTCTCTTCTAATCTCATCTTTTCCAAATTTGCATCCGCTGCGTTTTGCGCCCTCTCCATGTTCGCGTTGTGCTCTCTCCTTGCTGAAAAACCACAAAATATTTTTCTTTTTAATTTTTATTCAAAACAAAATACCTGCTTCACGATGTTCGACCGCAATTTTGTGATTCTCATCTCTCAATCTTCGTTGCTCCGCGAGAGCTTCGAGAACTGCGGGATCCTGAATCAAAATATCCAGTTCCTTTGAAGTTTCTAATTTGAAAGCGAATCTTACGATTTTTCTTCCCTGGTATATTTTCACAACGGCATCAATACCTTTGTCAATCACTCTGATAGTCGGGTTATTAGCGGCGATCGTTTCTGAAATGTCGGAAACAAGTCCTCCATTTGTATCTCCATTAGTTCCTCCACTCATCTTTGAAGTTCTAAAAATTGAGCTTAAGAAAGTGAAACAGGAAGGCTAGGGGAAATTGTTCGAGCATTTTTCATGCATTTTTTACGCCAGCTTGTTGGACAGTGCGGTGTTTGCGGACCCTCTAACATTATATTACAGGCTTTGCAAACGGCAAGAGTTACCCTAGCTTTCCTATTATAGCACTGAAAACAGAAAAGAATAGAAAAACAAAAAATTGTGCTAGTTTTCAAATAATGAATTTGCAATGTAACCGTGGAGAGTTGAATTTTCTGATAAAAATTTTACTATTAGCAAGAAGCGCATTGGTCACTAGAGTTTTCAAACTTGGCAATTTTAACTGTGTGTGTAACTTTTGCAAAATTAGGGTACGTAATGTTTCATTGAACCTGATGTAAAAGAGGTTGATGTAAAAATTTGCCGAGATGGGTGGAGCAATTATTTAAGAGTGAGCAATATTTGTAGGGGCGCGGCATAATCAAAGGAGTTCGAGCACCAAGATTTTGTTGAGAAAAAATGAATATGTAAAGTAGAACAGGTTCCCAATAACAGAAGAAAAGATTTTAGAAAGGCAGCAAAAACAAATTTACAACCCAATGCTCCACTCTTTCCCTCGTGGAAACTCAAGAGACCGCGGCCAGTGAAGCCTGCAAATGAGCCGGAGATGCAAGGGCAGGTCGGTTTAATTATATAAGAGAGGAAAAAATTGACAAGAAACGACAAATAAATTTTTAGCAATGAGGAAGAATGAGGAAGAAAAGTAGCAAAGTAGTGGTAAATAAGTGCTCTCTTTCTCACTGTTAGATTGTGCAGAGAGCAGTTTTCACTGATAAGAGAAAAATGGAGTCCGGAGTTGACTATTATTATCTTAAGGAAAGGTTGTTTGCAGTTCCAGGGACCTGGAGGAAGAACAAAAATAGTTTTCGATCGTTTGTCTTGAATAGTTATTTTCGACTCTGTTCAAAGACAAAAACAGAAAATCCAAGCGATGATTATCAGAAGAATGACAGTTTTGGTTTGGAATAGATTTTCTTTGAGGAAATCTGAAATTGAATAAGATAGCAATAACCCCGTTACTGGTTAAACTTACCAAAATAGACTTCTTGAGTAGAAGGAGCAATAAGTTCTTTCAAGTCTTTGTTTTCAATTTGCAATTTAGAACCATTTTCGATGAGTGACAGCTCTGCAGTCAGGACATCAGTATCTGCTACGAAAGACCTTATTGCAGATAGGTCCCCATTCTCAAGTGCAGCTGGGAAAACTTCACATAATCCAAGCATTATGTCATGATCCATTGTTTCTTTTACTTGGGAGACGAAGCCCTGGAAACAAAATACGACGTTCGGCAAGCGAACGGCAAGTTGCCGCACAATTTTTTTGAAAACCTCACCCTGCAAACATCCACAGTGTTCCGATTAGCTTTTGATTCATTCAACAAAACCTCATGAAACTTTTGAAGCTGGCCTTGGAACTGGTAATGAAAAGTACGTAGATCGCATAATTCGCCAATGATTGCTGCGTTGAATGTCTCTGGAGAATCCTCTAAACACTGAAAAATACTTTTTTATCATAGTAAAGGCCATTATTCTATTATGAAACGGTTATATGAATTGATTTTGTTCTGAGCATAAAAACACCTTAAACTTCAATGTTATAGTTGACAATTTTTTGTGGGTCAAAGTCAAAATCAATGGCCTGAACTGAAACTTTACAAAAACAAGCAAACTCACCAAAAGTTTGAATATTATCAATGCGTTTTTTGTCAGGTACGACAGAGTCATAATTTTCAAATACTCTTTCAGAACGGCGCACGTTGCAATTCGTTCTCTTTCTTGTTCGAGCTCTACACATTGTTTATCAAAGAGATCCGCATAGTGCCAACTTTCCATTCCCATTTGAGAATCCTGCAACTTTTTTCTGAGACTTTCCAAGCGCTCAATGTTTTGTTCTCCTTTGTCTATGGCATCTTTTATTTTGAGTTGAGACTCGTACATTTCTTTCATCAAAGTTCGTCGTAAATCTCCTTTCTGAAAAAATATAAGAAGTTTGAAGTTTGAAAGAATAGGTTTTATAATTACTATTGCGAAATAATTTTGTTCGAGTCTCATCAACCTATGATCCATTGTTTCCAGTGGTAGACAATGCCTGTGACTTTCTCTCTTGGTCTGAAAAAAGGAACTAAAAATGGACGAAAATGGGTTTGCAGAACTTTAGAGTATTTCAGATATATATTAAAGAAAAAACGTCAGGAAGTTTGTGTAGATAATATTATTCGCATTAAGAATTAGCAATACAATCTGCGAAACTAACGTTGCCTGATATATATACATAAGGATTACAATGAGGAAGAATTAACGGTGAGAAATATAAAATATTGGTGTTTCTCTCTTCTCAAGGTTGTTTTTTCGTGATGGAAAGAATTTATTTTATGCGAAGCAAACGTTGTTCATCGACAAAAACAGAGAATCCATGCGATGATTATCAGAAGAATGACAGTCTTGGTTTGGAATAGACTTTCTTTGAGAAAATCTGAAATTTATTTGAATAACAGTAACCCATTTTATTGGTTAAACTCACCAATAAAAACTTCTTGAGTGGAAGGAGCAGTTAGTTCTTTCAAGTCCTTGTTTTCGATTTGTAACTTTGACCCATTTTTGATATTTGACAGTTCTGAAGCCAGGACTTCTGCATCTGCTCCAAAGGATTTTATTGCAGATTGATTCCCATCTTCAAGTGCAGCTGGGAGGACTCCACATATTCCAAGCATTGTCTCATGATCCATTGTGTCTTTCACTAGGGATATAAAACCCTGGAAATAAATTAGTTTAATAACGACCTAGAAGAATAGCGGCAAGTTAACGGCAAGTTGCCAGGCAAGCAGTTTCAAAACTCACCCTGCAAGCGTCCACAGTATTTCTATTAGCGTTAGGTTCATCCAACAGAAACTGAGGGAACCTTTCGAACTGATCCCGAAACTTTTCACGAAAAGCAGAAAGATTGTCTAGCTCAAATTTGATCTTTGCTTTGAATGACTCTGACCAATCCTCTAGACACTGAAATATTTAATTAGCACTGTTTAAAACAAAAAAAAGAACTAAACTCACATAAAGTTTGATCATTTTCAATGACACTTTTGCTTCGTACGACGTATTCATAATTTTCAAATACTCTTTCATAATGGCCACCGTTGCAATCCGTTCCCTTTCTTTTTCAAGCTCCACACATTGCTTATCAAGGAGCTCCGCATAGTGTCGACGTTCCATTTCCATTTGAGACTTTTTCTGTTCAATCAACTGCTTCCTCAGGTTCTTCTCACTAGTCCTCAGTTGTCCCACCGTTCTTCCATACTTCTCCTCCATTTCTTTCTTCTCATTTTCGTATTTTCTTAGTTCAGTCTCTCGTTTCTGCTCGGTTTTCTTCTTCTCATTTTCCAAACGTTCAATGTTTCGTTTTCCTTCATTTATGGCATTTTCCAGTTTGAGTTGGGTCTCTCGTCGTTCCTCCTTGAAAGCTCGTTGTAGCTCTTCTTTCTGGAATGAAATTATAGTTGTAGACATGAAAAAATTTGTTTTTTGGTGTACCTCTCTCCGATGATTCTCTCCTAATCTTCTCATTCTGGGATCCTCCTCTATCGGTTCCGGATGTCGATAATGGGAACTAAAATTGTAAAAGCTTGAAATAATTCTTAAAAATTCACTATTCATTATGCATCTTTTTGCAAAACAAATATGTAAGAATTTCGTTATAATGGGGGGAAAAATTGATGTAAAACGAAACAATTTGTCAAAAAAAATTGAATTAAAACTCACCCATTACTTTGTTCGTTACCCATTTTGCCAAATTGAAATCAAGAAACAATGTTCAGAAGTTTGATTGAATAATATGTAACATAACCTTAAGAATTGGCAATAAAGTTGCGAAATGCGTGTCGACCGACATGTTAGACTGAGGACAAAATAACAATGAGCAATATGAAATATTGGTGGGAAAAATGTACTCAAGGCTGTTTTACCATCTTGCTTGTATCGAATAATAAAATATATAGTTTTCGACAATTGATGAAGTTTATTGTTAAATCAGTATAGTTGAAGTTCAAGGTTATAGGACAGAAAAATTATGTTCGGGGACCGAAGACGCCACGAAGCTAACGGAGAATGAATGTAAGACCACGGAACAAATCATTAAGAGTTACTGGAAATTTCACCGAGTGTATTTTTGAAATGGATCACGGTTCGACGATATAATCAATTCACACAAAAATCAATCACTCAATGCTGCCTGAGTAGGTGCCGCAGATACAAACTTCGCAGTCAAATCATTCAAACCCAGTGTCAATTTGCCTGTAACCTCCTCCAATTGCAGTGACAACACCTTCGCCTTCTCGCCACAATCTTTGATTTTTGCAAGCTCACAGCTCTCGACAGCTGGACCAAGAAGAGTGTTGATGCGCAAAATATCCTCGCTTTCCATTGATTTCTTGAACTGTGCGAGGAACTCCTGGAAACAAATTCTTAAGAGGTTATAAAACATTATTGCTGGATTTTTCTCTTCCATCGCGGCAAGACCATGTAGGGTAATTGCGCGCACCTTTAAATTTTCTCGTAAATCCCCACCGATTTTTTTCGCTACCCCTGAATAACCCCATTAAAAACCCACATTGCAAAGTCTTAATGCTTCCGGATGCACATTCGAACTATTCATCTTGAATTGTTCAAAGTTGCGAGCTCGAGTTTTGAATGATTCGAGTTCCATGGCCATAGAGTTCAAATCAAGTTTTATATAGGCTTTGTGACTTTCAGGAGTGTCGCACTGGAAAAAAAAGAAATTATTATTATTAAATAAACTATGTAAGAAAACGTACACATATGCTCAAGCTTTTCAAGTTTCCTTGAGTGGTCTCAATGGTTTCAACCACCTTTTTGAACTGATCTAGCACAAGTTTAGTGGAATTGGTTGTAAGTTTGTTTTTGAGATCCTTGAACAGCTGGTCAAGTTTTTTCATGTTCTCTTTATTTTCTATGGATGCCTGTTTCCTGAAAAATTAAGTCATCGAGGTAGGAAAAATCCAAAAATCACGAAAGTCACCTTCGCTCCTCGATACTTTCTTTTTTGAGCTCAAACTCATCTTCCAGCAATTTTCTCTTCTCGTCTAGATGATTTTTCTCCATTTGTCTCATGTCTTTAGAAAATTGCTCATTCTGCTGGAATCGCTCTTGCTCAATTTTTTGAAGAGCATTTTCAGCGACACCGATTTTTTGTAAGCCGAGTTTTCTAGCTTCCTCAAGTTTTTTGTTGGCTTCTCTCTTTTCTTCATCATGAGCGGCGCGGAGTTTTTGAGTCTAGAAGAAAAAAATGATATTAAAAGAAACCGGTGAAATCGAAATCGTGTCGCAACCATTTTCCGTGCCACATTAACTAATTTTATGGCATAACTACGGCAAAAAATGGTAAAAGCGAAAAAACCTGAAAATCAGCATCATGCGACAAAAAACGACATTATGCCATCGAGATGCTATAGTGCCCAGGAATACAGCATAATGCAAGCAGCATTCAAAGTAAGTGGCTACAAACTACAAAATGCATCGAGCTACGTAGTGTCGACTTTCAGCTTGCGTCTTTATTAACGTCTCACCTGCTAGTCAAAGTCTGATTTTCAATCACTTTTTTGAATTCTCAAGTTACAGCCTGTTTTTTTCAGTATGGGAGAAACGTATGTTTGCTCTTCTGAACCAAAAAAACTGCCAGGAAGCTGAAATTTGAAGCGAAAAAATTGAAAATCAGACTTCAGTGTGCAGATCAGACGGTAATAAAAACGCAAGCTGCGAGTTGACTTTGAACAGTGTAATTCTTGCATTTTTGTAACTTGTAGCAGCTTTGAACTCGTCGTAGAAGTTATACATCCTTAACACTCTGATGTCATTCTTACCTCCTCCTGATGCTTCTTATCCTCTGCCTTCCATTCCTCCATCGACTTATTTTTCAAATCCTTCATTTCTTCACTGTGATTCTTGTTCCTTTTTTCCATTTCCTCTTCAAATTTCGCTTGATCAGAATCAATTTTCTCTTGCATTCTTCTGAAATCACATCTTTCTTTTATTTTTCCTTTCATACCCACCGAATGCTCTCTTTCTCATCCAATCTTAACTGCCTCAAATTCTCATCCGCTGCTTTTTGTGCACTTTCCATCTTAGCGTTGTGCTCTTTTCTTTCTGAACCCTTCAACATGTAGAAGGGTTAATATTCAAAAAAGTTACCTGCATTGCGCCGCTCAACCTCCTTTTTGTAATTCTCATCGCTCCGTTTTTGCTGCTCTTCCAGCATCCGAATAACTTTAGGGTCCTGAAAACCTAAAAGTCAGTGATCTTGAAATCCAAAGAAATACAATTTACGGTTCCCCTTCCACCAAATATCGTCCTAATCCCATCAACTACAGTTCCAACCACTTCAACGATAGGGTTTTTTGGTAAGTTAGGAATGTTTGGAGAACCGGGGAAACAGCCGCCATTTCCCATTCCTGGCAAGTTGTTGTCACACATTTTGAAGATATCTGGAAAAGATGATTGTAATTTTTTTGGAAAAAATGTTTAGCAAAGTATTCAAAAAGTAGTTTCCAAAGCAGCAAAACAATTTCTTCGTTTTTTTGATGTATGCAATTTTATTATGAGCAAGAACGGGTTTTACTATTAGCAATATGATTCAATTGACACCGAGGGTCAGTAGGATAAAGATGAGCAATTTCATCGGTTTTTTTGTTAAACAAGATAAAAATAATGTTGAGGAGGGCACTTGAAGGTGATTTATTAGAAAAAAGAACATGTAAAACAGAAATGTCAGAAAAATGACTGGTGAGATGGAGCAACATATTAGGGTGAGCAATGTTCGGAGGGGCGGGGGACTAACTGATCCACTTTCATCGTAACAAAGTTCAGAAATCTAAATTCCATATTTTGGAATAACCATAGCTCAATCAAAGATGCCAACTTTAGGTTCTTGTTAACATGCCAATTATTTTTATAAGTATCTGAGCTCTTATATGAACCAGTTCAACAAAAAAGAGCCAAAATTCAAGAAATTGAACCTGAACAACATAAATAAGCCGGAATCATTAATCTTTAATCGGCCACATCTCCAATCCTTCCAGTTTTGCCTTCAATGATCTATCAAATCAGGTTCCGAGAGTTCCTTATTGAAAACACCGAACATCATTGTCAGCTCCATATTATTCTTCAATTCATGATGAGATTTCATGATTGTATTCACAATTTTTGTCAGTTTTATCAATCTGCCAGCATACTTCCTGGATGCTTCATTTTTGATGAAGTACTCATGCAAGTTGTTTCCTAGCTTATCGCGTACAAGTTCACTGATTTCTAGGACATGTCCTTGCATGGTTTTTCCTGGAAAAATAGGTTGAAGAATGTCTCTGCAGGTCGCAATTAAAGGTGTTCAGCTCGGAATGATTCTACTCAATCGCTGTCTCTAATTTTTTTTCCAACCTGCAACTTGCCAGCTCAGCTCACTGAGCATGAATGCCATTTCAATTGACGTTGGCTTCAACTCCAGTAAACTTTTGGAAGACCGATGGAACATTTGAAACCAGGTATTTCGAAAACACTCCCTCATCCGTTCATTTGGTATGTTTGTGATTTCAGAAAAGTCTAATATAGTGTCCCGAGTGAAAATGTGTTGGTCAGTTACAACGAATTTCTGAAAATTGATTCTAAAAGGAGCTACATTACCCCGTCTTCTCACGTCTTCTTCTACTGTTTCCTTCCCAAACAAGCTTAAGGACATCTCATATCGTTCGAATCTCCGCCAAATATTCCAGATCAATTTGAAAAATTGGAACTAAAGAATCTAAATTGACTGAATGTTTCCCGAAAAGCTATACCTTCTCTTCCTGCCCCAGCGTCTGAAAATCCGTAGAATGTTCCAACCACACTGCGACAACCAACATTTGCTGCTGATAGATTCCCCATAATTCCATGATTTTACATTTCTTGAGAAATCTCATAGATTTTTCGGTTCTCTGGAAGCTTCTCCATTTGTTCAGTGCAAATTCAGTCAGTTTGTTCATTTTCATGAATCGAGGAGATTTGTGGAGGGCATTCTGAAAATAGACAGGGTCTGAGGAAATTAAGAGTGAAGCTTACTTCATTCAAAACCTTCATAACTTTCTGTTTGATAACTGAGGCATCCACGACTCCTTTAGAAGTGGAAGCAACTGCTGATCTGTCGGAAGGACTAGGTATTGTCCTGGGGACCGGTGTTCTGACTCGTGGGTCTCGGAGAAATTGCACATCTAAACCTTGAATTTTGTGATAACGAAAATTCTAGATGAAGGGTAATATTAACTCACTCAAAGTGGTCATGCCAGCCGACAAACATTTCTGGAATCGGCAGAATTGGCAGTGGTGTCTGTAAAATGGTTTTTCGAAAGGAATCAGTTTTTCGGTCAGGGGGATATGCCTTCCATCACTCTTGAGTTTACAATCTTCTTTTTCATCCTTGCAGATGTACTTGTCTTGCCGATTCCTCACTATTGACCTTCTACAAGTTCAAGAGTCGAAGACAAAAAAAAAGAAGGGCCAAACCTGAAAAACGCCGCACATGCTCTACAGGACACCACTCCAAAGTGAACACCATGAGCGGAACCTTGACAAATTTGGCATAAAACTGTCATTTTGTACAAAATTAATTGGAAGTTGAAAAAACAAACGCCAACATAAGGGACCTAATACTTGAACTGTCCTTCTATAAAGACTACGAAAACAAATACTGCACAATTATTTCAAGATTGATTCTGATACTAGAATATGATAGATCCTGCCGTCAAAAATTGTGAAAACACTTAATGTTTTGGTAAGGAAGTATGAAGTGGATAGAAAGGAAGTGCTCCTTTTTTTGATGAATAAGCTGTTTTTTTTTTGAAAAATATTATAACGATGCTTCATGAGACATGATGACGATGTTTTTTAGTCTTTGGAGTTTTGCTTGTCTGTTTGTGTGTTGGTATGTTTATACTCCCGTCAGAACAAAACACAATCTTTCAAAATATTTTATTCATTTCTTAAAAAACGCCCAAGAAACGAAAATCTTCCTAACTGCCTTCCTATAAGGCTCATGTACAACTAACATTATAATTGTGGATATAACTCCATGGAGACTTATAACAGTGATACAAAAATTATTCATAAACTGGCTATAAAACTGAAAAGTCATTGAGAATGCGTAGTATATTCCAGGAGAGACCATGGTGAAAGTAGGGGTGATCACCTGGATTACTATAATTATTAGAAATTTCCTCTGAAGTTGATTGGTCTTCTGAGATCGATTTGTTTGATGTAAGGCGTGTCTCAATCGTAGAAATAATAATTTGCAGATGAGAACTCCCTCAAAAGAGAAGATGCAGGCTGGAATTAGTGTGCCGTCTCGTGAGAAAATCTCTGTGTTTCTCGTTTACTCGGCTCACGTTTTTCTCGTTCTCGTCTCGTCTCGTCCCGTCTCGTTCTATTCTCGTCTCGTTCTCGTCTCGTCTCGTCTCGTCTCGTTCTCGTCTCGTCTCGTTCTCGACTCATTCTCGAATATATTTTTTCTCGACCATTTCTCGTCTTTTCTCGTTCTCGTTTTCTCGAAACGTCATTTCATATCTATTTTAATGAGCAAGCATATAAATAGAAATCAGATCAAGTCTGATTCAGTTTACTGAATAAAAAAAAAGGTTGACACAGAAAAAAAATTCTACGAAATCGTGTGGGCGCATTTTCAAACAGTTTGCTAAAATTAACAGAACTTTATTCATAAATGATAGTGATAAATAGATATGTCCAATGACCCGAAAGTATTTATAAAAACAAAAAACATGACTTTCATCTAATCAGAATCAGAAACCACAACAGCTGTTCTTCTTCTCTTGGCCCCACTCTTCTTTCGAGTCGTTCTAGCATTTGTAGTTGGTTTGGCAATGATATCTTCCGCATTTGTTGTAGATATAGTAGTCTGAACTGGAGGGGGAATAGGTAGCCCAGGAGTGTAAATCAAATCATTTATCTTATAAACATCTTCTCCGTCAGTCGCCTCAACATCACTATCCATCTCTTGTACTCTTTGTGTCTTGAACTGCTTGGAATTTTTCCTAAAAAAAAATGAAATGCAACGGTTTCACCATGAGCAAACCTACTTAACAAGAGCCGCCCTAGATGCAACTTGTAGAAGCATATCTACAGTCTCTGCCTTCATTTGGTTTCTTTTGATATCTCTTCTATATACTAAAGGAATAGTTCTGTGTGTGTGTCCAGCGCTTATCAGTGAATAACTTTTGTACCCCTCGACCGTTTCCTATCATATTTGGCATGTGGTCATGGGTCACCGAGCGCTTCAATTCTATAAAGTTTGAAGCACGGGTTACTGTAGGATTACGGTAGCTACAGTAACCAGATAACTCAGCGAAAGCTAGAAAACGGGTTCGAAGTGCTCAGAATTGTTCCATTTTTTGCACGTACTATCTAAGGGATTCCAATAGTACACCATCAAAAAATGGTGGCGATTACTGTAGGATTACGGTAGTTATGGTACTCCGAAAACTCAACTGGCAAGCTCTTGATGAATAACCTTCCAGAACATTCTCCTACTTCCCAGAAACTTCTAGAAACTTCCAGAAACTTCCAGAAACTTCCAGAAACTTTTAGAAACTTTTGGCGGAAATTCAAATTTTCGAAATTTTTGGCGGGAATTCAAGTTTTCGAAGTTTTTGGCGGGAACTCAAATTAGCAACATTTTTGGAACAGGAAGAAGGCTTAGGGTGCATCACTGCCCAATGATCAAAAATGAGATTGAGCATGGCAAATTTAACCCCCATTGAGGAGCGCAGCGACGAACAAAAAGGAGGTGAGCCGCCGTAGGCGGCGCCACCGACTGGTTACTCACTAGTTGAGAAGCGTTACTGAAAAAAAGAGTTTGAAAATTGAAAACATTGTTTTCAAACCTAAAAAGTCTTTCGGTACATGCACTGGAACTGGGCACCGATAGAAGTTCGCGAGATATTTTTGAAAGAATCGGATAAGTGCTGTGATGATCACTCCAAAATCTCAGGGGATCCGAGAACTCGTCAGGCCGAGAGGATAGAAGTTGCTCCTTGTATACTCCAATTTCTTTCTGAAAAATCTTCACAGTGTGAAGAAAAAATAAGGATATTACCTGAAGTGACTTTGTTGGTGTGTTCAACGTCTTTTTTCGCATCAATTTTTGCAATGCTGAAGGACGCGGGGAAGATTTAGAAGCACTGATCGAATATGAGTTGGAAGACAACAAGGAAGAAGAAGGCGAGGATGAAATTGGGACCGGTGATGAAATTTGAGTCAGGTGTTGATAATCTCCTTCTGTATATTTTTTACATTACTCTCTACACACCTGTATACTTACCGAAACGATTAATAAAATCAAGTTGGGCCATTTCCCAATCTAAGTCAGTTGCAATTTCTTCGAAATAGCCAAATCTCGGATCAATTAATGTCATAAGCATCAACTCCCGATCGTCAGTAATGTTACCAAATCTACAAAAAATGTTCACATTCTGCGATGGGTCTTGCATACCTGTCAGTGAATTTGTCCCAAATCATTTGACCTGTGCTGGTGTAAAAATAGTCATCCGATTCGATATGGTTTTTCAGGGCAATTACTTCAGGTATTATTAGGCTAGCAGACGAATCGTCGCCTTCAAGCTAAAAATATTTTTTGAAGAATTGAAATTCTGAGTTTTACCCACTTTTGTCATAATTGAAAAAGCCTCTTCCATAATTGACAGACACGCATTGGCAATATCGTTTTCATCGTCAGTTGGGGCCAGGTGTGCTAAGTCTCCGTCGTTTCGAATCACATTTCTCTGAAAATAACAAATAAGTCATACAACTCGAATCTGAGAATACTCACACTTTTGATAAAGTCTCTGACCTGCAGGAAGCATCCACCCCAGCGAGTTACGGAGTATGTTTTTGGAACCGCCGCGTTTTCTCCAAGAGCACGAGATATTCTAAAAATGCATCATATCTGAATTTTAGTATTTGGATTCTTACGCGATAAATTTCTCCTTTGCAGCAGCACTTCTGGATAAGATTACAGTACATTTCTTGGACTTATCCACAATTGAAGACATTTGTGTTGTGGTGAAAACGTCTTTGAAAAAAAGGGACAATTTGTGGCAAATACATGTTGTACTGAAATGTTGGAAAATCATATAAATTATTTTTAATCACCGAACGTACCGTTTCAACTGTAGAATCTCACACGCCTTCACCACATTCGATCCCGCGTCAGTTACTGCATACGAAACTTGTTCCATCTTAATGTCAACTGTTTCGAGGGTTTCCACTAACAACTTGGCAATATTGTCAGCGGTTGCTCGACCTTCTAATCTTGGAGCTCCAACGAGATGGATCTTCCTTTCAAAGTTCTCATCTATGAGAATAAGGAAGACACCAAATGAATGGAAGCGGAGGTTTCTGGATGTCCAGCCATCAAATGCTAGACATAAATCCTGAAATACTGTTTTGAATTTTTTTTTCAAATTCTCAATTTACCTTAGCATTCTTGAGCGAATTCGCTACTTCCCTCCTTCCATTGTTTGCGATATTCGAAATCAATTTCTTAGTTGAGTCAGCAGTTACATTTATATTGACCCCCTCTTTCTCAAGAAATTTAAGAAAGTAAAAGTTCTCAGTGAACCGGAAAGGGATACCAGCAGTAGCCACGGCCCTAAAATATGTAGTTGTTGATTGCAGTAGCATCTACATGTATTAACTTACAATGCTAAAAGCTCAGCAGATGAAGTACTCGGCTCGTTGTGTTTTTTATTGCTGTTGAGAGCCTAAACTGTTCAACATTTTTTTCAAGAATCTCGTTAATTTGACATACCTCCTGGTATTCCCGTGGGTGATACCTCTCCGCATGCTTATGCAAACCGGTCGTATTCCCATCTTTTGTTAAAAGAGATGAGTTGCAAGTACGACACTTCGAATGTGAAGGATTCACATAGTCGTAAAGTTTCCATAGTGGGCTTCTTTTGACATCTATTCCGGCACGAAGCATCTGAATTTCATAATCAGAGTGAAACATTGCAAATAATTTGAAAAAAAAGAAAAATTAAATGAAAAAAGAGAAACTGCTTCTCAATGTAAAACGGGCTGTTTTAATACCGCCCATGTGAGAGCCACGTGGCACGCGCAAAAACGACGTGAACACAAACATCGCGTGAATTAATTTTTGCGTGAAGGTTTTTTGAGTAGGTCGGCAGATCAGAGGCAGAGACGGAGTAAAACTGAAAAAAAGAGGAGGGGGTATAGACAATTAGGGTCATTGTTCTCATTTTGAAACGTGGCGCAGGCGGTTACGCTCTCGTCACTTGCCTGCTGACCCGTGGTTCAAACCCACCAGAAGTGATTTCATAGAATTTTTTTTCTGTGTCAACCTTTTTTTTATTTAGTAAACTTAATCAGACTTGATCTGATTGCTATTTATATGCTTGCTCATTAAAATAGATATGAAATGACGTTTCGAGAAAACGAGAACGAGAAAAGACGAGAAATGGTCGAGAAAAAATATATTCGAGAATGAGTCGAGAACGAGACGAGACGAGAACGAGACGAGACGAGACGAGACGAGAACGAGACGAGAATAGAACGAGACGGGACGAGACGAGACGAAAACGATACGAGAAAACATGATTCTCGGCGTATTTCTCGTTCATAGACGAGACATTTCTCACGAGACGGTACACTAGCTGGAATGCATACTGACAAAAATCCACAGTAACCATCCAGAGATAAGACGAATGTGAAGGCTGTTACAGGGAGTTCCGGGTAGTTCTGAAAAAAAATTCTGTGAAAATTTTGAAAAAGAGCCAAAGAATCGAACCTCTCTAACAAAATCCATCGCAATGTTTTGATCGGGTATCATTAGAAGTGGTGGAATAAAACTGACAATTGCCATGAGGTACTGTGCAGATAGGAATGGATAACGAACCTTATGCCACCAGTGAGTTTTGACGAATACTAGGCAGAAACGGTTTTCAAACAAGGAGATGATAAATGCGGAGGTTACTGTAAATCGTAAAGTTTTGGGATTTTGCGTAGGAGACACAGACAGTCTCATTTGAAGAAGAAAAGCTGATCACAGGAGAGCTGAACAGCCTCGTTCCCTGCGTCTCCTCAATCAGTATGCAATTATTGATAGACGCAGACAACTAGACAGTCTAGTTGTCTGGGTCTCGCAAACCAACTTGTTGCTTTCCTTAGGCGCAGACTGCGAGACTATCTAGATGCCTGCTTCGTCTGTCAATGTCAGCTTTCTGACTAGGGAGACTCCGACATCTAGACACGCTCGTTGTCTGCGTCTCCGCTCTCTTGCACTCGAAAAGTTTTAAAAAACTCACAAAGCATCGTTGTAACCGCCAAATACAGCTGCAACTCTACTGAAACACCCAGCTCACTCAAAATCCCCATAGGCTCCCCAGCGAAGGCTGGGAATATCAAAAACGGACACATCAAAATACTCAATGTAAAATCAGAAATCATACTAAATACTTGTAAAATAAACATATTCCATTTCACGGATTTCAAATTTTTTGGGGTCTTGAAAAGGATACAATAAGTGCCAAGAATGTGAATTGGGACTGCGAAAACAGTAAAAACATGAAACGTTCGAACAAGAAATTCGGGCGTTGATAGGAATGAGAGGCTCATTTGTGGCTAGTGAAATAACATATTTCTTTTTTTCATTTCGAAAAAAATAGGGAGAAAAACAAGTCAAGATCTAAGACCACCA
The DNA here is from genome assembly GCA_000143925.2 of Caenorhabditis brenneri. Classification (NCBI taxonomy): domain Eukaryota; kingdom Metazoa; phylum Nematoda; class Chromadorea; order Rhabditida; family Rhabditidae; genus Caenorhabditis; species Caenorhabditis brenneri. The sequence continues at coordinate 541,156 of GL379787.1, read as the reverse complement.
TCTGTTGAGACATCCTAATTACAGGTTTTCGAACCTTCAGATATTCAAAAATTGAAGCAAGGTGTGCAGTTATGTTCAAGATTTTTGTGATTTGTGCAACTCAAATAAAATATGAAAAAATTCATTAAAAATTTTCGATATAATTTTCTAGAACTTCATTGAAAAAAAGAAACCAAGGATCACATTTCTATACGGTTCGTGTATTGCCAGCATCGCAATAGTGGCGGTAACCCCATGAAGAGATGCCAGTAGCATACAAAGACTGTTCAAGTCTTGGTTGTAATACGACCAATTCATCGAGTAACGGATATAGGTGGAAGGTATCACAAGAGTGACGAATGGAATGGAGTTCTGGATAAAATGAGAATAGACTTAGAGAGGCTCAGGCAACGAGACTGCCTAAGTGTCTGCGTCTGACCACGCGCTGATCTGAAAGACGCAGACAATGAGACTGTCTTGTTGTCTGCGTCTTCAAGAGTAAAGCGAGTCTTTGATTTGAGAGACGCAGACAACGAGACTGTCTTGGTGTCTGCGTCTATTCATGCACTGATCTGAGAGACGCAGACAACCAGATTGTTTATTGCCTTTGCGTCTATCAGTAGGTTGAGCTGAGAGACGCAGACTATGAGACTGTCCAGCAGTCTGTGTCTATCCAGGGGCTGTTCTGAGAGACGCAGACAACAAGACTATCTAGCTGTCCACGTCTATCAAGATCATTTTGGCTGATTTGAGAGACGAAGACAACGAGACTGTCTAGCTGTCTGCGTCTCCCTTACTGCTCATCAAAAAACTCTACCTGAATTAAAATCGCATTCAAAAACTTCTTCTGCAGTTCATATGTATTCTGGGAAAAGCCCCCTTGTTTCAAATTCTTCCGGAACCGCAAATACAGAATTAGACAAAATATTAGTACTTCATATAAAGTGAACGTGCCAGTTATGACAATCGAGAAAAACGGAGCATAACCGTCCAATGAGATGACGAATAAATCCGAGGAATATTGAGAGAATGGGATTTGTGGAAATTTCTGGAACTTCTTTTTTAGCAAACGAAAACTCGACAAGGACAAACTTTTTGGAGCATTTCTAATGCATTTTTTTGGTCAGGAATCAGTGAAATAGCTGGTAGAAAACTGACGATAGCAATTATATACTGAGCAATTAGGAATGGATATCTGACATACACCCACCATGAAGAACTAGCAAATAGCAGGTAGAACCGGTTTTCAAATAGAGATACAACGGCAGCGGAGACTACTGGAATAGGATTGTGTGAGACGCAGAGAGCCCAGATGATCTGGTTGTCTGCGTCTCTCAAATCGGATCGGGAGAAAACAGGCTAGACGCAGACAACTAGACAATCTCGCTGCCTGCGTCTCTCGAATCCGTTTATCTCTATATATAGACGCAGGCAGCCAGACAGTCTTGTTGTTTGCGTCTCCTCGAACCAAAAAAACTCACGAAAAAAGGCAGTAAACATCACGTAGACCTGAATTGCTGGTGAAACTCCCCAACTCAAAAGAACTCCCTTAAACTCTCCAGCAAACGCTGGCAACACCATAAAAGGACAGACCAGAACACTCAAAATAAAATCCAACAACATACTGAAGAACTGCACCCAAAACATGCTCCATTTGATTGATTCCATTATTTTAGGCGTCTTGAACAGAATACAAAAAATGCCGAAAATATGAATGGGGACGGCGAGGATTGTGAAAATATGAAAAGTTCGAGTAACAAGTTCCGGGGAAGACAGAAAGGAAGTGTTCATTTTGACTATGAATTCTGAACAGACTTTGGTTTTTTTCCCTATTGTTGTGAGGTTTTTTGAGACGTAGGAGACGTGAAGATGTGTCATTAGAGGATTCTTTCTTCAAAACATGTTTTTAGCTTTGTTTTTATACGGAAAGCTCCCAGTGGAAAATCGCCGATTTCAGCTTGAGAGACGCAGACAACGAGATTGTCTAGGCGTCTGCGTCTATCAGGATGCTGATATGAGAGACGCAGGCAACGAAACTGTCTAGGTGCCTGCGTCTATAAAAACGAGCGAAAAGAAGTTAGAAACCCAGACAACGAGAGAGTCTAGTTGCCTGTGTCTATCAATACCTGAATGTGCGAGTGGCAGACAACGAAACTGACTAGCTGTCTGCGTCAGTAGCTTATCGCTGATCATAAACATTTATCTGATACAAAATTGCAATCAAAAAGTTAATTCCTCCAAAATCCACGTAAATCCATCATGCTCTTCACTGCATTTCGATACGGATCATGGACCAAAATCATCATAATTGTGGACATGACTCCATGTAGAGATACCATTATCATACACAAATTATTCAGAAACTGGTTGTAATAGGACCAATTCATTGAGAACCGGAAGTAGAAAGCAGGCAGGACAAGAGTTAGGAATGGAACAGAGTTCTGAAACGGGCAACGAGGGTAGAGTTACAGAAACGCAGACAACGAGACTGTCTATGAGTCTGCGTCTAGTTGTTCTTCGTCAAGTTTAGTTCAATAAACACAGACACCTAGACAGTCCCGTTGTCTGCGTCTATCTAAACGCTGACTTGAGAGACCCAGACAACGAGCGAGTCTAATTGTCTGCGTCTCGCAGGAAAATCAAACCGTGAACTTTTACCTGAATAAAAATCGCAATCAAAAACTTCTTCTGCAATTCGTAACCAGAATTGGAGCAGGTCACTCGAACAACATTTTTTCTCATTTTCAAAAACAGCAGCACACAAAATAAAACCACTTCATAATACATGATTGCTCCAGTCAGCACGATTGAAAGAAATGGAGCATAGCCGTCCAGTGAGATGATAAATAAAGATGGAGAGTATTGAGATAATGGGATTTGTGGGAACTTCTGAAAACAATTTGAATTTGGGAATGCAAAACAGAAAACGGAACTTACTTTCTGAAGCACTTCCAATGCTTGTTTTTGATCCGGAATCAATGAAATTACTGGTAGAAAACTGGCAAAAGCAATTAGGTACTGAGAAACTAGAAATGGATATCTGGCACATCGCCACCATGATGTTTTGGCACATAGTAGGTAGAAACGGCTTTCAAATAAGCAGACAATTGCAGCAGATACTACTGTAACAAGCTTTTGGATAGACGCAGACAGGTAGACAGCCTTGTTGTCTGTGTCTCTCAATTCAGCAAGCTGTTTCAGTGAGACGCAGAGAGTTAGACTGCTCCGATTTCTGCGTCTCGTCAAGCAGTCATCTTTAGACGCAGACGGCTAGACTGTCTCGATGTCTGCGTCTCTTCCACCAACATGTTACTACTGACAGACGCAAATAACTAGACAGTCTCGTTGTCTGTTACTCGTTTATCAACATTCTGGTTTTCAAAGACGCAGACAGCGAGGCAGTCTCGTTGACTGATTCTCCTCAAACTCACAAAATATAGCGGTGAACATCAAGTAGACCTGAATCCCGGGAGGAACTCCAAAATCAGAAAAAATCCCTAAAAACTCTCCTGCAAAAACTGGAAACACAAAGAATGGGCAAACAAAAAAACTGAACATAAAATCAGAGATCATACTGAAAACTTGAATCGCAAGCATATTCCATTTCACTGATTCCATGGATTTTGGAGTTTTGAACAGAATACAATAGGTGCCAAGGATATGGACAGGTATCTCAATTATGGAATACATTTTGAAGCTTTGGGATAAGAAATCTGGGTTTGAGAGGAAGGAAGTGTTCATGATTTTAGTTTTGAACAGGGAGGAAAAAAACGAGAAGGGGGATGGAGGAAAATTACCAATCAGTTAGAAAAAACAGCTTGATTAGATTTTTTTGCGAACAACAAGGAAAACTCGTTCCGAGTAGCTCTAATTCAAGAGAACTACAACCTAACAATCTTCTCGGAAGTTGGGGATGTGGACATTGGGATAGATAGATAGACAGACAGACATACAGCCAGACATACAGCCAGACAAACAGACAGATATACAGACAGACTTACAGACAAACATGCTGGCAGACAGACAGGCAGACAGGCAGACAGGCAGACAGCCAGATATACAGACATACAGCCATACAGACATACAGACATACTGACTGACTGACTGACAAGCAGACACACTAATACAGACAGACGGACATAAAGGCTGACATACAGGTTGACCGACAAATAGAAATGCAGACAGACAGACAGATAAACAGACGTACAGACAGACAGACAGACATACAGACAGACGGACATACATACAGATAGACATACAGACACACAGACATTCAGATATACAGACATATCGACATATAGACAGACAGATTGACTAACTGACATGAGGACGTACGGAAAATACAGTAATATTATTGAAAAAACGAACAAAAACTTGAAAATAGTCATTAGGACCAGGCCTAATCAGAACGACGTATTCTCCACTTCCTTTTTTCCTCCAACACAAAAACAAAAAAGAAACCAAAATTTTCACTTTTCACCGATGAACACCTCTTACCTAGCTACTCCTGTCTTTGTCTCCAGAACTCTTCATTTTTTGACATTATTCGAAGTTCCAGTACATATTCTCGGTGCTTACTGTATACTTGTGAAGACTCCAAAAGCGATGAAATTGGTGAAATGGAGTATGTTTACTCTACAATTTTCCAGTATGTTATCGGATTTTATACTGACTATTTTGATATGTCCGATATTGTTCATTCCGGTTTTCGGGGGAATTTATACAGGATTGCTGACGTATTGGGAGGTGACAAAAGAGTTGCAGACCTATTTGGGGCTTACTGTTTTGCTAGGTAAGGAGTAACGATGGGATATGCAAATACGCTCGACCGAGAAGCTGAATACGTCTTTATTCAAATGATTTTGTCTATCTTGACTCGCGAGGACCTATAGCTTCTCAGTAAAGCGTATTAGCATACTGTGAATAATAATAGTGCTCGAAAAACTACTAAAGGTTCTCATGCTTGCAGTTGTGTGCGCGTCCATCGTTGCACTATTTGAAAACCGCTTCCACATCCTGTACTCCAAAGTTTGTTGGTACAAATTCCGTTACCCTTTTCTCATCTTTAACTACTCCTTGGCATTCATCACTTTTATACCCTCGATTCTACTAGTACCTGAACAAATTCAAGCTGTCCTGTTTTTTCAAAATGTATGTTTCCTCTTTTGAGCTCATTGTCCAAATACTTTTTCAGAAATTCCCAGGGATCCCTATCTCAGACTTTTCGGATCCTATTTTTATACTGTCCCTGGATGGCTGTTTTATTGTTATAACGGTAGCGATAACAGGAGGATTTTATACAACAGCAGTGTTTGTTTTTTGTGTTCTTCTATTTTCACATATCCACATTAACTTCAAAAAAGCAAAGCTTTCTCGGCAAAGCTACGCACTACAGCGGAAGTTTTTGCTAGCAATTTTGATACAGGTAAGATTTTTGTTTAGGGCATTATATCTCAGTTGTCTTTAGAGTTATCAAAACAATTCCAACTGACAAAGTGTTTGAAATGTAATGACAACCATTTTTCTAGTTGATCACTTTTTGATAGCTCTAAAGACAACCGAGTTATGCGGCTCTCAACAAGCACTAGTGGGCAGTTCACCCGAAACAAGGAGACAGAGAGGGGCAGAGAGGCAGAGTGTCTGGTTTCTCTGCCTCTCTATGCTCCAAGTTCAACGTTATGTATCTCAGTTCTCTTTAGAGCTATCAAAAAGTTGCCAACTGACAAAATGCTCAAAATTTTGGTCCTAACATTTTATAGTTGCCCACTTCTTGATAACTCTGAAGACAATCCAAATATTCTGCAGGATCTAAAGTAAACTCTTTTTCTAGGTCCTAATCCCCTGCTTCACCTTTATTGCTCCGTGCTATTACTTTGGGTACTCCACCTACTTCAAATATTACAATCAAATTTTCAACAACTTTGCAATTATTTGTCTATGTCTTCATGGAGTAATGTCGACAGTTGTGATGTTGTCAATACATGAACCTTATCGAAATGCAATTAGGGTTTTTTTTGTTCTTGGGGTCTTGCAAAGAAATGAATAATCTGTGAAGATTTTTTGAGTTGATTTACGTATAAACAGACATAGCGACAAACATACAGACATTGTGTATCCATGGTTTCTGAAGATCGAAACACGTGTTCTCCTTCATTGTAAATGGCAATATTATTAGTAATAAGTCTTTAGAAAAAAAAAGTGTTTTTCTTCATTCTGACTACCAAAAAAACATGCGCAATGAATCATTAAAAATTTTCAAAAAGCATTTTCCTGTGGCTGACGAAACTCAAATATCATACAAATCAGGTCCCGACAAGTCTACACTGAACACCTCAAAAATTCTAACTATCTCCATTCGATTCTTCAATTCCGTATGAAATTTGACCATTGAATTCACAATTCTCGATAGTCTGATCAGTCTTGGCGCATAGTTTTGATGAGATCCCTTGTAGAAAAAATGTTTCGATTACATTTCAATTACTGTGCCACTGAACTTATTGAAATTGTGAATAATATCTTTACTATTCCACCGCTTTCTGTGTGTTTGTGTGTATGTCCGCAATGCGAAGCCGCGAAGCGGCGCAAATCTTTTCGTTTTATTGCGAAAATTGGCAAAAATTGAAATTTATTCAGAAAATTAGTAGGGCTGAGCGACGGCTTTAAAACCACGAAATCCTGCAATTCCTCTGTCCTGGAACGTCACATTCATGATGTTTGTTGGCGAAACAACAGCTCTATTGGAAGAAACTACATAGGTGATTTCTCTTCCGTACTCATCGTAGAGGTACACAGGGTCCGGCGAAGAGTAATCCACAAAGGATAGGCGAATGCGATAAGCGCCAAGAGTCACAATTTTCCAGGTGCAGAATGTGGTGGAAGGAGTTGTACTAAGGTATCCATAAGAAGTTATGACTCCAGGAGCCATTAAAAAAGTGGTGTTGCAATTTGAAAAGTCTGATGGGTTGGAGGTGACAAGATGGGTTTTCGGAGTTGAAGTCACCGTTTTGGAAATCGATCTTTTACACAGGAAAACTATTCTGGCAGTACAACCAACTCTTTTCCATAGTCCAGTGCCCATCTCCATCCCCAAACAGTCCGCAGTTCCAGGATCTAGCGGGTCTCTATAGTCAAAAGCAGCATAGTTTGAGCCGTCAATCCATGAAAATGTGTTGGGGAGAAGGTCCTGGGCGCCGAGAAGAACATATTCAGCATCAATATTTCCACGGAACAGGCTGATAACATAGTCGTTTTCTCGTTTCGAATGGATAGAAGCCAAGTTTCCGTTGAATTCTTGTTGGCAGATAGATTGAGCGTTTGGGAAAGTAGCGAACGTTGTGTTAAGTTCTGTGGATGGATAATAGCAATAACCACCATAGTTGTGCGTGCATGTGGGGTCTGGAAATGATATTAGATTACAAATAATGATTAATCGGGAGTGTTGCGGGCCAATCGACTGCCTGATCATAAACTAATCTTTCATGTAAAATTCTACACTATGCCTGTTCCATCAAAATAAGTTTAATCTTGCTCATTTTTCTTCAGCTGTTTTATTCAATGTCCGACCTTCCGCCAACTAATCTAATAGGGTCTGACTTTTTGAGTTAACACATTGAGCATTTGCAAGTTCTTCATCATGATAGAGTTGACACTTACTATTTTTATCGAGAAACCAAGTATTTTATGTAAAAGCTGATAAGAAATTTATATCATAAAACAAGCTTTTTATGGGTTTCAGAGGTTTGTACCTGTATTAGTCATGACCAAAAACTGAGTCAAGTTTCAGAAACCTACTCACCATAGTGTGTAGACGGCACCTCACATACAAATGGCATGCTCTCCGCTTCACACTCCACACTGACCCATTTTCCAGCTAGTGATCCTTCAGTTGACATGTACACACATCCTCCGTAGATCCCATTAATCAACGGGTAGCCGGGGGCAAAGTTGTTGTAAACTGAAGCTGTCCCAGAGTTGTCGTCGTGATAGCAAGATGAGCTATTCTGATTGGAGAAACAAAACAAGCCGAGCCAAATTTTATTCAATCGGGATTTGGAAGCAAATTCCGACACGGCGCGGTTTTTCTAAAATTTTGAACTGTACATTACCTTAAACTCGCGAAAAACATACAATTGCACTATGAACATTAACCAGAGTTCCTCCGAGATAAGTGCAATCAACTTCCGCTTGAGTATGAGTCAAGGGATTCGGTATGATTTTGAGACATTCGTCCAGGACCAAAGTGAATCCAGATGGACATGCAAGATGAGCATAAGCTGATGTCAATAATGTAGTGAGAAGGAAGAGTTTCATTTGGTTAAAACCTGCAATTTTAGTCGAATGAACGAAAAAAAGATGCAAAAGCTGATACGGAGTGTGGTTTTTCAGACACGCTTGAATTTGTGGCAACTGATAAGAAATCAAGTTTAAGAATACATTTTTAATGATCTTCGGAAATATTTCAATACGTTAGTCACAGTAACAAAAGGAAAGTTTCACAACTTTCCGTTATTAGTGTGCCGGAAGAAGGGAGTGATGCGATATGTGCATACATCAGTTTCAAAACTATAATGTGAGTAACATGTACAGTTGAATGGGGTTTATTACAATTAGAATGTAAAAAATGGCATATGAATTGAAGAACAAAAAAAAATAGAAAAAATCAATTGGTGCTCAAAGTCCTCTCACAGACTTCACTATTTCTAATAGTTCAGATAAATCTTTCCGAGTTTATGATGCCGAAAAGCTTCAAGTTGTTGATGCCGGTGAAAGTCATTGCACCCTAGTGTTTTTGAACTCCAATTATGAAACATCACCGGTTCAAAGTCTGAAATTCACCGACGGGGAGCAGTTTGAAGATTCCAGTGCTAAATTTTATAAAGCATTTTCTGAATGTGAAGAAGAAGGAATTCCAGTGTTCTCAAATCCAATAAAAGTTAATGTGAAGTCGATTGTGGGAGTAAATACCAATTCTCAGACCGCTTTAATGTCTTCCACATCAAAAACTCGAATCTTCTCCACTTCAAAGTTTATTCGGGTTATGTAGAAATGAATCTACTTCTGGGTACGCAAACACTGGGCTTGTCATGGAGAAGACAGACGAAAAGCCTCAAGATACCAGAATAATTTGTGAACAAGACACAAGAAATAATGGAACTGTTGGTGTCAATATAATTGGCCAATCAGAAGGAACTGTAACAATTAAAGCAGTTGATTATGTATATTATGAAGGGATCTTCCCAAGCAAAGTTTTGAAAAATATTTTTATATTAATAAATCAGCAGCACCTTTAGCAAAACATAAATCAAAATCACAAGAATCTTAGAGCAGCCATCAAAACCAATGCTGCCAATCCGTTCGTTTTCTCCGAAGATTTTGTAGTTGATTCAGGAGTTTTTGGTGTGGTAATAACAGTAGTTGGTGTGGTCGTTTGGCTAGGTGTCGTAGAATTGATGAGTGGTTCTTCTGGAATTCATTTGTTTCGGAAATTTTCCGATCTTTCAAAAAGTAAAAAAGCACTCACGGACAATAAAATACTGTAAATAATAAGCTCTCTCTCTAGGAATAGTTGATGAAATGATAAAGTTATTTCCGATATGTGGAGTGCTCCATGGAACAAAGTAGTCAGTTACAACGGTAGGCTGACCATAACGGTTACGTCCTTCATAAACTTCAAAAGATACCATCCCTCCGTATGGTGAATATCCAATAATCCGTAAATTGAAGTTTCCCTAAAGGCAATTTTGCTCTAACCTACATTACATCCCGTCCATCCAGAATATTTTGGGTCTTTCATAATATTAACTTGAATTCCGCCATTCTCTTGTTGATCAATTGGCTTCATGTAAAATCCTGTAGTGGTGAAGGCAGTTGTGAAGGTTCCATCAATATCAGCTGAAAGGAATTCTCACTTGTTCATTTATTTTTTGTTTTTTTGAGTCTCACCAGATCCAGGCGCCATTCTAAAATTGGGTGCTCCTTTGTAAGTTTTCATGTAGAATGCAACCTGCGAGATAGAAAATGTCTCCACATTTGGGAAGAACTGATTGAACGTATCAGTTACGACTGGATTTGAGAAAATTTGAGAGTTCTCGGGCTCAACTGTGTCCGTTGGGAAGCCATTGTAAATGTAGACCAGAGAATTTGGATTTTGAGACCATTCACTGATTAAGGTGGATCCGGTAGTGAGGAAAAGAATAGTGAGATCGATCTTTCCAAGTCTGTCAAACTTCAAATTCTGGTCCGAATCGACATTGAAGACAAGGAAGTTCTCTAAAAGCATGTGAATTACAATAGAAAGAGAACTCATGAAACTCACTATTTGCCACTTGTTCAGGAGATGAGAGATACATGACTCCGTGAAGTTTCGACAATTGATCATTGCTCAAGGAAGTTGTCAAATATGCAGCGTCATTGATTACGTAACGTTCCAATCCTCCAACGTTCTGATTCAACTTCCGGGTTTTCAAGCCGTACAATCTGAAAAAGGCAACTAGTTCGAAGCAAAAAATGGAAAAGATAACCCACGACATCGATTCTGTTTTCGAAACAATGAACATATTTTTATAAATATCATCATGGTAGTCGTCGTTTGCAGAGACATAAATAGAATACGGTGCAGGTACATTCAATGGATTATGAGCATCGTTTCCATTAAATGAGTTCAAACGCATCAATTGTTGACCAGAAACAATATATATTAATGCAAGAAAGACTATGGAAGTAGTTGAACAACTCATTATTCTCAATCAAAAGTCTGACAAAAACTGTTTCTTTTTATATTTAAACGTTGGGTGCACGTAGAAATAGGTTGGGTAAGGTGTTGAAACATTAAGCTGGACAGAAAAATGATAAGGAAATGTGAGAGAATACTAGAAACGACGACCCAAGACAATCTTCTCAAGGTGAGAAGGAAATCACGTCATTACAGTCAAAAATCTCGAATTCAGTATGAAAATAATTTTGTATGATAAGAGTTTTGTTTAAAATTGCACTTAATCCTGATGGTTCGCGATCATTTCTTGAGTTTTTGATGTCACTTTTTTTGACTTTTTGGCCTCATACTTGCACATGTGGGATCCCCGGGTACCGTAGTATGACTATATGATCTATGAAAATACTATCTGAATGTCAAAATTATGAGTAATTGGACATTAAAAATAGTTTTTATTCATTCTGACTACCAATTTAAAAATGCACAACGATTCATTAGAAAATTTAAAAAAAACATGTGGCTTTTATCCTATTTCCGTATATTTTTTTAACTTTTCCGGGACCCATGAAAATAATACCCGCTTTCGAAAGGTGAATCAAATGAGCCACAATCAAAACAGGCTTAGAAAACACAACAAATAAGTTTTTTTGAGCACAAAATTGAGTAGGATTAGTCACGGAAAAGTTTTCTTAGTCCCGTATATTCCATGGTTCATGGGTATTTCTGAAGGTCTAGGGTATTTCTAAAAGGAATCTATTTGAAGAAACCCGGTCCTGAATATTTCTGGGAGTTCCGGGTTATTTTTTGAGGTTCCGGGTATTTCCAAATGGCATCTATTCGATATAACCCGG